>JARHVA010001835.1:1865000-2465000 GCA_037957365.1 Torreya grandis | reverse complement strand
CCTTTCATGTTTAATTAAGAAATTAATTCCCCTATCTTGATATATGCAGATAGTCAAGTACTTCCTTGATCCAAAGACATTCCAGAAGGTAAAATTTATTTACCCAAAGAGTGAAGAAAGTGCCAGCATTATGCAGCAAGTTTTTGATTTGGAGATGCTTCAAGTAGAATATGGGGGAAATAACAACTTCCAATATGACCATACAGAGTTCTCAAAGCTTATGCGGCAAGATGATGTGAAAACTTCAGAGTACTGGGCTACTGGTGACAAGCTCACTCACTTGAATGGTAGTTCAACATCCGAACCTGATGTGAAAGCAGATAGTAATTCTCCAGCAGAAACCTAGTTGATGAAGTCAATCTATTTGATTAAGGCTTCTTGATTCTAAAACTGTTAAGGTCTAGGAGCTGGAGTATCTTGATTCATCATACTCTCTTACAATGACACGTAACTCTTCTGACTACCCATGTATTGTTCAAAAAAATGGAGGAATCGGTCCTTTAGGAGGTCATCCTAATTATTATTTTTTTCAATCATTTGTCAGCAAATGTCTAATATCTCTACTTGTAGATTTTGGCAAATGGTGCATGCATCTTTTCTTTCAAAATAAAGATTTGTTCTTTTCTTGATCGGTTACCCAAACTAGAGTTAAGGCACACATAACAATCTAGGCTTTAGGCAACTTAGGTGGGACTTCCATGTGGTAAGAGTGTGAGGTGGGATTATGTGATGAATTTAGGTAAGCCAATATAAGCTATGAGCATCAGTATAGCTTTGGACTGGGGTTGCATGGTGATGAGCTTGGTTGAAGCTACATGGTGATGAGTTTGGCGGAAGCATCATTGTGACTATTACACAGGAGACAATGACAATCGAGGTGGTCCATCTATTAAGATGAAGAAAAGTACATAGGCTGTTGATTAATTGGAACAAGGGAAAACATAGATGGAGGCATATCAGTTGCTTCATGAAATGCAATTGAATCTAGGTGGATAAGTATTCACTAACACAACTTGTCCTGGAATTACACAGGTCCTTGCCATCTGCTCCAAGTGAGTTATGTGCCCCATAATGGTTGTTTATGCTTTAGTATGTGCTACATGTTCGTTAGTTACTTTTACTTCTCATGTGCTTAATACCGGTTGGTAACTTGCGTTCTATTATTAAATGCTTTATTGGTCATTTTTTCTTGTATGCGATCCATTAACTGGAGAAAAATTTCTCAATTGACAATAGCATGAGGAGAATTGTAACCTGCCATCATTAACCTACTGTAGGAGAAAATTTATCAGCTTGTTCTTGGAATACACAGTAGTACATATAAACTCAATCTTCATTTTTGCAGTCCATGTGATAGTGGTCTAATGGTAAGGGAGTTTCACTCTCTTAGGAGTCTTCCATCCCTAGGATAAAAATCTTCGTCTCTCCCATCCATCTCTCTAAATCATTGCAGTCTTTAACCACTTGATTAACCGAAACATCTTTGGTAAATTATCATTGTTTCTTTGAGAATCTTTTTAGTCTGTCACTTGTTTAATAGTTTGAACTTCCCCAAGTTATTTTGGCTTATCAATGTTGCATCAGATGTATTATGAATGACATTCATGTTTTTGATATGAGAGTTTGAATCTTTTCTTTCTCCTCTAACCTAAACATATGCCAATGGAAGGAGTTGTCTAATATTCTCTTTGTCCAACAATTTCTTTGTGCCTTACCTTGTTACAACATTCAATTTCAGAATTGCCTATCATTAGGCCTTGTAGGGACATTGCTTCTGCATCTTTCTTCACCTTGATCCTACAAACAGAACCTCCATCTTTACTACAACCTCTACCTTCACCTCAACCCTATTTGCAGGCTGATTTGTCTAGATTGTAATATGCTTTTGGATAGTCAGTGTTTGTAATGGTGTTATGATAGTAATCTCTTATGCTGTGATTATTAACCTGACATACAGTGGCCCACATAAGAGGTTTCACTTTTTCACTGCATGCTTTTGGTATCATCTTTTACTATCATGAATTACATGATCTTCAAGAATCTCGGAAATGCCATAGTAAATGGGAAAATCATTACTCAGTCTTAGCTTGTTCCATTTACCTCTACATATAACCAACTTATATCCTTGGCAAATGATGGGCAAGTGCTGTTTAGTGGGATCTTCTCATAAAATAATACTTCTGGTTGATTTTACATTTGTTCAAATCGATATTCTAATTTTTTACAAGCACCAGTTTGATTTCAGTGGTCATGTGGCCGAAGTCACAAATTCCACTTTAATGCCTCATCATATGTCAAAAAATCATACCATCAAAAAACAAATCTCAAATTTGCATTCCGCCCTACAATATGGCATTCCTTCCAAGACTAGTTTACCTCTGAAGAAATACAACTTAAAAGGTTCTTGAATCACTTATCATAATCTTTTGCTCTACTTAATGGAAGTAGTTTAATGCCTTTCAATATTATTATCTCTAGTTAATGATTCTGGTCAGACAGAAGCGCTGAATAAAATTTACCCTCTAGGTGTGACGAAGGAATAGCTGTGAGCAACCATGCATGACACGATTCGATCATGTACGCTAACCAATGATTGTATTGTGTGGCAAAGAGAATGTGCGATGGCACAATGGGTTTTAAAAATATATGAATGGGAAATGTTACTTCAGAAAACAAATAAAACTGTTAAAACTCTACCAGGTTCAATTTAGAAATTATGCATTTTTTTTCTGAAAAACAACTAAGATAAACTATGTGCATTCTGTCATGAAGTTACAGTTTATTCACCATTAAGATTTGCTACCCTGCTAATTGTAAGCTGAAAACTATTAAATACAGCGATTGCACTTTACACAATAACTCGCTAATTAACTAATTATTATTTTAAGCCATAAAAGAGGTCTTAATGGTGTAGAAACTATAAGAGTATGCAACAATTCATTACTCAGAATTAAACGTACATCACAAAAATAAATGAATGCCAAAGTATGTGATATCCTCTACAATCATTATATGCGACTATTGCATAACAACATGATAAATAATGAATGTACATGATTGCAAACAATGATTGTTATGTAAGTCAGTTTAATACGATAATACCAAGAATATAATAATACAATAGAACTTCAATGAAAACATCTCAAAAACACAATGTAGTAGCCATGAGCATGTATCAAAATCGATTCAGATTTAATTGTAGAGAGGGAGAGCATCATCTGTGAACTTTATCTCTAATCACTGACTGACAGTCTTCAACACACCTCCCCATTAAGAGTGACCCTTCCCTTCACGAAAGCTCTGATAATGATGATGCAATTATTTAGAACTACTCGAGAATCACATGTGAAAATACAATCACTGTTACATGCAGTGAGTCATATAGACCCTAGGTGCAACTCTATTTGTGATGACTTCAAGTAAACATGTAAACGAGAAAGTACCGTGGGCTAACAATGTATATAATGATAACATTACATTGGTCAAAACATTTTATAGTATTATTAGATTTAAAATCTGAGTCAGTGTACGTCAACTATACTCTCTGTTACAACACACTGTTAGCATTCCCTGTCTTGTTAATTGATGACGATTGACTATAGTTAGGCTTTCTGCTTGTCACTTGTCATCCTTTAACAAGGACTATTTGTTTACACACTAAACTTAGCACAAATCACAAGTCTCATGCACAATTCACATAAGGTAGTTACAATTATATATCATAATGGAGTCCTTAATATAACAAAATACCAAAATTTATAAACTCCATCTTAATTTTTCTGTCATAACTTGGAATTTATTCTCTATTCCATTTATGCATCATAAGATTAGTTTTCCAACTATCTTTCAATAAAATATTGTCTATAATACAACCACATTTCCAATTTAACTATTCATCAAGCCTATATCACATAATAATCATTCATTTCTAAAACAAGGTCAATCATATCTAAAAATAAGATCTACATCTTAATCACCACCAAATAGTTTGGTATAGGTCTAGATTAGACTATTTCCCACGTATGTTTATCCCAACCAAACCTCCAATCCTTTTTAAAATACATTTCATGAAAAACAATTCAAAAGTTATTATTCATAATGAAATCAATAATTCATATTTAATAAATTCTGTCCAAAGATCATATTCATTAAGAAATCACAATTTTATATGTACTAGCTAGAAAGAACCAAAAGAAGATTTTGGATTTGGATGTATTATCCTCTCATAACCCTGTGGGTGAAGGTGTAGTTGCGCCCACAAGTTTATGAGAGACTGATGAACTCTCATTTGCAAATCCAAATATATCAACTCTAAGATAAATCCATGTAAACCCAACAAATATTATGCAAACAACAATATGGTTTGATGCAATTAATCTTTCTCAAGAGGGTGACCTTTAGCCATGTAGAGAGTATTGTCATATTAATATGCTATAATGAAGACACAAAAATATATTATTTCCAAACAATGTTTGAAATCACAATAACTAAGTATATACCCTGATTGGGTGTCACATTCACAAATAAAAGAGTCAAACTTCTACCAATTGTGCACAGAAAAAAAATTGAAGCGTATTGTTACCTAAAATGTATTGGCTATAAAACGAAAATACTATCATTGTTATCGTGACATGAAGTATACAAGGATTCAACCATACCATGTTTTACCCAAATGGAGGTATCAACTTCATACCTATAAAACGGGTTATACAACCACCAAACAATATCACGTTTTGCCCAAAACAATGGTGTCAAAAACACATTACACAAACACTAAATAGTGTCACGTTTTGCCCAAAATGGTGGTATCAGAAACAAATTATACCAACACTAATCAATGTCACGTTTTGCCTAAAATGGTGGTATCAAAAACACATTATACAATCACTAATCAGTTTCACGTTTTGTCCAAAATGATGGTATCAAAAACACATTATACAATCACTAATTAGTGTCACGTTTTGTCCAAAGTGATGGTAAAAACACATTATGAAACCACTAATCAATGTCATGCTTTGCCCAAAATGGTGGTATCCACGACATAAATACAAAACAAAGTATGCAGTGACTTTAAAGTCCTATAATTTGTCAAATGTAAATGTATCTACAACATATTAAGGTGTGTACTTAATCTGATAACAAAACCCAACAAAATCAACCGTTTGAGCTTCTCTTATCAACCCAGTAATATGCAGTTACATCTATCTTAAATGGAAAACCACAGTTTAAGGAATATATGGCATATTCAAATAACTGCTAGGATTTCTTTTTTCCCTCCAAGAAAACATATTGTAATATCTTCAAACTCGGACCATTTTTATTTTAAAACAACAATATCATAACCTTTAAGCATCAATAAACGTTTATTTCCAAAATAGACAAAACACTATTTGATACTTGTCAATATAATCGCTGAAAACAATAAGCTTTTTCCCTTGTATGTCATCCACCTTTAGGGCATTCTCTCCCCTTTTGTTGTGTCATTCCCCCTCTTTTTTTTATCATTCGAAAACTCCCATAGTCCACTCCTAGTTTCTACTTCATCATTCACCATTACTTCCCCATGCAAACTCTCATGATGCCACCAAAAATGGGCTTGAACAACAAATTCAAGTGTCAAAACTAGGGTTTCACTCTTGATTCCACCACATAATTTCCACTTCAACTTCATTGACTTTGCATGTCAAACGAAAACATAATCATATTCCTTTTTACTCATTGCCTTTTACCACGCCCATCTTACCCACGATTAATGCAATTAAACCATGGTCACCACCAAAAAGTGGTTTAACAAGCATATTATTACCTAGGTGTGCCACCAACAAGGTTAGCAGATCATTAAAACACATTAGAACCCCATAAGGTTTATAAGCCTTAATAAGATATTTATATTTATGCTCTCAAATTTTCATAATAATGGTGCAGGTGGAATAAAACAAGGCTATGCCATTTAACAACAAACATTTCAAAGGCATTTGCATGTGCATAGTTAAAGACATGGATAATAAAAGTATTAGAACAACCAACAAAAATAAGCAAATGACACTATCACAAACATTGACAAGTTATTTAACTCTAACTCTAAAATACAAAAAAAATAATGCTCACTAAGTCAAGACGATTAAACACTCATTATAGTACCGATTACCATATGCCATTCTCATGATCAAACAAACATCTCACATAATAAAAGCATGCCTTTATGATAGCAATACGAGATTGAAAATAAATCTAAGCAATCGAAGACATGCAACTAATGTGTGTGTGTGTGTGTGTGTGTGTGTGTGTGTGTGATAATTCTCGGTAGTCTCTGTGTACTCCCAACTGTCATGATCTACGACTCTCTCCCCTATGATGCTTTCCCCCTTTACTACTCTGTGAGGGTAAAACTGTCATGGATCCACCTAAGAGATGGAGAATGTGGTTAGTCTATTTATATCAATAAAGCTAGAAAATTAACTATGATAAATGATATAAATACCATTGTATCATCCATGCCAAAATGCATAAATTAACCACAACTACACATTTTATATTAAATAAATATGCTAAAAACATAGATTCAAAATTGAAAATATAGAAGTCCAAATAAAACAATCCCAATAAAATACATCTAATTATTCCACACAAATCAATGGTCTAACCATCTCTTTAAAATATATGTTGTGTGTTAAGCATATGTCAAGATGTAACATCCTTCACCCTTAAAAATTTCATCATCCCAATGTTATTATAAATGAAACATGCTTGAAAATGTTATTAGTTTAGAAAAATATATAAACCAAATAAATATAGAAACAACTTATGAAATTCTTCATAATCCTCTCAAGTTGCACTATCTTCAGAATATTGGTCCTATTGGACCTTGCATTGAGCCACTACTCTATTATGCAAGTTGAGTTTGTGTGTTTCAAGTATTTTGAGAGGTTCTATTGTTATCACTCCTAGATCTAGAACCTATAAAACATTCCAATCAAGTATATGAGATAGATCAACCACATATTTATTTAAATAAGATACATGATAAACATTATGAATATGAGCTAGTGTTGGTGGTAAAGCAAGCATGTATACAATATGGTTAATCACTTTCAAAATCTCGAAAGGTCCTAAATATCTGGGTGCTAGCTTGGCTGATTTGTCAAGTTTAATAAAATTATTTTGTGGCTTGACATGCCTATTTTTTTCAATCTTCAACTACAAACGGCTTCGTGTTTTATCAAATTTAGGATTTATGTGAAAACCCTAAATGATAGCACTAATGTGTAAAATCATAAGAATAATAAAACAATGATAAAATTCATTGATTTGGAACTACTATATTCTAGAAACCTACTAAAAATAATAAAGTGTAAGGATAAAACAAAGACTTATCTGGAAACTGTCTCTCTAAGAGGAATTAGGGTATGAAACTTACTATGTAGAGAATTTTGGTGACTGGAATCATGATTTTGGAACTGGATCTGGGCTTGGACAATAGCACTAGAAAGAGGACACTAGAGGGGTGGTGTTGTTGTCCAACCTAGGGCACTCAATTCCACTTATAGTGAATAAATTAGGGTCTTTACATTCTTTGTACCTTCATCTTCATAAGACTATATCTGGTGTGAGAGCTTACAATCACTTATGGAGACCACTGTGTAACTAATTTTCCTTTAAAACCCTAGTTACTTGACATATGAAGACCAATACAAACCAATGGGGAAAAAGATTTAGTGGTTGAAGTTGGAAAGACCTCAACACCCCATGTGTTGAGTGTTGCCTACATATCAATACTCTGAAGAGGGATTACATTTCATGTAGTTATTCCATGCTATAATGGTGTGCGAATAATTGATGTAATGTACTATATGTCGGGGCAATAATCATGTGATTATATGTTTTAACCATGACTTGTGACCTTTGAAATGTACTTAGACTTGAACTCTGGGCTAGTAGGGTTGTATGCAATGAAAATTGGGATAAATAGGTATTTTACTCTCAATGTGCAAGTGTGATTTTGGTGATTTTTGATGTGAAAACCTCTTGTGTGCCAAATAGTTTGAAAAGTGTCTATATAGTCATATCTTTTAAAATCCTTCGAATGGGGATTATTAGGGACATGAGCCAACCTTCATATAACTTTGAATTTGATAAATTAGTCATTATTTGGTGGGAAGATAAAAGAGGGGGGAAGGACACTAGAGTGGTGCACTCTTGTCCCCATGGCACTCTTGTCAAATGGGTGATTTTATCATGTTAAATGTTAGGCAATGCCTAAAAGATATCTAAAGTTGATAAAAATAGGGATGATTACATTATAGAGTTATTTTTCAACTTAGAAGAGTGTGCAAGATGGTCAAAAGTGATCAAAAGGGGCCCTAAAATAGGTCTAGAAATAAGTTTGTAAAAGAATGGTCACTTGTGCATGATTTTAGCTTAAATATTAATTTTACTTGTCTACATTTGCCCCCCTTTTATTCTAGTGATGCAATAAATTGAAAACACTAGAGTAAAAGAAAAAAGAGTGCATCCCTGAACTTACCTGTGGGGAGGAGTCCTAGATGTAGGCCACAACGTTAAACTATGCTTCACGTAAACCTGTAGTGAAACATATGTAATATCAATCTTTACTTAAGATTAATATCAAAAAATTAAAGATAAAAATCTAGAAACTGACAAAGAATGAATACACCTGATCAATTACGTGAACTGTTGTGCCTTTTTGGTGTAAGACCTGGTGGTCATGGCATGTTATGCATTTGTATTAACATTGAATAGCTTGGATTGGACTATGCATTCCCCAATCCTCATCTATAAGTGGGTGTGTTAAAGAACTCAAGTGTGCTTGACTCCATCATTTTCATCCCAGAGTAATGGAGTAATCTGGGGTTTCTATATAAATCTTGATATATTTTTTGGTGTAAAAATTGGTGTAGATATTGGGGTAAATAGTGAACCAATTCACTATAGATTAAATCAAGTTCAATTCTGGTACAAAATTGATGCAAATATTGAGTATAATCTGGGTTTGGTGTATACAACATGGAGAATGACATGAATTTTAATTTCATCTCTGAAACTAGTGCAAATGCTGGTGTAATGAGGAAACAATGTGTTATGCACATGCCCCCAACTGATATCTAGTGCATATATCTTTTAAGACTGAGTAAAACAACTATGATTTTGAGTAAAACTTGAGTGCCAACATGGAACACCATGCCACACATGATTTCCCCCAAACTAAGTAAATCTGGGATGAAACTGTGTAATTTTGAGTAATTCTAGAAATTAAGACTATGAAACTGATGAATACTGATTTGAGTAAACTAATGTTCTAATAAATTCTATAAATACCCCCTTTTTAAGATTTTGGACAACAACACTAGGAAGGACACTAGAGTAATGGTCTCCTATTTAATGTCGCTCTCCTATCCAAATTAATTTTTTGCATGTTTTTTTAGCCTAAAACTTTCAACTATGTAAACACTATTAAATATTATTTGTGTATTTATCTGGGAAGGTCAAGTCTCTAAGACAAGCCTCTGTGAATGCCCCCTCTTTTGAGATGAGTTGTTGATTCTGCATAAGAACTTATCTGAAAAGGAAAGGTTTTGTGGCAGATTGATATGATGTAAAAAAATGCAAATCTGAGCAATAATGACATCATGTAAAATAATGGCATCATTGTGAATGTAATCTGAGCATAATAATAATGTAAGATGCATGTGAAAATAGGCATTCATAGTAAGTGTGTTGAGATAGATGTGATAATGAAGCATGTAGATAATTTGGTCAACTGATTATATAATGTTGGATAAAACTACTTATGGAGCAATGCATGGTGTCCATCACAACATTGGAATGAGTTGGGTGCATGATGTCCATCATGGCATCCAAATATGAGTAAAGAATCAAACAAAATGTCATGGCCATGACAGACATAATCAAAGAGTACATGCACAATACAGAAACCATATGATAAAAGGTCAAGGTGACACAAACAAGGGACATGTTCAAATATCATTTAATCGAATAGAAGACACATACAAAGGCATGTTAAAATTCCCTCACGTGCATACAAATAAACAAGCGGGGCTTAAAGCCACACATAAGGACATATTCAAATGTCCACATTCACGAATAGAAAACACACACAAGGACATGTTCAAATGTCCTCACACACATAAAATCAGAGATATAAAGGCTTACAGCCACTTGGTAATGACATATTCAAATATCCCCAGAGTAAATAGAGATGTGCATATAAGATACAAAGCTATGAAAAGTAATATAAAAATCATGCATGATTTTGTATTCTCATCAAGAAGAACTAAGTTGTAATCTGAACAATATTCAGTATTTGAGATAGGCAATGGTATATCACAATGTTATTGAGTGAGTAGTATTGTAAGATGTAATACAATGTAGAGTATTGAGCATGAGCATATGAGTAAGATAAAATAGGTAAATAAGGATAAAACCTATGTTTACCATGCCCCTAGTGAGCTAGCTAATAAATGTACATGCTATATAAATCTTGTATGAAGTCTAGAACTGAGTAGAGATAGTATGAGCTCACTAGGACAAGAACAGGGTGAGGGACACTAGAGCATTGCACTCCTATCCTCCACAATGCTCATATATAAATATAATTTATAAGTGTGTAATAGTAAAATCACCTATAATTCGTTCTAGGAATGATATCCTATGTAATCTATAGTCACTCATGTACATTGATGAAGCATGTATGATATAAAACTATATAAAACATATATAGAATATTGTGCACAACTAAATTGATGTATGAAAAAGTACATATGAGCATGCACAGGTCCTAATTTTTATTAATTTTTGCAATATTTTACTATTTTTATATTTTTTCATATATATGAATGTAAATATTATACATAATAACTGGGATGATACTAATCGATGAGTCCTGCAAGGGACTCACAATCAACTAGCCCTATGTCAAGAAAAGGAATTGTGACTTTTTGCAAATAGAAAGGTGGGTGTTGTGGTGAATGATTTGATCTCAATGGAGGATTTGAATATGTACCACCATCTATGCTATAATTGTCACTTCCATATTGATTATGGTTAATAGTGGGGATTTTTGGAGCCCATCTTGAAGTAGGTGAAACTTGTGCTTGTGTCTTATGTAAAGTTCCCCTCATACTCTATAATACCAATCGAGGATGGGTTGGAGTAGAGAGTGGTTCTTTAAAATTTGTGACAAATTTCTGCTAAAGGGCCCTCTCTAGGATAGGCCTTTGTGGAAGTGTAAATCACTGCTATGAAAATATCTAAATAGATTGTACCTTTTTATGTGGCTCAAATGAAGGTTGTTGTATGGTAATTAATTTTTTTTTTTGGTATATGGTGCTCATAAGGGATCCCCAAAACTGTGATGACCTCATTAACATATATGTATTTCAAAAACATGTGAACTGTATAAGGAACTACACAAATTTTCTAAATTCAAGGGCATCCTAATAATATATCAAAGACCCATGTATTGGGTACTATTATGAATCTAGTGGCCACATATATGGGGCCAACCTATAATGGTAATGTAATCTCACCAATGGAGCTCTAAATGTGACCATTGAATCCTTTGATGTCCATGGTGGTGGAAGCATGTCCTGATCTATGTATCTGAGATGATAAAGGAGTGTGTTGGTACACATACTAACACTTGAACCATTATTGACCATGACATTCTAAATAAGCTGGTGATCAATGTGAGCAAGAAATAAAGAATGTAAATCAAAGTCGTCATCAACTATCTCATGCTCTACAAATGTGATGAGTGTCCTAGATGGCATTGATGTATGATAAGCACCTATTATACTATTTAAAGGATGTTATTCCTTTACATGGGAATGGTAAGAAATTGGTGGAGGATGCACATTATATGTATAGCGCATTCCAAATGTATTTGTTATCTCATTAACCATGTGCTTAGGAAAAGGATCATTGATGATTTTCAATGGTTTACTTTCACTTGGTTGCATTGTTATTCTCTATGTTGGTGTGCCCACATCAATGATGTTTGCATCTTTTAAATCATGAATCTTGTGTCTCAAACTGTTACATCTTTTATTAGTATGGCCTAGTATCTTGTGATAGTTACAAAAGGAATTTTGGTCAAAACCTTTTAAAAGAGGTTGATTCATATCAACATCTTTATTGGGAGGGAGATGTATGATATTGCATTATAATAGTGTTTTTATAACCTTACAGGTATCTTTTGTTAGGTTAGTGAATTGCCTTCATGGAGGAGCATATAAGATAATGCATGGGGTAGGCTCTGAAACTACATGTAATGTTTCTTTTTAAGCATTCTTGTTATTGATTGGCCTTACCTTATATGGTGGCTTGCTTGAATTCTTGGTGTTAGCATTAAAATTGGTTGTGTACTTTGTTCATTTCCAATAGCTTGACTTCTCTTTCCTTTACTATATGTCACAAATCTATGAATGAGTTGAAATTTTTGAACATAATGGATTCATGAAAATATGGAAGCAAAATTTGCTTAAATAGATCTTGTAATTCTCTATCTGCCATATGATTTATCATTTTGGATAACATGGTCTTGTATCTTAAAACATATTCCATGATAGTCTCATTAGATTTATGTTTGAGTAGGGCTATTTGAGCACATGAAACCTTCTCACTAATGTTAATTAAAAAATGTGCAAGAAAAATATCAGCCAAGGGATTAAATGCATGCACTAATTGGTGTGGTAAATCATAGAACCATTGTAATGCATAATCCTTGAGACTTCTAGGGAATAACTTACTCAATAATTTATCATTGGACACAGTCCAAACATGGTATGTGAAATGCTCTGAGATGTTATTTGAGGTCACCTATTCCATCATATAGATTAAGCTTGGGTGCCCTAAACCCTTTAGGTAAAGGATTACTGATATATGTTGTGCCAATGGAGTGTGCAATAAAACATGAGAATCTAGTGCTTGATTAGGTTTCAAAGCACCTTGCTCCAAATGTAACACCTTGGCTTGTAGAGATTGGATATCTTGCCTAAGGGATGGTACATTAGGATAAGTTGAATATGTGCTAAACAAAAGTGGTGTTCCCAATGACGGAGTAATAATTGGCATGGTAATGTGTTGTAGCCCCTAGTTATTACCGTTGTGATAGGTGGTACAAAAGTTATATCCAAAGGGGGAGGATTTTGAGAAGATTGAGTCATGTTTGCATCCTTGATATCCAATAAAGTTTTAGAATGGTATCATGATCAAGGGGTTTCTCATGAAGTCTTTCTCTAAAACTTGTCAGAAATTCCTCTTTGTTGAATTCAATTTGTTCCCCATTTAGAGGGGGCAGTACATCGTGATGTTCATCTCAAATATTTGTGTTATCTTGATCATATCGCTCAAGTTCAGAATTAGTATCATTGAAGTCCACATATTTTGTAGGTATAGGCACATTCAAAGGTTTTTGTTCACCTTTGTTCTTATCTATATTTGGTCTAAGTGGAATTTGAGTATGTTCAATCAGGATGAGGCCTAATCTAGCACTTCTTTTTAAAGGAGTAGAAATAACTTTTTTAGATTACATATAATATGATGTGAAAGCTTGAATTTTTATTATTATTATAAAAACATTTAAGTATAGAAAGGCAAAATTAGTAAGTGTAAAAAACAACATGAAGGATACAAACCCTAGTAACATCTATACTTATGGTTTGGCAATATTCAACTAGTAAATGAGTTCGCTAATATGTTTTATCAAATTTGAGATTTATGTGAAAACCCTAAATGACAACATTACTATGTAAAATTAGAAGAATAATGTAACAATGATAATATTCATTGATTTGAAACTACTATATTCTATAAACCTACTAAAAATAGCAAAGTGTAAGGAGAAAACAAAGACTTCGCTAGAAATTATGCCTCTAGGAGGAATCAGGGTCTGAAACTTATTGCATAGAGAAGTCTAGTGATTGGAATCAAGATTTTAGAACTGGATTTGGGCCTAGATAATAGCATTGGGAAGAAGACACGAGAGGGGTGGCACTCCTATCCAGCCTAGGTCTTTCCTATCCATTTGTAATGATAAAATTAGGGTTTTTGGGTTCTCTATGCCTTCATTTGCAAAGCCTGTATTTGGTGCAGGAGCTTATGATCATTTATGGAGACCATTGTGTAACTGATTCTCCTTAAAAAAACTAGCTCCTTGACATGTGAAGACCAATGCAAATCAATAAAAAAAAAAAAGAGTCAATGGTTAAAGTTGGGTGAGACCTCAACACCCCATGTGTTGAGCATTGCTTACATACCAATACTCCAAAGAAGGATCAAACTTTATATAGTTCTCCCATGCTATGGTGGTGTGTGAATAACTGGTGTAATGTGTTAGATGCTAGTGCAATACTGGTGTGCTTAGATTCTTCACCCATAACATGTGACCTATAAAATGTACACATACTTGAGATCTAGGTTACTCGGGTAATATGCAATCAAAATTGGGAAAAATAGGTATCATGCTCTCAATGTGCAAGTGTGATTTTGGTGCTTTTCGGTGTGGAAGACTTTTGTGCATCAAATGGTTTGAAAAGTTCTTATATAGTCATATCATTGAAAATGCTTTGAATGGGGTTTATTAGGGACATGGACTGACCTTATAACTTTAGATTTGGTAAATTAACTATTATTTGGTAGGAAGACAAGAGAGCGGGGAAGGACACTAGAGCAGTGCACTCTTGTCCCCTAGGGCACTCTTGTCTAATGGGTGATTTTATCATGACAAGTGTTATGCAATGCCTAAAATACGTCTAAAATTGATAATAATAGATATGATTACATTTTTGAGTCATTTTTCAACTTAGAAGAGTGTGTGAGATGGTCGAAAGTGATCAAAAGGGGCTCTAAGATAGGTCTAGAGCTAAGTGTGTAAAAAAGTGGTCACAACTGTACAGTTTTAGTTTAAATGTTAGTTTTACATGTCTACACTTGCTTTTATTTCCAAATCAACATTGATTTTATACCTATCATTAGATTCAACTAACCTTCTTCTAATTAGTTTCACATGTTATTCCATTTTAGTAAGAATTTTAGACCCAAAAAATATTCTATCCTAGCTTATATGTTTTGTACATTTTATACAATAAAGAGGCTCAAAATGTGCCATTTTCAAAGTTGAATGGAATGAGTTATTATATGCAAAATCAACTAGTAGAATATATTCATCACACTTGTATTGATGGTCCATGCAATACATCCTCAAAAGATCCTTTAAAACCTGATTTACTCTTTTTGTTTGTCTATTTGTTTCAAGATGTTACGTTGTACTAAAGTTGGGTTATATTCCCAAGGCTACATTAAGAGTTTACCAATATCTAGAGGTCATGCAAGGGTCTCTATCAAGAATTATTTTATCTAAAATTCCATGTAATGTATAAATTTCTTACACAAACCTTTTACCAACATCGATGCATCATCCATCAAATTCCCTGGTATAAAATGTGCCACCTTGATTAGTTTGTCAACTACTGATAAAATCATATCCTGCCTATTTCTTTACATGGGTAGTCTTTGGAAAAAATCCATGTTAGTGAGTTGCCACTTCCATTCTGGAATGTCATGAGGGTAAAAAAAACTCGTAGGATAAACATTTTCTGCTTTCAAAAATTAACATTCTAAACATCTTGACACAAAATCAACCACATCTTTCTTGATTCTTTTTTAGAAATACAATGGTATTAATTTTGCCATTAGTTTGGTTACTCTTGAATGACCAGAATAAGGAGCATTACGCAACTCCTTAAGCACTATGATTCTCAAATTCTCTCTGTTTAGCACATACATTCTCCCATCAAACCTTAGGAGTCCATCATTTTCAAACAAAAGTCCATATCTATGATCTTGAGGATTTTTTTCTAGGGCCTTCTTGACCCATTCATAAAATTTGTCTCTTAGAGAAACTTTCAAAACATGATCTCAAAAGTACTTATTATGGTAGCAATAACTGCTATGCACCTTCTATGACTAAGAGCATCTAAAAATTTGTTCTTTATTTCTTTTATGAAGCTTATATCAAAATCTTAGTCTAATAAAAACACAAGATAATGCCTTTGCCAAGCATTCAGATTCGGCTGCATGAAGATGTACTTGAGCACCAAGTTGTCAGTCTTGAGTTCAAATTTTTTCCCAACATATAATGCCTCCAAGCCTATAAAGTATGCATTATGGCTGCAATTATAAGTCTTGTGGAACATAATTGGATTCATAAGGCTTTAGTTTTATTGATTCATATGCAACTACTAAGCCTTCATAAAACAATACTCCACCTAGATCATCACCAAAAGCATCTATCACTACAACAAAATGACCATTTAGATATAGAACATGTAACACCATGGAAAAAGTAAGCCTTTTTTTCAAGATTTGAAATGCTCATTCACACTTGTCTCTCCATAATAACTATTACTCTTTCCTTTGCAAAGAGGTGATGGGGTTAGCTATCTTTAAAAGGTTGGGTATAAATTTCTTGTAACACCTTATTAAACCCATAAAAATACACACCTCATGAATTTTTTTAGGTGTTGACCAATCTAAGATGACTTTTATCTTTATTGGATCTACAAATATCCCATTGTTTGAAATGATAAGTCTTGGATATTGCACCTTATTCTGAAATAAAACACACTTAGACAATTTTTTGTAGAGCTTATGATATGTTTCAACTGTTCTTCCTTGTCCTTTGAGTATATCAAAATATCATCTAAGAATATGGGCATAAACTAATCCAAGTAATCTCTAAACACATTATTCATAAGATTTATGAAGGTTGTAGGTGCATTAGATAGATCAAAAGGTATAACTATGATTTCATAATGCCCATACCTCATCTTTAAATTAGTCTTAGGAATATCTTCTTCTTTGATCCTTAACTGATGGTACCCTACTCTAAGGTCAATTTTTGAAAATACTATTTTACCTCACATTTTATCCAAAATATCATCAATACAAGGTAAATGATACATGTTTTTGATGGTTGTCTTATTTAACATCATATAATATATGCATAGATGAAGAGTCCCATCCTTATTTTTTTAGAATACCACAGGTTCTCCCTAAGGAAAAACACTAGGTTAGATCAATCCTTTGAATAACATCTCTTGGAATTTGGATTTCAACTCTACCAAAAAAAAATTTGTCATTCTATAGGGTGCCTTAGACATCCTAGTATGATGTTAATTGAGAAGTTAAATTATCTTTTGGGAGGTAATCCAAGTAGATCTTCTAGAAACACATTCTAAAATTCTTTCAAAAAGGGATAGTCGTCTATGGTAGGATCATTTAGATCTATTACCTCATCTAATTTAACCATGAAAACATGACAACCCTTCCGTTGAGACTTCTTTAATTGGATGGCCGAGATCTGCCTTAACTTGAGCTCATTTTTCTCTCCTTAAATATGAGTTTGATTTCCCAAATCATCTAAACATTATACTTTATTTGTGAAGTAATCTACCTTTACCTTGGGTTTCCAAATCCAATTCACCCCTAAGATCACATCATATGACCCCAAAAAAGCTATAAATATGTCCACTATGATGATGAAATCAGGTAATTCAACCACTACTTCTACTAGGCACTAGTCTAGTTTAAACCTGGATTGGTTCCCATACTGCACAGTCCATGCATTTGCCATATTCCCAATTTTTCTAATAAGTTTATTAAGTAATTTGGGAAAAATGAAACATTTAATAGCTACAATATCTATCAAAATAGAAACAAAGTGTCCAAATAAAGTACCTGACACCTCTATTGGTGAAACCTAAAACTCAACTTGATGGTTGTCAACTGTAGTGTGGATTCACTGTTGAAAAGTTCCCTATTGAGAATATGAAAAGGAAGGATTTTTTAATTTCCTCCCAATTTTCCACTAAGGGTTGTCTTTTTCATAATGATTACCTCCACACATAAAACATTCCCCCAATGATCCCTTTCATTCAGGTGGATTACCTCCTATGTTCTCGTCTCTGAAGCCATTTCTTGGTTTTTTCACCCCTGAAGCATTATTAAACCTAAGATTCTTATTCTTATTGAATTTATTTTTGGAATCCCCATTGCACTTCTAATTTTTTTCTTGAAATAAGGCTTTAAGCCACCAAACTTATTTCGATACTTGTCTCTGACTCCAACAAGTGATTTAAGCTTATGCTCATATTTGACTACTTTCTCAAAGACTTGATTTATGAAACTAGGTCCATACACATCCATTTCACATCCAATATATGCTCTCAAACCAATGATAATATTCACATTTTTGTTTAGATTAATCCTAAGTGAGAATTATGTCTTAGAGCATCCTATTTATACCAAGCCATTCCAAGCCATTTGGGAATGCAATAAGAGAGAGATAGTGTGTGTGTTTAGACACATAAATTTGGTATTAGACACTTGACAACATCAATTTTACCTATCTTTGACATACATGACTTGTGCACACACATTTGGATTTTCTCACATTCTCTCTTATCCATTCATATATCTATACACTAATCTAACCCAATTTACCATCATTAATATACAAGATCTCCTTAATTTGTGCCTCAATTATCTACTATCCTAAGCATACTATCAACATACTATAAATCACTATTTTTTCCTTCTTGTATAGTACCTACAATATCAGATGTTTTCATTTATTTATAATGTTTGCCTTCACTGACATTGTCCCAGATTCTTCAAATGGATATTTTTTATATTCAAATCTCTCCCTTGGGTCAAACTATACATTTCATATTTCATTTGTGGGGGTAAATTACTCAAAGATTCATCTATATATATAAGACAAGACTAAAGCTTACTTCACTTGGACCACTTACACATTAAGGAATATTTTTGCACATCCTTTCAAGTACTATCTAAAAGCATCCACATTAAAAAAATCATTAAAATAATAGTCCAAAATACCAAGTCTAAACACTATCACAAGCTCAAATTTTCATGTTGTCAAGTGTCTAAAGCCAAAGCTAAAATTTCATTGTAGTGGAACACTATTGAACATGTATATACATAGGTGAGAAAACAACTAACATTTTAGCCCTCTTCAAAGAATTAGAACATAATAAATTCTCAACCACTTAGCAAGGTGTGGTTGAGACTATCAAACCCATCTCTTGAGCCCCTTTTTATAGGTCAAGTAAGTATCAAAAGTGGACTTATGGTTTTAATGCAAATGAAGACAAAACAAAATTTTACTCATAGGACCAAGGATCAAAAATTACACTGGAATCATCTTGATAGGTAAGCATAATGATCTACGATAGAAAAAATTGGCAAATTACACAAAAACAATTCCGACAGATGGTGGACAGGACTGATCACTTTAGGTGTCTAGCCTCTAGTGGAAACATCTTACAAAATTTTGATCATTTTTTCCTAAACCAAGAAATAAAAATTCTTTTCATGTCATTTCATAGGGTTGTGTATAGGTAGTGAGAAAAACATAATAGTAAATTAGCTAGGTACCTTCTCTCTTGGTCATATATATATATTAAGTTTAATAAATATCTTATAGCATTGTGAATATATATATATATATATATATATATATATATATATATATATATATATATATATATATATATATATATATATATATATATATATATATATATATTCACAATGCATATCATTCACCATACAATTCACAATGCTAAAAGATATTGAATTGTATGGTGAATGATATGCATTGTGAATATATATATATATATATATATATATATATATATATATATATATATATATATATAAAGTTTAATAAATATCTTTTAGCATTGTGAATTGTATGGTGAATGATATATCTTATGAAATATAAATTTCAATAGTTTTATACTTGTTTAGATCACTAAAATCCAAAATAATTTTAAACATTTTGGCAAACCCAACCTTTCTTTTGAGTGTAGTAAAACCTAGGTATTTATCCCTTAGGGTTTCATTGTTCCTTCTTAGAGTTTTAGATTTATTCTACTTTGGGGTTTTAAATATAATTTTTATGTTCTCCTTATTAGGCAGTAATCTATTCATTTTGGCCCTAGCCTTCTTGATGTTTTTGTGATCTTATTATATGTCATCTAAGAAGGTTAACTCTCTTGTCCCTGTAAGGTGAAGTGTTAGGTTAAGTTGTGTTTAAATTGATCATAATCATATTTATTTGGTCCAAGAATGTGTGTGTGTGTGCGCAATCCAAAATGGCTATAATATATGAAATCCAAATTATTTCTTTTTCTACCGATGTAAATGTTAATAATGAGCACAAAGAAGTAGAGGAGCATGTTTTTAATGATGATATGCATGAAATTGAAAATGCTTATGAAGATGATAATGAACATAATAATTAATATCATGGATAAATACATCATGATGAACTTAATGTTGTATATCCTACACAAGCTGCAACACTTTCTAATTTTTTAGGTCAAATTAGTAAGAAACCTTATGAGTTGGATAAGATATTAAAATTAATACTAGAGGATAAGAATGTTAAGGTATCCATATTTGAGGTACACCATGATGGACTCTTCAAATATATAATTACCTTTAGTGGCATGGATTCAAGAATATGTGTTTAGACCATTACTCCTACTACCACTATTTGTATATCTACACATGTGATGCCCACCCATAATGTGGGGGAAACACCAGGAATTCCTCATATTTTTCATGGCCATCCCTACAAAGCATACTTTTGTGCCTTATAGGGTTGATAATAATGTAACATGATATATTGATACACACTCCTTAATGCCTATTGCTCAAACCTTAGTGTAATATATTATTGATCTTCAAGCTAATGTTTTATAATTGAAACAAGGTTATTCTAGAGTGTGACTAATTCTCAAGCATTATTACACAACTTGTTGATTATAAATATTTCTATATATCCCTTACCTATAGGAATTTTTCTGCCTAAGCTTGCGTTATATGGTGGTAAAGGTTATTCAAAATAATATCTTAGAGCCTTTCACAGGGCATGTCTGGTCTATGCATCTAATGATAAGTTGTTGAGCAAGTTGTTTCTAAGATTTATTAAAGGACTATGTTTTATGATGGTTCTATGACCTCCCCTTCTAATCATTTCATACCTTTAATCCTTTGGTTAATTGGTTTTTAGTGCACACTTTCTATCAACATCAGTGAGAAGTTGTCCTATGCTCAAATTGTAAAACTTAAACAAGGACCCAATTAACCCATCAATGATTAAGTAATTTGTTACAAGACCATGCTCTATAAAATGAAAAATCATGTGGTTAAAAATGAGTTGAAATATATATTCAAGCAAATATTTCTGGTTCTATTGGATAATTATATTATGTTCAAATGCTTCCAATATCTAGATGACTTGTGCCAATTTGATCAAGGACCATGAATATAATTTCCTTGTTATGAATAAGCTAAAGCATGGGTTTAACCCTCCATCATATTTTGGTGATTTGTTTTAAAACAAACCAACTTTCAAATATAAATCAAATGATACTAGAATGAGTCAAAAGTAATAATTAATGTAGTGTCAACACCTACTAATCGACTTGTCTTATTGGCTCCACAAAGAAGGCAGTTTGCTCGATTATGTGATCCTCTTCATAACATATTAAAAAATATAATTAAATGTAATCTAATATATATTTCTCTACAAAAGGATGTTAATATGAATATGGCACAAACTAAGGGGTTTGATATCAATGCATATTGTGATAATCATAAATGCGTGGGATATTTTATGAACAAATGCTTTGGGCTAAGACATAATATATATGATCTAATTGATGAAAATGTTATTAAGGTCAATAATAATAACACACCTATAAATGATATAGTGGGATAACCTATTGGAATGCAAAGTTGAAAATCTTTTTTGATCCCTTTCTAAATAATGCAACATAATAAACTAAGGCTAATCCTAAGGTGCATATGACGTATAAAACATGTCCTCCTCCCACTTCTTATGCTTCTAAGACTGAAGAGGAGCATCCCACATATGGTATTATTGGTGCACTTACAAGCATATCTATACAAAAACCTACAATGACATTTGATGATAGTGAGATTTCTGATGATGATTCTATCAAGGTTTCATTATTTGTGCCTGCTTACATTGACTAACATCTTATACATAATGTTATGATGGATAATGGGAAAAGTGAAAATGTTTACACTATGATATTTCTTAGGATTCTTGGATACACACATGAGGATTTTATTGGTAAAACAAATTTAGTAGAAGGATTCGATGGATAGAGACAAAACCCCTTTGGGAGCATCATGTTACTCCTTATGGTAGAGCCTACAACAATTTATAATTTTTTTTTGGTTTTATCTAATAGTGGGGAATTAAACATGTTACTAGGATATCCATGGATACATAAGATGCATGTAGTGCCATCATTGGTACATCAATGTGTAAAGTACTCACAATTGAGAGTTCATAGTTACAAGTATTCCATATGATTATCCTATTTACCCAAAGACATTTCCTCCACCACCTCTACCATAAATTATTATATAATAGGTATAGGTTCATTCTAAGAATGTAGTTCAAATTTAGGTAATTGATCTTCCTTGAAGACCAGTACTTCAATGTTGATTACATTATAAGTCTATTAAGGTTTCACAATAGACATTACATAATCAATCACATCTTAAGTTGGTTCTAAAGGCTACTTCAAGTGTTTCATAGTGAACACCATCTAATAATTATCATAGATAGATAAGCTCACAAGTTACTATGGTTTCTATATTTACACAGGGTACACAAGATCATGATTAGTATGATGATGGTGATGGACATACTATAGCACATTATCACTTCTCATATTCAAATGTAGATACATATGTTAGCATTTGCCCATGGAAAGTGGCATTTTCACTAGTAAAGCCATAACCTACGCATGAGGATCCCATCAATGGGATCATTGGTTAGTATCAAAATATTTAAAATATTCAATAAATAAAAAAATATAATATATATATATATATATATATATATATATATATATAATAAAAAAAATCAAGACCTACATGTTACATGCTTTGTTAATTACATAAGTGATTATGTTATTTATTATATACATGGTAGATTAATATATGTTCATTATGCACATGTTTTTCATGGTAGACATGAATGGGATGCAAGACATAGAGGTTACATATGATATATGGACATATAAATGTATGACATTTCTTAAACCCAAGGGCTACCTTTCTACATTGGAGGCATGCTTACACTAAGGGTATCTTGGTACATCTTACTAGTTTATATATATCTATGATCATTCCATTGATCTTATTGAGATACTTAGATTGAATATAAAAGACTTGTTCTTGTGTATACTATTACGGGTGTTATATTCCATTGATATTATACTTTTCTATGCTTTGATGTTGACATTGATTGATTTTATAGACTATAATTGTTTGTTATGTTCATGTTAATGTTGTTGCATGGTATATGATGTGATTATTGATTATGTATTACATTATGTGATGCTTATTGCATGTGACACTATGTGTTCTATGTATGACCATCATGTGTTATATTGAGTGATTATTGATGTGTGTTAGTTTTTGTGATCATAATTGACTATTATATTGTGTCTTGTCACATCATGCATCAGTTGTGTTGAGGATCTTCTAGTATGTATTATTTATATGTTGTTGTCTATGCCAATTCATATTCATGTTGTTTCTTGAGTGAATGTGTGCATTATGATCATGCCATTATGTGCATATGTGTGTGTGTGTGTGTGTGTGTGTGTGTGTGTGTGTGTGTTTGCATGATTATTTGGCTTTTGGTGTCATGACTTCTGTCACACATTCTTTTATTATGTGTGATATCATGATTTCCATCATGCATATTTTGTGTGGTTTATTATTGAGTGCTTTCTATTGTGATTATTATTAATATGTGTCTAATTTTTATATCTGCTTGACATGACACTTGTATGCCTTGGGTTACTTGTTTGATATGTACATGAATGATCAAAATATTTATATGATTAAATATTTTCTATATATCATAATGTGCATAATTATGTTCATTTGAGATGAGTGATTCACGTGTTTCATCCCTCAAATCAATAGTCAAGCATACTAGTGGGCTTGTCATAGAGATTTGAGACTTGACAAATAAATAATCTAGATTATCGGATAAATTATGATTCAGATTGGGATAGATTATGATTTAGAATGGGATAGATTGATATATTGACACATATGTGAGGCATATGTGAGAATTTAATAAGATCATGAGATAAAATTAATAGATTATTTGATATTATGGGACAAATTACATGGATTGGATTGAACATATTTATCAAGGTACATAAATCACGTTGAACATATTTATCAGGTTACATGGACTAGATTGAGCAAGTTTTTATATTGAATAGATAGGCATATAGATCATGGAATTTTATAACTATAATATTTTTAATATTTACATATTAACCTGATGCGGGGTTCCAACTTTTACATACAATCCTAGCACAAGGCTCTAGCTTTGCATACCTAGTATGGGGTTCCACAAAAAGAGTTATGATAAAATTTTTAACCTTATTGGGGAATAACCACCCCATTATGAAAATAAGTTCAACTAAGGGCAGCTTGGTTTTCATACCCACAAGTTTATTCATTTCATACTTTTTCAATTTCAAATATTACAATGATCTAGATTGCTTCATAATTTATATCACGAGTGGACATTGGTTTCTACATGTTTCCTTACAGGTTTTTGCATGGAGCAAGTTAGATATTTGGGACATACATGCTAATATCAAGAGTGATTATATACATGTACTAAAGTTATTTATTTTATCCTTTTAATCTAACATTTTTTAAAACTAGTCTAAAAGGGGACATTTGTAGACACATAATTCTAGTAATAGTCACTTCAAAACATTAGATTTGACCTATATTTGACATCCATGACTTGTGTTCACAAATCTAAATCTTGCTCACATTATCTCCTAGCTATTCATCTAACTATGGACTAATCCAACCTAATTTATCATCATTTATATGCAATATCTCCCTAGTATGTGCCATAATACTCTATTAACCTAAACAAAATGTCACCATACTCTATATCATTATTTTTTCCTTCCTAGATAGTGCCAAAAATAGTCAGACATTGCTGGTTACTTGTAGTGTCTACCTTCACTGGAAATGTCAAATTTATTCAAATGTATTTTTTTAAAATTAAAATCCATCCCTTGGGTCGACCTATAGGTTTTGCATGTCAATTATGGGGGGAATTATTCAAAGATTTGTCTATATATACAAAAAAATCCTAAGACCTTATTCACTTGGTCACTACTTGAAAACAAATTGTAAATTGAGGAATACATTTACACATCCTTAAAACACTATCCAAAATCACACAAATATAAAACCCCTTAAAATAATAGTATAAAAGACCAAATCTAAACACTATCACAAGGTCAAAGTTACATGTTGTCAAGTGTAAAATTCCAAAGCTAGCATTCCATTCTAGTGGAACACTATTGATCACACATACACATAGATGGGAGAACTATGTGTGGTTTGAACCCTCTGTATAGTATTGGAAATACTTTGGTAATGTTCAACCACTCATTATTGTCAATCAGACTCGCACCCTTGTGAAGGAGTTTCAGGCCTTCATAGTCTGCTGAAACATGAAAACAATCCTAGGTTTTGGGTGACCTAATTAGTGGATTGAATCTCTAGATTATAAGGGCTAGCTCCCTTAGGTGTATCAATTAGGATCTCTACTTTATTATATGAACTGATGGGGGAAAGGGAAAAAGAAACTTGAAGGAAAATCATATCTAATGATGGTGATACACCTAAATTTTGATTGATCCACTCAATTTGAGATTCTAAAAACACTGATCAAACAAGAAAAAGGATGAACTTTCAAATCCAATAGACCAATATGCATAAGTATTTCATGAAAAGGTTTTATATAGTGATTAAAGCTTGAAGGAAGTGATGGAATAGACCTAATTTAAGGCACTAACAACCCACTTGCATCCACTGTAACTTTAGCCAAAAAACATCAAACATAAAACATCATGCATAATCTAATTAGCTAGTAACTAGGTAAGAATCAGGACTTGTCAAGGAAGAAGAATTCTATCACATGTCCAAATCACCGGCATAAATACACTATACTATCAGTTGGAAATTGAAAATAATCCTACTATTAATCTAAAAAATGTTACAACTCAGTCTTTGGTAGAAGTTGGTCTTGCCAAAAGAGAGATACCAATCAAGGCTAAGGAGCCAACTTATATAGAAAAAGATACAACAGCCAAGAGGTTAGCGCTAAAAATAGAAGAGGGTCAACTCTTACATTAACCAAGTCTAATTTATATTATGCCAAGATAACAAAGCCTTCTAAAAATATCTTCTTGTTTTATGCCTTACATGAAAAGCTCTTTGGCATTGAAAATGGACAGTGAGCCCAAGCTTGAGTCAAAACTTACAACATGCATGATGCTATGTCAATCTCCAAATATGGAACTCCTCTTGAGCTACTAGAACATTTGAAATGCTCTTATTTGTATGAAATCAATGCCAAAACTAAATTTAGAACTCCACTTAAACTACTTTAAATGTTTAAAAGGCTCGGAGTAACAAGAGTGCATGCATGAAATCTATGTTAAGCTCTCCAACATTAAATTCCTTGAGTCCTTCATCAAAATGAGTCTCTATTTTAGAACTGAAGGTGTCATGTTTGAAATGGTTACACATCTTGGATGTGTCTAATCCTGTTTTAGGCCACTTTGCATGCTGTAGAACATGTTAATCTATTTATTGGTTGTTAAAATCTTTTGCATTTTAGTTTCTGGCTCATCATTTCTATGCATGTATTTCTCCATCATTTATTTGTTTTTTCCTTTTGTAATTATCTTGGGATTATGCCTTCCTGCTCATTTCCTTTAGACTTATTTATTGTGGCTTATTTCTTTCCTTTGGTTTGAACAACTCCCTTGGACAAAAAGTCTGAAGGAATCATATCTTCAAACTTTTGGTCTTTTGTTGCTTTATCATTTTCATGTGGATAAATTATCTGTGGGAATTGTCTCTTCATCTCCTTCGACTATTTTTTTTAAGTTCATTTCCTTCGGACAAAAAGTTTGAATGAAATCTATCTTTCAGGCCTTTTCTTTGTAAACTTCCTTCGGATAAAAACTCTGAAGGAATCATATCTTCGAATTGCCCTTAGAGATTTTGGAAAATACTTTCCTAAAAGAATGAATTCTTCAATAAAATTATAAGAAAAACCTAAATTCTTCTTCCTTGAGAACCTAAAGTCTTTTTCTTGTAGAGATTCAAATGGTAGAGGTTACAATTTGACTTGTGAGGTCAAAATTGTCAACATTTTGGCAACTCAACTGGGAAACATGCCTGCTATGCTTGAGAACTTAGACCATAAACATGATATTGAACTCATAAAATAATGGTAAACCTAGTCCATGACTACAAATCTCCTTTGACCAGACATGAAATAACTTTCATCCTTCAAAATAAGAAGGGAAAAACATGAAAATAGGAAAACTAACTAAACCAAGCAAATGTGCAAATAAGCACTTATTTGGGACAAAACAGACTAAAATAATGTGCTTGAACAACACTTGGTGGAAAAAAAACTAACAAGAAACCTAGCTAACCATGATAAAGCATGATCCACTTGGATCAAAAGGGAAATTCATAAACTCAGTCACTCCAAGAGATGGTACAAGTTGCAAGGCAGGGTGTTTATTAATCATAACCTTTGATAAGGCATTTTTATTGTCTACCAACTGTATTAACATCTTCTAAAATGAGTCATCAACAACAAACCAGTCTCCAACAGAGACAAACTCATCAAGTACTTCTTGATCTTTTTCATACTGCTTGTCATCTACCCCCTTGTCAAGTGATATCTCATTTATACATTGTTCTTGAGTAACCACATCCTTCTTATCGACTGCTACAAGTTTATCCATCTCTTCAAGGAGATTTGAATAGGCAAACCAATCTGTATTATGATCTTGGATAGGTGATTCTTGATCAGATTTCTTATAAACATGGTATTTAATAGACAACATATCCATACAATGTTCTTCAATCTCTTGTAGAGATTCAAAGTACAGTTGCTAATCATCCTTTTGTTCCTCATTTTGATCAATTTAAATAGGATAAAATTGAAAGTTATCTAGATCCTTCTCAATAGGAGATACATGTAACTCATTTATGACTTCAATTTGTATCAGCTCCTCTTGGAGTTCCTCCACATCAAGATCAACCTTCTCATTCTTAACTATAATTGGATTCTCAACTACAACCTTAAGTGAAGTATCTGTTGTCTCCCAAAAATAACAGTCATTTTTGGAACAACATTTGAATTATTTTGGTTCTACAAACCAAAATAATATCTTCCATTTTCAAAATTTGTCTTAGATATTCAGATTTCTCATTTTCAGAGCTTCTCAGAAAATATACGAACTCTGCAGGCTTGAATCTACGGACTCTGCAGGCTTGAATCTACAGACTCAGTAGGAAGAAAAATCTACGGACTATGCAGGAAAAGGAAAATCTACGGACTCTACAGGTAGGTTCATTTTTATATAGTTTCAAAGACTTCTGCAGGCAGTTTTCAGTCAAAAGAATTGATTTTCAAAATTTGTTCATTTTTCGGGATTGGTTCAAAGTTTTGGTTCATGTGAAAATCTTCATTGGCAAGCATCTGAGTGCAAAAATTAACTTGAACCATTGAACCATTTTGGTTCAAAAGGTTCAACAGGTTCAAGGTTCAATGACAGGTTCAACCAAAAGAACAGTTCAATGTTTCAGTTCAACCAAGCAGTTCAACGCTTTATTTCATTCATTTGGTTCATTCTTTTAGTTCATCTTTTGGTTCAATATCTACAGGTTCAACAACAGGTGCTCGGAACGCTTCATTGAACCATTGAACCATTGAACTAGTTCAACAGATTGGTTCAATCTTTTGGTTCAACGTCAAAATTCCTGTTGGTTCAAAGGCAAGTACATTATTTTTGGTTCAATGCTTAGTTTATCGGCTTGTTTTATTCATTGAACCATTGGCTTGAACCATTTTGGTTCAAATCCTTGGTTCAACCGATTGGTTCAATGTCAAAGTTCATCCAATGGTTCATCAGCTTTTTGGTTCAAAAGGGACTTGGCGCGCTTCATTGAACCATTGAACTGGTTCAACTAATGATTCATCGGCCAAGTTCAAAGGGGTGGTTCAATGCAAAAGGAGACTTTCCTAAAGGACAAGTGCCCTTGCGGAGGGCACTTAATCAATAAAAGCACCTTTTTGGAGGATCATTTTTCTAAGAAGCTGAAAGGTAATTCTTTTGGATTTGTCTAAGGCATTTTAAATTTTTTTTGATTAAAGACTTAATTCTTTCAGATTTTTGTCTGAAGGAATTCCTTCAGACAAAAAGTCCGAAAAGAATTCCAAATGGCCAAAGACCCCAAAGAAATTTTCAAATACTTGTTCGGCGGAAGAAATTTCTGCAGACATTTTGTCTGCAGGAATTTTACCCAGACATTTTGTCCATGGGAATTTTTCGCGGGGAGCTTTCAAGTCAAACACCTAGGAATTTTTCCTGGGGATTTGTCCACAAAAATAAAGCTCGGGGAAACATTTTTCTGCGAGGACTGCTAAAACAAAAGCTTAGAGAAATATTTGTCCGCAGGGATTACTAAAGCTAAAAGGGCTGTCGAAGGACCCCGAAGGGCAAGTACCCTTGCGGGGGACTCTCGGCGGCTAAAATAAAGGGCTTGACAAGGATCATTATTCAAGGCCCAAATGGGTATGTCCAATTCAAAAAAGTACTAAGCAGAAAGCCAAAAGCCGAAAGAAGACCAAGAGGTAGATGGGAGGTGGTGCGAGGGTGATAAAATTCATTTATTTGAGAGGTAGAATGAAGCATGGGAGGTTGATCATGATCAGATTTTGGAATCGTGAGGGCAATGAAATTATTTAGGGAGTTTTGGAGAGGAGGGAAAGAGAAAATCTTAAAGACCTCTATATTATGTTCCTTCCACTTGGCCATTACCACGTCAAAGTCTGAAACCTCTTTATCCTCATGGAAAAATCAAACTTGAGGGATGATTAGTGAGGAAAGGGGACTATAAGAAGGTTTAGTCTCATGAATAGGCTCTTGAATAGGAATCTCTCTCGACACACACACTGGGCATGGTTAAGAACTCCATGAGAATAAGGAACACAAGAACCTTTTGTAGACAAGTGGCTCAACTCAATTTTCTACATCTCCCAAACCTCCATCTTTTCCAATACAAGAATACACAACCCATTTATCTCTCCTAGATCATTGGACACATTTTGAAATAGACCATTCACTTCTTCATGCTGAGAATTCAAACAAAATTTTCTTGCATATGCTAGTATCCTGAGCTCTATTTCATTCTTTCTTTCTTGAAGACAAGATTGCTTATATGCAACATCATAGCCATATGGGAAAGGTGAAAACTGATCCTGATACTGATATGGATCACAAGGAAGTTAAGAATCATGATATTGATAATAAGGATCATGAGAAACTTGATAAGGCTCAACATAGCTTTGATAATACTCCTGATAAGGCTAATTAGGCTCATAAAGAGGCTCATAGGTATCATAATAAGGCTGGTATGATTCATCATAGGGATGATAAGGAAACATAACATAGGAATTCTCTTCATACACAGACATCAAAACTCATTCGTGATAACGCAATAAGAATAGACTTACATGGAAACTGTGCCTAGATTATTAAAAGCAATTGCTTGAGTTTGGAATCACCAAATACTTCATGAAGAACACTACTACAAATACAATTTCATCAAGACCAACTCTAATGGGTTCCACTAGGTGTGCCAAAAACTATTTTCAATCAGACTCACACCCTTGTGAAGGTAGTTTCAGGTCTTCATAGTCTGCTGAGACATGGAAACAATCCTAGGTTGTGGGTGATCTAATTAGTGGATTGAATCTCTAGATTATAAGGGCTAACTCCCTTTGGTGTATCAATTAGGATCTCTACTTTATGCTATGAACTACTGGGAAAAAGGAAAAAATAAACTTGAAGGAAAATCCTATCTAATGATGGTGATGCACCTAAATTTTGATTGATCCACTCAATTTGAGCTTCTAAAAACACTGATCAGACAAGAAAAAGGTTGAAATTTCAAATCCAATTGACCAATATGCATAATTATTTCATGAAAAGGTTTTATCTGGTGATTAATTCTTGAGGGAAGTGATGGAATAGGCTTGATTTAAGGCACTAAAAACCCACTTGCATCCACTATAACTTTTTCCAAAAGACATCAAACACGAAACATGACTTGCATAATCTAATCAACTAGTAACTAGGTAAGAATTAGGACTTGTCAAGGAAGAAGAATTCTATCACATATGCAAATCACTGACATAATTACACTATACCAACAGTTGGAAATTGAAAATATTCCTATTAATCTGAAAAAGGTTTAAAAAAAATCTTTGGCAGAATTTGGTCTTGCCAAAAGAGGTATACCAATCAAGGCTAAGGAGCCAACTTATATATAAAAAGATACAACAACCAAGAGGTTGGTGCTGAAAATAGAAGAAGGTCAACTCTTACTTTAACCAAGTCTAATTTCCATTATGCCAAGATAACAAAGCCTTCTAAAAATATCTTCTTGTCTTATGCTTTGCATGAAAAGCTCTTTGGCATTGAAAATGGATGGTGAGCCCAAGCTTGAGTTAAAAATTCCAACGTGCATAATGCTACACCAATCTCCAAATATGGAACTCCTCTTGAGCTGCTAGAACGTTTGAAAGGCTCTTCTTTGCATGAAATCAATGCCAAAACTAAATTTAAAACTCTGTTTGAACTTCTAGAAACGTTTGAAAGGCTCGAATTAACAAGAGTGCATGCATGAAATCTACATTAATCTCTCTAACGTTAAACTCTTTGAGTCCTTCATGAAAATGAGTCTCCATTTTAGAACTGAAGGTGTCATGTTTGAAATGGTTACACATCTTGGATGTGTCTAATATTTTTTGAGGCCACTTCGCATGCTGTAGAATGTGTTAATCTATTTAATGACTGTTGAAATCTCTTGCATTTTGGTTTTTGGCTCTTCATTTCTATGCATGTATTTCTCCATCATTTACTTGTTTTGTCCCTTTGTAATTGTCTTGGACTCATTCCTTCCTGCTCATTTATTTTAGACTTATTTCTTGTGGCTTATTTATTTCCTTTGGTTTGAAAAACTCCCTCGAACAAAAAGTTCAAAGGAATCATCTCTTCAGGATTTTTGTCTTTTGTCACTTTATCATTTTCTCTCAGAAAAATTATCCATGGGAATTATCTCTTCATCTCCTTCGGCTATTCTATTAAGTCCATTTCCTTTGGACAAAAAGTCTAAAGGAAATCTATCTTTCCAGCCTTTTCTTTGTAAACTTCCTTCGAACAAATTTTTTGAAGGAATCATATCTTTGAACTTCCCTTCAACTTTTAAAATGTCCCTTCGGACTTTCTGCTAAGTCCTTTTTTGATGGGCTAATAACCCTTCAGATTTCTTATTTTGATCTTTCTTGAAGGGAAGATACCGTTCAGGATTTTGTAATTGATCCTTTTCCTAAGGGATTATACCCTTCAGAATTCCTTGTAAAGTGAATTTCTTGAAGGGCACATACCCTTTGAAAAAAATGAAATGGTCCACTCGAATCAATTGAAAAGTCCTCCTCAAAATTATCCCTCAGAAAAGTTAAAGTTACCCCTTTGGCTTTTGTAAATGTGCCCTTCGGCTTTTCTCCAAGTGATCCTTTGGAAAGATGAAATGGTACACTTACCCCTGAAAAGTCCTTCAAGATTTTGGACTTGGTCTCTTTCTTTTGGATTTTTGTCTCTCAGACAAAATGTCCAAAGATTTGCTTTATACAATTTTCCTTTGGACAAAAAGTCCAATAGAATTGTCTTATATTTTTCAAATGAACTCTCAGAAGGGAAAGTACCCTTCGAAGTTTTGAAAGAGTCCCTCAGAATTTTGAAATTGCCTTCTTCTGAAGGGTATATATGCTTCGGCTTTCTTGATTGGTCCTGTTGGATGAATATTTTGTCACCAACTAATTGATGGTCAAAATAAGTCGCTTCAACCATAGCATAGGGAGATTGGTTGGCTAGATGTGCAGGTTTACCACATCAAAAGGGGATAAATCTCTCTTCTCATCAAGGGGAGGTTCCCTATAAATATGAGAAGCTATATATATATATATATATATATATATATATATATATATATAGAAAATAACACTTAGGGGTAGGATAACACCATCCATCTCTCTTATTTTAGAGATGATGTTCACAAACAAAGGAGAAATATAGGTGGAAACACTGAAGGCACTTCTCTTCTTTCAGAAGTGGTCTTACAAAATAGTCAGAGTTCTTCCTGATAGGTAACAAGTAACTAGTAACAAAGGGCGTAGTAACCAGCAGAAAAAGGTGTAGCATAAAGTCTCCACCTCAACTGTCCAAGAGTGAAATACGAAGGATAATGGGGGCACAAAGTCATCCCAAAATCCTTTACATAGAAAGAAACTAAAAACACACACACTAAAGATAATTGTGGCAGCACAAAGTTTCTCCACAGTTGGCTTCAGGATATCTTCCTGATTACTTTTACTAGTGCTGCTTATTTCATTAAAATGGACAAGAACACATTCAAGAAACAAACATAAGAACAAACTCTTAAATGACACAAGCTATTACAAAACAGAGTCTGGAAGTAACCTGCTTTCTCATTCACATAAAGAAATATGATCAACAATCTGAGCTCAAAGTCTCAGTAATCGCCTTTCAAATTTGGCAGAGTTTTGCTTCTATAACCAAAAAGATCTCCATTGCATAAAAAAGGAGATTACAATATATAGTAGCCAAAAAAGGCTTGGCACTTTGTTTCATGAAACGACCCATGCTGTATTCAATGCCTTGAATGCATTTTCAGTTTTGTCAAGGGGCCATGCTGAAACAAGGTGTTTGCCTTAACTGTGGCATGTCAATTCATCTCAAATATCTTCTCCTCAGCATGGGTTTATTAGTGTAGGTTTTTATTTTTCCCTATTATTTAATTAGGGAAATTATATTTTTGTGCATACATGGAGTTTTCTTACATTTGTGGGATAGGCTAGCTTATGCGGAGATGCGTGTCATAGATGTGTCATAGGTGTCATAAGAATGTCATAAGTAACTCCCTTGATGGGAGTTACTTCTCTATTCTTAGCACCTTGTCACCACCTTTCATGGAGGAGTTACAGTCTATTCTTGGGTGCCTTGACCACCTTTTGTGGAGGCATTACTTATGTGCTCTTTTATATGTATTCTTCACTTTGGCCATCTCATGTTAATTAGATATTGTGTTTTCTCCTATTTTTTCTTGTGCAATTTATCTTCTTGTATAATTTCAAATTGCTTTAGCATCTATGTGGTGTGCACTTGCTTCATCTCGTGTGATCACGTCTCCATTGCATTCGCATTATCCAGATTCTGGCAACAACTCCGATATGGTATCAGAGCCACCCCAGTAATCATGTGTCTAGTTATGCTATTAATTTATTCTAAAATTCTTACTTTGCTTTCTTAGTATTTTTTTGTTTAACTCTGTTGCATTAGAGAGTTTCAGTAGAGTTTTTTTGAAAAACTCATGCAAATCCATACGAAAACTTGTTAAAAAAATTACTTCTGAGTTAAAATTTGCCAAGACATCTTGTATAGATCTATTGTGGCTTCAGCAAAGGCAGTGGAATTATTTTGTTTTGGTCATTCTGCAGGAAAAGATAGATCTTTGCTCATTTGGAACTTGAAAGTTTTGTGCCTCAGATGCTTCAGCTCAGCTAAAAACTGTCTGATCTACTCCAATGTGTTGCCAAAATTCTCCTTGCAGCCTTTGACCAGCACGATCCCTGTCTGTTGAGACTAACTTTGACGGCAACCTTGACAAGCATGTGCTGACTGCGCTTACCCTGCAGAGAGCCAGCGTAGGAAGACAGCGACACCAAGCAGACATTGGGGTTGCCAGTCACGGCCTAGGCTTCATCGTGATGTTTGTTTGGGATGGGGAAGTCGCAGGTGTGCTGCCACGTTGGCAGTGATAGGCTGAATCACCTTCCAGCTTGGTGCCCTTGACATTGGACTCAGTCGACCTTGCCACCCTTCAGACCCTTTTTTGGTTTCCAACGCCCATTTGGTGGCCCCACCCTCTCCCGCTGATTCAATTGGTAATTCTACTTTTATCCAATAATTATTTTGATATTCATAAATTAGTAATTTGATTTTTTGAATTAAAGACAAATTGAAAATTAGCATTAAAAAAAAAGCAGTTTAAAGTTTTTTCAAAACTTGTATCTTTGACCTACGAAGACGAAGGGTGAGGCCGGGGTGGCAGGAGGCCAATTCCCCCTCAAAAAGACCTCCTTTAGATTCCTCACTCTATGCTGAATCCAACGAGTGGTTGGAAGGCCACTCTCTCTCTCAAAACGGGCATTTTTTTAATGTTTTAGTGCTTTTTTTTGCAAAAACACTAGTTTATGAGAAAATTGAATCTTTAATATCTGGCAAACGGTAGCTTGAATTCAGGTGCCATTTTTTTCAAAAGTGTTTGTATTTAAATTATTCACAGGCTAGGCTTGTTATTTGTTAAAAATACATTAGTTTATAAAGTACCTAAAATTTGGGTCTCTCGAGACGCATTTTCGGTTGAGTCCGACGTCCTGTTTGCTTAAAGTCTTACACTGATTGCTCTAAGACACATTCTCAGCTGAGTTCGACATCTTTTGAGCGTGCAATTACATATTTTGGGGGGGCTCAACATTTCAGGGTTGTGTGATTGCTTTTCACAACTTGCAAATTTTTGCTTTCATTCTCTTTTCTGCATAATTTCACAACTTGAAATCAACACAACTTCACCTAAATTTAGCTTAAAATGGATTTTTTTCAACTTAAACCCCTAACACTCTTCAACTATCATGAATGGAAGGTTAAAATGTCAATCATTCTTAAAAACAAAGGGTTGTATAGAATCACCATGGGTATTGAAGTAGAACCTAGCACTGATGCTAAAAAGGTCAAGTGGTACAACCGTAGTGATGAAGCCTATGGATTACTGAGATTGTCCATGTCTCTAAAACTTATCTTCCATTTAGAAATCTCCAAGACTCTCAAAGACATATGGGACACCTTAGAACTCTTATTTGGGAAGCTTGATGAGATGAGAGGTCATGAGCTCGAAAATGAACTCATAAGTCTAAATTCTAGGAACTTTGACACCCTACAGGACTTCTTCACTAAGTTTAAGGCCCTTAGATTGCAATTGAAAGAATGCAGGATAGATAAGAAAGATGATGAACTCATCCTTTCTATTCTCACAAAGTTAGGTCCAAGCTATTCAGTCTTTGTCTCCACTTTCCATGCCACAAAAAGTGCCCTTGGCACTACATGGAAAATGCCTTCTTTGGATTCATTCATTGTCGACTTGACTAGGGAGCAAGATAAGCTAATTCAAATGGGCACAATGAAGTCTACTCAACCCCAAGCTTTGATAGCTAGAAATGGTAAGGATAAGACTTCAACAAAGGAGAAGAAGAAAAAGAACAAGGACCAAGAGAAGAAGAAAGAAAACAACAATCCTGCCAAAAACAACAGTGAGTCTTCCTCATCCAATGCTAAACCTAAGAAGGAGAAGGTTAAGTGTACATATTGTAAAAAGATAGGGCATGATGAACACAAATGCATGAAGAAATAAATAGATCACCTAACTCATCTTCTAGAGAATCACAACATAGGTGTTCTTGAGTCCATCAAGCAGAATTCATCTACCCAAGATTCTACCAAGGCAAAAGGCAAGGGTAAGGAGAAAGAAAAGGGCAAGGCCCTTGTAGCTACTACAGATTCTACAACATCATGGGTCATTGATTTGGGTGCTTCTCACCACATGGGCTCTTCACTAGTTGAGTTTTCATCTTTAGAGCCTTATAGCATGACTTCAATTAGTTTGGGTGATGACACATCAGTTTCTATTACAGGGAGAGGGTCAGTTGAAATGGAAGGAAGAAAATTCAATAATGTTCTAGGTGTTCCTTCTCTTTTAACCAATCTCCTATCAGCATACCAAATCACTCACATTGGTCAGGGCATGAGAGTTGAGTTTTCACCAGATTCAGTGGCTATCAGGGAATTGCATAGTGATACTACAGTGGTAGTGGGTAGGGCAAATCACCAAGCAAGGTTATACACCTTCTCACATTTTGCACCTGATTTTTCTCCAACAGCATTGCTGACTCATTTAAATGGAGTTAGCAAACTATGGCATGAATGGTTTGGCCACCTTAACTACCGCTACCTTGAGCAACTTTGCAAACATGACATGGTCATTGGCTTGCCTCATGTCTAATTCTCAAAAGGACTTTGCGAGGGGTGCTCCCTTGGGAAGCATCCCGAAGCAAAATTTGACAAAGGCAAAGCTTGGAGGGCTTCACAACCTTTGGAGTAGTCCACAGTGATGTATCGGGACCCTTTCCCAAACCATCTTTCACAAGGGCCAAGTACATCCTCACTTTCATTGATGATTTCTCTAGGTACACTTGGATATATTTTATCAAACAAAAGTCCGAAGTGTTTGAAAATTTTCTAGACTTCAAGGCTCTTGTTGAGAAACAAAGTGAGAAATCCATCAAGGTTATTCAAACTAATAATGGAGGGGAGTATGTTAGCAACAGGTTTGAGCAGTTTTGCACCACAGAGGGGATTGATTTGCAGCGCACAGTCACTTACAGTCCTTCACAGAATGGGGTTGTAGAACACAAAAATAGGTTCTTGAAATAGATGGGTAGCTATATGATTCACTCCAAATCCTTAGCACCACAGTACTGGGCCGAAGCCATCAATTGTGCTTTCTACATTCAAAATAGGGTTCCTCACAAAGCTTTGAAAGGGATAACACCCTTTAAAGCTTGGCATAAAAGGAAACCTGATGTTGAGCACCTTAGGGTTTTTGGATCCCCAGCCATGGCCCGCATACCAAAGAAGAAATGCAAAGCTATATAATGTCAGTCCAAGCCTTGCATCTTTGTAGGACATCCAGATGATATTAAGGGGTATCACCTTCTAGATCCAACCAATCATGACTTGTTCATTGAGAGAAGTGTCCACTTTCAGGAGAGTCCTAGAGACTCAACACTTGGCACTTCTTCTCCCTCATCAGATCTACTTCTTCATGATGATTCCTCATCAGATTCAGATCAACCACAATAGGTTCCTGAGCCAGAGACATCTTCTTCTTCTTCAAGTTTAGACAGCGAGAATAGTGATGTCGTGTCATCCACCTCTATTTAGTCAGAGGATGAGGAGTTAGCACTTGACTCGCCCACTTATGGGCCACTTTGGGCCAGACAGACACTTGAGAGTGATAACACTTGGGCAGAAGATCCCATAGATGACAAATGTACTAGAGGGGATTTTTAGAGAGATCCACATGCCTTCTTTGCTTCAGTTTCAAATCCACAGACTTTTTGAGAGGCATCGGGGGTACCTGAGTGGAATAGTGCTATGGAGGAAGAATATTCTTCCTTAATCAAAAATCACACTTGGGATTTGACTTCACTTCCTAAGGGAAGAAAGATGGTTCGATGTAGGTGGATATATCAGACCAAATTTGCAGCAGATGGGTCGGTTGATAAGCACAATGTGCGATTGGTCGCCAAGGGTTTCTCACAAGTGGCAGGTATTAACTACTCAAAGACCTTTGCACCCATTGCAAATATGACTTCTATCTGACTCACCTTGGCTATTGCCGCAACACATGGTTTGGATGTGCACCAGATGGATGTGAAGAGTGTCTTTCTTCATGGAGACCTAGAGGAGGAGATCTACATGGAGCAGCCACCAAGATTTGTTCAAGATTCTTATTTAGTATGCAGACTTAAGAAATCTATCTATAGCCTCAAATAGGCCCCTTAGGCTTGGTATGCCAAGATGGATTCCTTCCTTCTCATAGCAGGTTTTACTAAGTGCCATTTTGACCCCAATGTCTACTTCTTACAGCAGGATGATTCGCTCATGATTTTGGTTCTATATGTTGATGACCTTTTGATCACCAGGAGTTCTTCATCAGCGATTGCAGCGGTGAAGGCATCTCTCCAGGATAGATTTGACATGACAGACTTAGGTTTGTTGCACTACTTCCTTGGCATCAAGATCTCACAGTCAGATTTAGGGATTTCTCTTGCATAGCCTAAGTATGCTCTTGACTTATTGGCTCGATTTCACATGGCTAATTGTAAGCCATCTCTGACTCCCTTTCTATCAGGAGTCAAGCTTGAGGCTAACTATTCTTCACCATTGGTTGATGCCACTCGGTATCGACAACTTTTTGGTAGTCTCATCTACTTGACTCACACCAGGCTTGACATATCATATACATTGGGACTTGTCTCCAAATTTATACAGGAACCTCATGAGCTACATTAGAAAGCAGCTAAGAGGATCTTACATTAAATACAAGGTTCACATAGATACGGGATTCATTACAAATTTGGCATAGAGGTTGACTTGGTTGGATATGCAGATTCAGACTGGGCTGTGATTCACAGACTCGCAAGTCCACTTTTGGTTACAGTTTCTCTCTAGGTTCTAGTCCTGTCAGTTGGTCTAGCAAGAAGCAAAATGCTATTGCGATATCATCCACAGAGGTAGAGTACAGGGGACCTGTTAATGCAGCTACTGAGGCTATTTGGCTTCAGGGGATTCTTTCTGAGTTTGGCATTCCTATCAAGCAACCCACCATCATTTATTATGACAACCAGAGTACCATTCAGATTTGCAAGAATCCAGTTCAACACCATCGAACCAAGCACATAGAGATTCACATGCATTTCATTCGGGAGGATATTCATAGTCAGGTCATTGACTTGATATTTTACTAGTCTTCAGAGCAGGTTGTAGACATCTTCACCAAACCTTTCACCAAGAGCAAGTTTATTTATCTACAAGCTCTTCTTGGGGTGCGGTCTACATCTATAGTAGCATCATCTTCAGGGGGGCCTTCTAGCCTCTTCATTTATTTTATGTCTCTCTTTTGGGGGGGAGTTTTTTCCTACAGGTTTTCTCCTTTTCTCTATCTTATGGGAGATTGCATTTGTACATGGGTACCTCATCAGGCCTAGTTGCCAGGACCCATTTTATATTTCCACACTGCCCACCTAAGCTACGTTTATGGAGGAGTTTTAGTGTAGGTTTTTATTTTTCCTTATTATTTAATTAGGAAAATTATATTTTTTTTGCATATATGGGGTTTTCCTACATTTGTAGGATAGGCTAGCTTATGTGGAGATGTGTGTCATAGATGTGTCATAGGTGTCATAAGAATGTCATAAGTAACTCCCTTGATGGGAGTTACTTCTCTATTCTTAGCACCTTGTCACCACCTTTCATGGAGGAGTTACAGTCTATTCTTGGGGTGCCTTGAACACCTTTTATGGAGGAGTTACTTGTGTGCTCTGCTATATGTACTCTTCACTTTGGCCATCTCATGTTAATCAGATATTGAGTTTTCTCCTATTTTGTCTTGTGTAATTTATCTTCTTGTATAATTTCAAATTGCTTTAGCATCTATGTGGTGTGTACTTACTTCATCTCGTGTGATCATGTCTCCATTACATTCGCATTATCCAGATTCTGGCAAAAACTCTGATAGGGTTGTCTGGTTTGTCTTTAGAAATGTACATAGCTGTCCCCTCACTTTTATTCTAAGGGAGAAAAATAGGCCATGCTTTTTAATATTTTCAAGCTTAAATATCTACTTGGTGGACTGTTCCACCTACTAGAAATAACTCCTACACAGATATTTCTAGTTTTTCCCTCTTCCCTGTTGCAATATAAGCTCTCAGGCTATCTTTTCCCTTTCTACTAGCTCTATCAGCTCCCTCTTTAGCTGGTCGCTGAGTTTATTTTTAGGTTTCGTGCCACATTTGAAAATCAACAGATATTTCATTACCCTAAATTTGACATACGTGGGGACGTCATTGGTTGCTGGTCACTTGAACCATTTTGAACCTTGAACCTTTGAACCTTTGAAATTTCATTGGTTCAGTGGTTCAATGGTTCAGGAGGCCTTATCAGCTCCTTGGTTCCATTACTTCTTTGGTTCATTCACTTATTTGCTCGTTGGTTGAACTGTCTCTTTGAACTGGTCTCTGGAATCTTCTACTTCTTTCCTTTGCTCGGAGATTTCATTGAACCGTTGAACCCGTTGAACCTTTGAACCATTTTGGTTCAAAGTTCAATAGTTCATCCTCTTTCTTAGAAGCCTTTGTTTTCTCTAAGTCTTTCGAAGCTTTGAAATTACTTCGACTTTATCAAAACTGCAGAGTCTGTAGAAATCAAGCTGTAGAGTTCATAGAAATCAGCCTATTGAATCTATAGAAATAATCTTGTAGAGTTCATAGAAATAATCCTATGGATTCTATAGAAATAAGCCTATAGATTCCATAGAAATCAGCTTGCAGAGTCCATAGAAATAAGCCTGCAGAGTTTGTAGAAATAAGCCTGTAGAGTCCATAAAAATATGTCTGCAGAGTCCGTAGAATCAGGCCATAGATTCTATAGAAATCAAGCCATGGGTCTTTGATCATTCCTTTAGACAAAATGTCTTTGGAACCTCCCGAAGGGAAGGTGTCCCTTCGGGCTTTGAGAAAGGTCTATTTCCTAGTTGCTAAGAGCCCCCCGCAAGGGTATCTGCCCTTTGGGGTCCTTCGAGTGGCCTTCTTCTTCAATTCCTTCAGATAAAATGTCTGAAAGAATTCTTTCAGACATTTTGTCTAAAGAAAACCTTTCCTTTGCCTTAGCCACTTTCTATCAGGTCTTTGATCATTCCTTCAGACAAAATGTCTGAAGGAATTTCTTCAGACATTTTGTCTGAAGGATTTGCCTTATAAAATTTTACCACAGAAAATCTTTCTAAAGGATATCTTTTTATTCCCTTTTATTCACTTCCCTCTGCAAGGGCACTTGTTCTTTTGTTCACTGCCCTCTGCAAGGGTTCTTTCCCTTTGGGCTTTAGGGGACTCCTTTGAACCGTTCGATTGAACCGATCGATTGAACCAATCTTTGGTTCAACGGTTCAATCTTTTATTTGAAGCCTTCTTTTTTTCTAAGTCTTTTGAAGTCGTTGAACTTTTAACTTTTGTCGAAGCACTTAACTCTTTGAGTCTGCCGACATCATTGAACCTTTGAATCCATTGAACCTTTGAACTTGTTGGAAGTGGGGTTCAATGGTTCAATGGTTCAATCCTTTGTTTGAAGCTTGCTGATGAACCTTTTGGTTGAACCTTGGCGTTGAACCAACCTTGAAATTGCCTAAGTGTTGGGAACTTATTTCTTTAAGAGAGCTCCCTTGTTGAAGTCATTAAACCTTTAAACATGCTAGTCCTTTAACTGAAAAAGCTTGAATAATGAAGAATTTGAATGCTCGGAATAATTTTTTAGAAGGAAAGAGAGAATTTTGCCCTACAGGACCAAAATAGTTCATATGTTGTCTGAAAAATGAGTGAAAGATTTTGAGAACAACTGGCTCCAGTTGGAGAACTTCCTTCACTTAAAATTTTGAAACAACTAAAGGAAGTAGAAACCAGAATCTCTAGTGTCTTTAAGTATGCCATTGGGCTATCGAGTCATGTTACCCCAAAAAAAAGGTGTCAAAAATGAAAATGAAAAGCACAAAACAAAACTAAAGACTATACAAATATACATATGTACAGATGATCTTATCTGATACTTTAAGAATTGAAGTGCTTTAGATGATGTCCATTATGAGGTAGAGAAAAGGGCGTGCCATCTTGATACTTTAATAGGAAACTATTTTCACCATTGAGTTGATGGATAGTAAACGAGCCTCTCTATAGGGAATCAAATTTCCCATGCATTCCCTTTGGTTCTCTTCTCTTGTCCCATAACAGAACTTGATCTCCAATCTGAAAATCATAGGTTTTTGTATTCTGGTCAAAGAGCTTCTTCACCAGACTTTGATGCGTAGAAATTCGGTCCACCACCATAGTTCACTGCTCATCCAGCTCAGTCAAGCACGTGATCTTTTTGTCAATGGAGCTTTCATATGTCTGATCTTCGACCACCTTTACCAATTTTAGTGCTAAAAATTCTAGGGTGATTGGTATCTCTACATTGAGACCATACAAAAGTTGGAAAGGTGACATACTTATTGCCCTTTTGGATGTAATTCTATCTACCCATAAAGCATCAACCAATGCTTTATGCCAGGTTTGTTGGTTGTCATCTGCTAGCTTCCGGATGATGGTCACCAAGTTCTTGTTGCTTGATTCAGCTTGGCCATTTCCTTACATGAAATAATCAAAAGAGTGGGAGAGGGTAATTCCATAGTAAAAATAGAATTGAGTGATCTCATGAGAAGAGAAACAGGGTGCATTGTCTGTCACAATCTTGGTTGGGACCCCAAACCTGAAAATGATGTTTTCTTTGAGTAAATTGCATACCACTTATGAAGTAGCATGCTTGGTTGGAATTGCTTCCACCCATTTGGTGAAGTAATCTGTGGCTATGAGGACATAATCATGTCCAACACTTGAAGATGGGTTTACAACACCAATAAAATCGATTCTCCATTGCTGAAATGGCTCTTATATTACCACTGGATTGAGAGGCAGAGCAACTAACTTGGGTCTTCCAACAAACTATTGGCATAGTTCACACCTTCATTTCCATTTGTATGCATCTTGAAATAAAGTAGGCCAGTAATCCCTGGCTCATAGAATCTTATGGGCAGTCACAGGCACAAAAAAATGTCCTCTATAGGCCAAATTATGGAAGGACTTCAAAAGTTGGTTCTGTTATTCTTTATCCACGCAACGAAGGAACACTCCATCAAGGCTCCTCTTATACAGGCCATTGTCCCACAAGATAAAATTGGCAGCTTTCAATTTAACAGTCCTCCTTTCTTTACGAGGTAGGTGAGCAGGACACTCACCATAGGTAAGGAAATGAGTAATATTCGAATACCACTCATTCGTGGTGGAGACAAAGAGGACTGTTGGCGTGTCTTCCACTTCTATTTTTTCATACCCTGTCTCTTCTAGTCTATTATCAGTAATCAATTGGTAGAGACCCCTTCCCTGCACAAGCTTCATTGGTTTGATAACTAGATCAAACTCCTAGATTTTGGCAATCTAATTGCCTCTTTTAGTTCTAAACTCCTGCTAAATTAATATGGATTTAACTGTGGTATCAAGAACTAGGGCAGTAACTTGTGAATTCAGGATGTAAAAATGGAAGTGCTTTACTACCTTTACCACGGCATAAGCATGCTTCTCTATGTTTGAATACTTCAACTCATGAGCTTTGAGAGGAAAACTCATGAAGGATATGGGAGATTCCACACCTTCTTCATTCTGTTGAACCAGAATTGTTGAAAGTGTGTGCTCAGAAGCATAACTATATATGGTGAAATTCTTGGTGTAATTTGGACAAATCAAAATTGGGGCGTGGACAATAGCTGTCTTGATATCTTGAAATGCTAATTTGTGTTCTTCAGTCCAGCTGAAAGTGGCCTTTCCCTTCATCATGTTTACAATATGGCACATCTTCTCTGCAAACTCATGGATGAACCTTCATAAAAATTCACCTTTTTGAAGAAAGAGTGAATTGCAGTCTTACTTGTGGGTAGGGTAAGCTCTTGGCTGGATTTGACTCTTTCTAAGTCAATATTTATGCCTTCTCGAGATATAATGTGTCTGAGAAGCTTCCCTTCTGTTACTCTAAAAATAGGCATCTTGGGATTTAAAGAAATGTAATTCTAGCGACATCATTCCAACACTTGTTGTAAATGGCGCACATGATCAGGGCGATGCTTGGAAAAGATGGTCAAGTCATCAAGGTATACCATAATGAGCTTACCTATTTCATATTTGAAATCAAGGAACATTACTCTCTGAAAATTGATGCCAGCATTTATCAGGCCAAATGGTATTCTTTGATATGCAAAGGTGCCCGAAGGTGTGGTGAAGGCAGTCTTGTGCTGGTCTGCTTCATCGACCTCTACTTGATTATACCTTGAGAAGCCGTCTAACATTGATAACATCTCTGAACCGGTCACTGTCTGAAGAACTTGGTCCATGATGGGCAGAGGATAGTTATCCTTTTAAGGATGACTAATTCAGATTTATGAAGTCCATGTAGAGGCAATTTTTTCTATTCTTCTTCCTCACAGGTACTATGTTGGCAATCCATGTGGAATGATAGATTGAAAAAATTATTCTAGCATTCAGCATTTTCTATATTTCAAACAGAATAGTATCTAATATCTTTGGATTGTACTACCTAGATTTTGCTTGTAAGATACTGAATCACTCTTGAGAGGAATTTTATGGCAAACTTCTTCAGGCCTAAGCGACTTCAGATCATCATAGGAGTATGCCAAAACATCCATGTACTGGCGGAGTAGAGCATCAAATTAGAGTCTCTCCTCCGGAGTGCAATACTTCCCAATGTTCACCATCTTGGAATTTTCCTTGGTACCCAAATTTATTTGATCAAACTCTTGAGAGGAGCTTGAATCCATATGTTGTTGTTTGATGAACCTGTCGTGTTTGTCAAACAACTTCTCAAGAGAAACCAATCCTTTTAGGATTTTATTCCCTTTAAATTGCAAGAATTCTTCACCTACCTTTAAACTTGATTCAGGGGTTGGTTCAAGCTTCTGGGGCTCACTGCCTTCGAAGTGAAGCTGTTCAAAGTTGTATTTTTATTCCAGGAAGACAATTATTTGGTTGTCACCATTGAACACTTGTCAATAATTGGCATTTTCAGGCACACTTGGTTGAAAGACCAGTTCAATAGTGTACTTGTCTCCTTTAAAATCAGAGTGCAAAACCAAAAGAGTTGTTGAAATAACCAAAGCATCAGCTCGGTCATTGAATTCTCTGGGAATTGTAGAGATACTGAAAGCATCAAAGCTTTCAATTTGATCTCAAACCAGATTGTGGTAGTGGTGCAATCTCTCATTTTTGGTTTGGTACAGGTTCCTCACCTGACAAACCACCAGCTCAACGTCTCCTTTGGCATGAAGGAGTTTGATACCCTTGTCTTAAGCATACTTCAATCCAAGCATCAGTGATTCATACTCGGCAGTGTTGTTGGTATTGCTAAATTACAACTTGTATGAAGAAAAAAAAAATCTCCTTGAGGAGATATCAACACAATCCTGGCTCCTAAACTGGTAGATGAACAGCTGCCATCAAATTCTAGTATCCATACCTCATCAGAATCTGACCTTACCTTAGATTTTTCTTTGTTTGGAGGGGAGGATTCTTCTACGCTTGCACTACGTCTTGTTAACTCTTCTATTATTTTATCTGAACCAACTTTCAGGTTGTCATTTTCAAAAAAATTATCAGCTAAGAAAGGAGCATCCTCTGTAGTTAGGAAGTAATTACCCATGCCTGAAGACTCAAACAAAATTTGAGCTTCAGGCGCTGATGTTTTAGTGACCACATATTTTGCTTCCTTCTCAAGGAGCAATCTCTGCATAACGCCTTTGACTGGGATCCTTGCTTCAGACAGGTCCATGATCAACTCGCCACCAACATCCTTACAAAAAAAATTCCTAAGAAGGATGTCGTATGAGGCTAGGACGTCAGCCACCAAGACTGTCATTTTCATTCTCTTGTCTTGAAATGTCGCAAATGCAAATTGGGCGTCCTTGATTTGTCCCAGTAGTGGCACTTATTTGTTCTCCATGGAGAAACATCTCCCAAATGTCTTGGTTAGTGTGAGACCAAGGGATTTTGCCACTTTAGCAGGCATGACATTGTCAGATGCACTTGAGTCTATGATGCAATTGTTCAACTGGTGTCCATTTATCAGTAGGGAGACATAAAATGGTTCAGTACTTCTGGGAGTAGCAGGAGGAGTAATGACAAAATTATTTGGGGTGGACATGTTCCTTGGGGGATCATGAGTTACTTTTGTAACATTTTGTCCTACAGAGACAATTTGGTTCTTCACATATTGAACCAACTTATCTAACTGCTCAAGGTTGGATTGTAGAAATTCAAATTCAGACATTTAAATTTTAATTTTCTTGACATGGTCGACTATGTCAAATGTCTGAAATGAATTATGAACAGGGGAAGGGAGTTCATCCTTCTAATTTTTAGGAGGGGGAGGACTGATCTATGAAATTGAAGTTAAAGGTGCAGAAATGTTTGGGGTACTTAATTTTTTAGTGATCATCGGGTCCTTTACTTGAAAATTCAAAGTGGTTCCTCGTTTGGAATTTGAAATTGCAAGTTGAGGTCGCTCCTCTATTTTTTCTTTATCAGCTTGCTGGGCTGATTGGTTCTTAGATCGGGTGAATACAACGTAAGATCCATCAACTATCTTCACTTCACTTCTGAGTTCATCCTGGTAATTCAGGAAACCAATGTTGGAGTCGCTAGCTAATTCTTCTTCTCATTCTGTGAAGATATTAGCATCATTTTATGGGTTCAACTCAGGCTGGAAGGAGAAATCTGATTCTGTCTCAAGATATCCAACTGCTAAATTGGTTGGAGGTGCTTCAATGGCCAATTTTCTCTGAGTGGGAGGAAGATGATTTGGCTGCCCTTGATTCCTGGCAGCATTGCCTTGGTATGACTGATTAGAGAATGTCCTCCTTAGTATATCTCTATACGAAGGGGCAGATGACATCCCTTGTGCCATTTGCTTTCTAAGAGAAAGCAACTCATTTTCTAGCTTCTGCATCATTGGATCAGTGGTGCTTGTAGGTGAATACTCTGAAGATGAAGAAGATTTACCTCTATTAGGATCTCTCCTTATATTTTCTGCCAAGATAAGGTCATCTTCCACCTTAGTGGCCAAATCTTGAGCAGTATCAAGGTCTATGTGGCCAGCACGTCTCAGCAGAAAACTCACTTCAGGGAGCTGTGAGTTGATGAAGAAACATTTAAGGTTCTCAGGTATTGGCTGAGCAATTATAGGAATCCTGTTCCTCAGCTTGTCAAATTTGGCAATGAAGTCCCTCATAGGTTCATGAGGTTCTTTCTTCATCTGTGTGAACTAGGCCAGCAGGGCATGCACATCTTCTGCAGGATTGAACCTTGCTTCAAACTTAGCTTTGTGAGTGTTCTAATCAGTCACAGTCTGGGCCTACAAATGATAGAACTACTCTGTAGCAGCACCTTGCAATGTTTCCACAAACAACCTGAATGCTACGTCCTCATATTCCACACCTATCACACCACAGGCTATGCTGAAAGTTGTAATGTGTTTATTAGGATGAACTCTCCCATCACCAAAGAATTTGGAGAAATTATTCCTTAAACTGTGTGGTAGCTTATGTAGGGGTGGAGTTAAATTGAGTGGGTCAAAAGAGTTACCCCAGGGGCCTTGAACCGCCATGATTTGATTATGGAAAGTGGGGATAACAAATCTAGGTGGAGTATGTATAGGCAAAGCTCTACTAACAGTGTAAAATGAAGCTCGGCCTTGTATTGGTGACTTGGTATTGGTAGGAGGAAGACTCCTAGCTCGTTGAATTTGAAGTTGTGGAGGAAACAAATCAAAATTTCCCTACTGCACTAACTCAAAAATGGGGTCAACAACACCTTGGGCTCTCTGGCTTCTAGTATAGCATGCAGTTCTTAAATTGTAGAATAAAAATGGAAAAGCACTGGCCCTACTTCAGCTTGAAGCTTGAGGCTTCAAACTGTGCGCTCTTCCCCAGCAGAGTCACCAAAAAATTGTTGGGTGAATATTTTATCACCAGCTAACTGATGGGCAAAATAGGTCACTTCAACCACAACATAGGGAGATTGGTCGGCTAGATGTGTAGGTTTACCACATCAAAAGGGGACAGATCTCTCCTCTCATCAAGGTGAGGTTCCCTATAAATATGAAGAGCTATATATATATATATATATATATATATATATATATATATACAAAAAATAACACTCAGGGGTAAGACAACACCATCCATCTCTCTTCTTTCAGAGATGATGTTCACAAACAAAGGATAAATCCAAGTGGAAACACTGAAGGCACTTTTCTTCTTTCAGAAGTGGTCTTATAGCAAACATCCAGAGTTCTTCCTGATAGATAACAAGTAACTGGTAACAAAGGGCGTAGTAACCAGCAGAAAAAGGTGTAGTACAAAGTCTCTCCATAGTTGGCTTCAGGATACCTTCCTGATTACTTTCACTAGTTCTGCTTATTTTATTAAAATGGACAAGAACACATTCAAGAAACATACATAAAAACAATCTCCTAAATGACACAAGCTATTACAGCACAAATTCTAGAAGTAACCTGCTTTCTCATTCACATAAAGAAATATGATCAACAATCTGAGCTCAAAGTCTCAGTAATCACCTTTCAATTTTGGCAGAGTTTTGCTTTTATAACCAAAAAGATCTCCATTGCATAAAAAATGAGATTACAATATATAGCAACCAAGAAAGGCTTGGCGCTTTGTTTCATGGAACGACCCATGCTGCATTCAATGCCTTGAATGCATTTTCAATTTTGTCAAGGGGCCATGTTAGAATAGGGCATCTGCCTTAACTGTGGCATGTCAATTCATCTCAAATAACTTCTCCTCAACATGGGTTGTCCAGTCTGTCTCTAGAAATGGACGTGGCTTTCCCCTCGCTTTTATTCCAAGGGAGAAAAATAGGCCACGCCTTTTAATATTTTTAAGCTCAAATATCTACTTGGTGGACTATTCCACCTATTGGAAATAACTCCTACGCAGATATTTCTAGTCTTTCCCTCTTCCATATTGCAATTTGAGCTCTCGGGCTATCTTTTCCCTTTTTGTTGGCTCTTTTAGCTCACTCTTCAGCTAGTTGCTGAGTTTGTTTTCAAGTTCTGTGCCACATTTAAAAATCAATGGATATTTCATTACCCTAAATTTGACATTCGCGGGGACGTCATTGGTCATTGGTCGCTTGAACCATTTTGAACCATGAACCTTTGAACCTTTGAAAGTTCATTGGTTCAGTGGTTCAACAGTTCAGGAGGCCTTATTGGCTCCTTGATTCCATCGCATCTTTGGTTCATTCACTTCTTTGCTCGTCGGTTGAACCGTCTCTTTGAACTGGTCTCTAGAATCTCTTCTTTCCTTTGCTCAGAGATTTCATTGAACCGTTGAACCCGTTGAACCTTTGAACCATTTTGGTTCAAGGTTCAACGGTTCATCCTCTTTCTTAAAAGCCTTTGTTTTCTCTAAGTCTTTCGAAGCTTTGAAATTCCTTCGGCTGTATCAAGCCAGTAGAGTCTATAGAAATCAGGCCGCATAGTCTGTAGAAATCAACGTGTTGAATCCGTAGAAATAAGCCTCCAGAGTCCGTAGACCTGTGGAGTCTGTAGAAATCAGCCTGCAAAGTCCATAGAAATAAGCCTACAAAGTCCATAGAAATAAGCCTGCAAAGTCTGTAAAAATGTCTGTAGAGTTCATAGAATCAGGCCGCAGAGTCCATAGAAATCAGGCCGTAGAGTCCATAGAAATCAAGCCGTGGGCCTTTGATCATTCTTTTGGATAAAATGTCTTTGGAACCTCCCGAAGGGAAGGTGTCCCTTCGAGCCTTGAGAAAGGTCCATTTCTTGGTTGCTAAGAGCCCCCTGCAAGGGTACCTACCCTTCGAGGTCCTTCGGGCAGCGTTCTTCTTTAATTCCTTTAGACAAAATGTCTAAAGGAAACCTTTCCTTTGCCTTAGCCACTTTCCATCGGGGCTTTGATCATTCCTTCAGACAAAATGTCCGAAGGAATTCCTTTGGACATTTTGTCTGAAGGATTTGCCTTGTAAAATTTTGCCACGAAAAATCTTTTTGAAGGATATCTTTTTGTTCCCTTTTGTTCACCGCCCTCCACAAGGGCACTTGCCCTTTGGGCTTTGGGGGACTTCTTTGAACCATTCGGTTGAACCGATCGATTGAACCAATCTTTTGTTCAATAGTTCAACGGTTTAATCTTTTGTTTGAAGCCTTCTTTTCTTCTAAGTCTTTTGAAGCCGTTGAACTTTGAACTTTTGCCGAAGTGCTTAACTCTTTGATTCTACCGACGTCGTTGAACCTTTGAACCTATTGAACATTTGAACCTGTTGGAAGTGGGGTTCAATGGTTCAATCCTTTGTTTGAAGCTTGTTGATGAACCTTTTAGTTGAACCTTGGCATTGAACCAACCTTGAAATTTCCTAAGTGTTGGGAACTTGTTTCTTTGAGAGAGCTCGCCTGTTGAAGTCGTTGAACCTTTGAACCTACTAGTCCCTTAACTGAAAAAGCTTGAATAATGAAGAATTTGAAAGCTCAGAACAATTTTTGAGAAGGGAAGAGAAAATTTTGGCCTGCAGGACCAAAATAGTTCATATGTTGTCCCAAAAATGAGTGACAAATTTTGGGAACAACATGTCCCTCTAAATACCTCCTCCTAAAAGGAAAAGACCCTTTAAACTTGTGCAAATGACCTTAGGAAGAATGAAATAGACCCTTCGGCTTCTCGAAAGAACCCTTCAGACTTTTGTAATTTCACCCTCCCGAAAAGAAAGAACCCTTTACCATTTTTGTAAATGGCCTTTTTGTGAAGATGCCCTTTGGATTTTTGTAAAGTGTTTGCTTCAGCTTCTTTCGATTTTTTCCTTCAGACAAAAAGTTTGAAGGAAATCTATCTTCGACTTCTCCTTTTAATATGGACAATTCCTTTGGACAAAAGTCTAGAGGAATTCTTGTATATGAACTATTGAAAATTGCCCTTCAGGATTTTAGAAAAGACTTATTTGAAAGATTGAATTCTTCAATCAACTTGTAAGAAAAACCTGAAGTCTCTTTCCTTGAGAACCTGAAGTCTTTTTCCTGTAGAGCTTCAAATGGTAGAGGTTATAATTTGACTTGTGGAGTCAAAATTGTCAACACTCATCAAGATGTGGTTGGGTTTGTCCAACCCATATTTCTAACCCCTTTCATAGATCAAGCAAGTGTCAAAAGTGGAGCTAGGGTTTTAAGTAAAAGGGAGACAAAATCTAAATCTACGTACAAGACAAGGATCATAAATTATAGTAGAATCATCTTGATAGGCAGGCACAATGATCTATGGTAGAAAAAAATAGAAAATTACACAGGAAAAGTTCTAATAGATGGTAGATGAGATCAATCGCTATAGGTGTTTGGCCTCTGTTGGTAATGTCCAATCATATTATGATAGTCTATTTCATAAATTGAGTGATCACAGAGCCATTCCAATTAATTTCAAAGGATTATGCACAAGTAGTGAACAAAAAATAATAGTAAATCAGTAAGCACCCTCTCTCTTGGTCATTTTTTATATTTGGTAAGTGAAATGAATCTTTGTTAGCATTCAAATTTGTATGATGAATGATATATCTTATGCAATTTGAATTTCAATAGTTTAATACTTGTTTAGATCACTAAAATCCAAAATAATTTAAAATTGAGACATATTAAGTATCAGTCATCCTACTCCATAATTCAAGTTAGTACAAGCCCTTACCATAGGTATTGATACATTTGTGACAGATTCATCCTTAGTGCATCACCCTCTTGTACCATAATAAGGCTTAAGTTACATCTTCACATCTAGGAAGAGAAGGAACAAAACTCTTGCTCAAGATTCCATTCACACTGCATATAACTATGTGGGTCTAATTCTAGCATGTGAGATATGTAGTTGTAACTTCCTTAAGGTTTCTCGACCCATAACTTTGTTTTGTTGTGAGTTGATAGCAATTTAGTTCAAGAATAAGAAAAAAGACATAATATCTATATTTATGACTAATAGATTAGAGAAGCATGTATATAGATAAACACAACATCCACTTGTGAAGCAAGTTAGAAAATAAAAATATAAAAGCGAGTAAGACACAAATGGTGATCAAATCAATACAGTGTTGATCCCGTTTAGGGCACAAAAATTGTAGGCACTGATCTTGTCCCTACATAGTCAACACTCAAAATTTGTCATATAGTTACAGGGCTACATAATCGATATATGCATTCAAAAATTCAAAATTCATAACTAGTGTGACTAAGCCATCATCTTTTGTTTCTTTTCAAGATCAATTGTCAATTCAACATTTTCTTTTCAAATGTTCACTAAAGCATATATGGAATTATTGTTTTACATATTTAAATGATAGGTCTTCCTTGTGCAATCACTTTGTCTTGTTTTCATTGATAAACACTAAAAATATTAACCACTAAGCATATGATGGAATATTTATTTATGATGAAAATATGGTAAATTGGCATAATGTCCCACATATTCTTGAAGAGCTTTACCGTTATAAACATTATCAAGTGTAAGTAGCTCAGGTGAAGTATCTTCATTAATTAGCTCATGATGTACAAGTTTTGATGTGATGTATTATACTTAGAAAAGTGAGCACGTAAAGGTTTGTTCTTTTTGAAGTATCATATTGATTACAAGCATTAAGAGACTTCTCTTTAGTTGTAGTTTTTTTACTATATTCAAGACCTAGTTTAAATTGAGGAGGAGTGGAAACTATTTGGCTCAATAATACCTTGTAAGCTTGTCCATATTGTTCTAGAGTACTTTTGGGTGGACCATTTGATAGGGTGGGTTGATGGGTATTGAGATAAGTGTTGGTCATAGGTTGATTACCCTTATCCATGAGAGGTGGTGTGTCATTGAGCATGAAAGAAGTAAAATGTCACCCATGATCTTGGGGAGTACAATGTAATTTTCCAATACCAAATGTATGCATGTCACTCTATGTTCGTAAGGACCATATAGTGTAAATATAATGTTTGATAAATCTTCATCTATGCAATCAGGGTTGTAATCACGATCTTCATTATCACCCTAAGCATGAGTATCATCACTGACATTATTATATTCACCCACAATATGTATGTGTTCGATCTTTAAGAATATGATATTGAGGTGTTATGATCTTTGGTTGAGGTATGTTTAGATTTGGAATATTAAATTGCATGGGTTTCAAATGTTTACAACATCATAAAGGGACATCATCTATAGGAAAAGTTTACATGTAACCCTCACATGAAAATTTAAAGCCTTTATGTAATTTAGAAGGGATAGTAGTTGTAGCATGAATCCAAGGTTTACCAAGCAAAATATTGTATCTAAGCTCATTAGGTATTACTTGGCACTTGAGTTTTGTCTAATTAAGTTATTCCTAAGGGATTTGGGCTTGATCATCAAATAATTTGATGATCCTATCTGATGGTGTAAGCAACATATGATCAATTCCAAGTGCATTAAGGAAGGCCTCACTACAAATTTTCAATCTTGAACCATTATCTACAAGGACCCTCTTAATTTTTGAACGATTGATTTTAATTTGAATGTAAAAGGAGATATATTGATCAATAATGTATTTAAAATAAAAATGCATGAAGGAGATAAGATGCTTGTGATAACAAGAGAAGAAAAATAGGTAGACTCAATTTTACTTCTTAGAGTAACATCATGTAAAACATCATGCAACATATCTTTGAAAGTAGCGGATTGATTAATAAAATCTACGATGGAGATATTCACTTGAGTATTTTATAATTGGTCTACAAGATCATAATGATTGGGTACATGGATTTGAATCCTAGAAGGAGGGGGTAGATTATATGTTTTTAAAAAGTTATTTTGGTTGACCCCATCTTGAGAACCAGGAGCATGGATAGACATATTGCATGTCCCACCTCTCCAAGTTGTTACATCATCTATCTCATAGCGAATCATCATACGTTCAACAATATAAGGCCCTTCACTAAGAGAAGGGAAAACAACAATATCATGGGCTAGGGTATCATCACTTACAAGCAATGCTATCATTTCTTAATCCATAAGTTAATATTCTATGATAAATTCGATGAAATAAACATGTAAAAAATGGTAAGCATTTGTGTAAAAACCATGTAAGCAAGCCTCTGAATGTATAAAATTAAAATACCCCATACCTTTTCAAAAATGAAATAGAATGTAAATTTGAACTACCAATGAGATAAGAGAAGGAACACAAACCTAAGCATGAGCCAAAAAGGGAAACCAAACCAAGGTTAAGTATAGTCATCATGATTCAAACCAATGGAATCCTAGAGATAAGGCACAAGCAAGGAAATGGTTTCATGAAACCTTAAAGCAAAATCATAAATCATAAATTAGAACTTAAATCAGAGCTGAAATAGTAGATCACACCCTAGGAAAGCTTGAAAGATATATTAGTTCAAGGAACAAAAGGTGTGTGCACCAAATTTTGGAAGATGGGTACATTACAAAGTAGAAGGAGGTATGTAGAAGCTAGGGTTTGGTGTAAATATGTGAAAGAAGTGTGGAAATCTAAAATTAGATATAAAAAATAAGAAATCAATCATGAACCCCTAAGGGAAATCTTCAAAAAATACAGGTATCTGAAGAATAAAGGGATTTGGCATTTTTTTTTGGTAAATAATGACATTAGGGTATAATGACACTAATTAAATGACAAAACAAGATGCACACATGATATCTAGAATATAGTAGTCGAAATCAGTAAATGAAATTTACTCTAATGGCTAGAAATAGTAAAGAAGCATAAGTGAAACAATTGAACAAGTAATGACAAATATTAATTAAATGGTCACACCTTGACAGAATTTTGGGATTCTAGAAGTACAATAGTGGTCTATGAATGATGATCACGCTCTATGCAAAATCTAGAGGGATGATTGTACATAAACAATTTTGGACCCTATTTATGAACCACCAAATATTCATAAAGAAGATTCGACAAGACACCTAATAGTCTTATTGATACTAATGAATGCATTTCCTATCATTGAATTTATACTATGTTATCTTTCAAGTTCTACAATTTTACTAAAACTATGCACCCACAGATGTCATGTGTGTCTATACCTTTGTTTTGTTGTTTTGTTAAGTATAATATGTTTGATTTTATCTCCTTACATTCCTTAACCTAATTTGACACAAAAAATCACAAGAGAAAGGGAATAAGTATTTAGGTCGGTCAACCACAAGGTAGTTGCAAATATGTATTTCACATGCTAAAATTAGACCCCACATAATTCTTGTGCAATTTTAATGGAAGTGTGAGAAAAAAAAACTTTGTTTTCTCTCTAAGTGTAGTGAAAATATATGGCATTCACCTAATCCTTATTTTGATACAAGATGCATTATAAAACCTTGAAATGAGTCATTGAGCATAAATTTGGCAATAGCATGTGCACCTAGACTTGAATGTTAATGGATTTCTCCTTGATGCTTGTTATTGGAATTTATTTAGATGATTATTATATATAAACATCCATAGTTTGAAATAGAAATGTATTGATGACTAAGAAAACATGCAACAAGCAACAATCACATGTCCAAACATCAAAGAAGAGTGAAATAGGGTAGAAGGGCCCACAAAACAGAAAGAGATGGATTTGGCGGGCCACCGAATCTGCACAAGGCACATTATAAGAGACCAACGAATATGTCCCGATAAAAAAAAGAGAGGACAAAGAACATAGAAAAAGAGGAGGCTTCCAATCACAAACATAAATAAAGAAATCACAAGAATAGAAAAGTGAGAGGACACATGTCCACATGGAGAAAAAGAGAAAGACGAAGAACACACGAACAAGAACCAATAAAAGCCTAACTCGAACCAATGATCCATTGCATAAAATAATAATTAAAACATCACATTAATAAGTCTTGTACCAAAATTAGGTATCTACACTTATATCAGGGCATGTACTTGACATATGTCCTTTCATACATCTTATTCACATTGGGGCATGCTATTATTGTGTTTCATTGTTATATCTTGTCCTTATTGGGGACTATTGTTATATTGGGGTTTCTTGTTTGCCCCTTCTTTTACATTCTCTTGTTTATATTTCTTCTATTTTGACATATTGGCATTGGGTTATCTATGAGCTTTGATCATGACATTTTTATAATCGTATATGTGTTACAAATATGCTTCTAAGATTATTATAACTTTTACTTTTATATATGTTGCACATGGTGTGCATAATCCTTATCTTTTAAGATGAATGATATGTAATAACATCTCTCACCTCAAAAAGGGGACATATGGTGGATTATTTTATATTTGGCCACATGATTTCAAGAGGTTACAAAGAGGTTCCAAATGTTTGCTTCTTCAGTCGGGAAGCAAAATTTTTCACTTGACAAGGTCAATAAGATTTAGATGTTATAAATTTTTCCACTCAATAAGATTAGTTGAACCTATGAAAATTCAACGTTTTTTCAGATATGGCAATATGGTTCTCGCATACCACGAGAGGTATTTGTTCATAGTTTTTATTTTCATTTATCAATTTTCATTATGTAAACACCTAAATTTGGTCTTTGGCACTTTGGCAATATCAATTTGGGCATACTTGGATAATACCAAGTATAATGCACATATATCCGAGTCTGGAGCACACCTTGCCTTTATTAATCTACCTATCCACTATCTTAGCTACCTCTAACCATTAGACATATTTATTCAAGGTCATGTTGATCTATACATGAACACCTTCAAAATCCTAGATAAACATGCTTCATACCTCAAATCCTCATTTGCACTCCCAATACATTACCAATAAACCTGGACAGTGCCAACTACCATAGGTGTCTCCCTCTATCAACAATGTCCAGGGGTCTTCAACGACTCTTTTTTAAATTGAAAAATCTTCATTAGGTAAACCTAGACACATTTCATGGGTCTCTTGTGCCAGGATATTAACGAAGAGTTACCTAACTATATAAATTATCTTTAAGGTTATTAGACACCTAACAAGACTTTGGATCTCTACATCTCTTAGATATATATCTCACTCCCTTGGAGAAATATTCAAAAATCATATACACATCTCAAATCTTCAAAAAGCAGCGCTAAAGCAGCCCATAGAGCCAAATTTGAATATAAAGAGGTCAAAACGACATGGTGTCAAATGTCAAAGATAAAAAAATGGGACTACATTCCAAGTTGTTCATGATTTTGCACACACTCACCTAAGTGGAAGAACTATATGAGGATTGAGCAATCTTTGGAGTATTGGAATGCAATAAATGCTAAGACATTCAATGGGGAGTGGTTGGAGTCAATCCAACCTAAAATTGTAACCTCTTTTTAAGGTCTATTGTGATCAATCAAGCACAATTAAGGTTTAGGACAAAGGAGATAGAAAATAGACATCATCGCACAAGATCGAAGAGATTGCACAGAGAAAAGTACATTGCAGATGTAGACAAAGGGCTTCCAAAAGTTGTAGATCCTCATAGAATGCAAAGACATTGCCATTTAACCATGATAGTCCCAGTTGTTGTAGGCATCTAACTTTGTTAGCAACATCTAGACAATCTATCAATCCCTATTTCAACCCTAAGCACTCGATAAAACATACCTTGAGCATTCTGGGTCGTATGCATCCTATGTGAGTGGTAGAGAATTAGAATCAGATAAGTAACCTCATCCTTCTTTTATCTTGTCAAATCTAAATCAAGTGAACTATTTTATAACTATTAGGCGTAAAATAATCAAAATACATTGGTTACATTATTATTGATTTCTGTAAACATCAATACACTTGTAAATATTTATATTTGTTTGTAGGTACACTTAAGATGTTAACATAAGAGAATTGATGATTGTTAATGGACCTTCACTAACATTGTTGACCTTGGGCAAGGCTCCTAAAAATTCTCACTAGCCACCTCAAACATGTAGAGGCAGTTGCAACATTTGTTGAATTTAACTGATTGGAGAACCTCTGAAACTGAGTCAGCGATGCAAATTATAGTAAGCTCAAATGCCTATAAGTATTGTTGACGTAATGCGGATGCTTGCAGTGTTATGCTGCAGTTTCTTGTTACCCCTTTTGTGTGCATTACATGAAAGGTTATAGAACCTCAGAGTCACATAAGTTGCACCCGCAATTGCCACACCATTAAGACGGTCATTTATTTAAACACCTATTTTGAAACACAACAGAGTTTGTTGGACGTGCATACCACAAAAGTCAGTAAAACAGTAACACAAAACCACACAAAATCTGTTCACTCAAATCTAGAAGGTTGCCTTTACAGACGGTAGAATTACTGCCAACACCACCTTGTTCGGTGACCTTACTTGGAAGCTTGTAAGCTGTTCTTTCTATTATTTTTTGGACTTTCAGTTCTGTTTGCAGTTTTAACTTAAGCTCTACTTCTGCTCTAGGAAAAACAGTTGCCCTGCATATTAAAGGGTAAATGAATGCAAAGTACAAGAACACAAGTAATAATGCTCATTGATTGACACTCTTATGAATTGATCATCAAACATGTATATATATCACAGTTATTTATTTTCGTGTCGATATGAAGGATATTTACCATGTTGTAAGCACAGTAAGCCATTAAAATTGTATAATGGAGCATATTAATTATTCACTTTCAACCATTCGGTGGAATGCTAAGTGGGTTGTGCTAATCTTTGAATGCTCTACCAATTTTGCTAATTTTTTCTTTTGCAAGAAATATCGGTCACCATGTACAGAACATCAACTGACAACCACCACCATATGATTATTGATAATGGTGTAAAAGTTATTAACTATAGGTAAACACTGCGTGCTAAATTCTTATGAATTCCATTGCTTTGCAGATACCGACATATTATAGAAGACACGGCATATAACATATTCCCTTTTTTAATATTTAAGTTTTGACAGGTAGGTAGATGCCGACATCTTTTGGTACAGGAAAAGCTTATTTTTAAAAGGTTCCAGGTAACAAATAGCAACCAGCATCTTCGGTCCAGAGATACTTTTAAAAGTTCAAGTGATAAATAGCAAAGAACCCTCAATGCTTTTTTTTCCGGGTGTGTGATACCGAATTGAGACTCAAATGTGAATATGATGATTTAAAAAAAAATGTCAGCATCTCCCTCGCTACTTAAAGAAAATGATTTATCAACTACATCTTGTTAAAGCGATTTGAGTTCTTGATGGAACAAGAAATGAATTACAATGTCCAAAGACCTTAGCGAACTGAATCCACAATCAAAAATAGTATTTTATTAGGAAACCTGTTACCTCTATCATGTTCCGCTTGTGTAAATGATTCTAACCAGTTTTTTTTATTTTCAACAAAGAAAACGACTTGGCCATGAAAAATCTCAGCTTTTCTTCTCGATTCATGGTTTCTTACTGTTAATGTTGCTCAGCTCTTCAAAATTATGCATCTCCCTAAGAGATTTACTTTGCAGCAAAGCGTTAAGGAGCAGATTTCATCAAAAGCTCTGCTACAAATGACTGGGATATTTGAACAATCCTTAGAAAATATACAGTGCCCCAAATCGGTATCAAAGTCATCCAAGAGTTTCAGGATCTTGGAAAATGATTCCATGATGCAGATTTCACAAGCATGATTACAACCTAGTTTTCAGTACAAGACAACCTCAAATTAAGACATACCTACACCAACTTAATGAGTATATATATTTTATCCCTTTTTAATGTTCTTCCAACAGACCTCCTATAGATAGAACAGGCCAATACCCTCCAAGAGTTCTAAAAGTCAAAAAACTTTAATTATCTTTCCCTATCGCTTGCTTATTGCCAGACCCACAGGTTGGAGCTATTTCATCTTAGTCCCATCCTTGTATTTCAATGCAATAATCCAGCAATCTCACCGGTTGCTTTTTCAGACTCAAAAGGCAAGATTCAAAAAATTTCTGATATTTGTATTGGACTGTAATTTAATAAAAATCCAGTAATTTTTTAAAAAATTGGATTTCCTGATTTCCAAGATCTCTTAGAAAGTTGGCTGTAATTGAAGGTAACACTTATTAATGTAGAACGGAATACAATCATGCATGGTTGACACGGTTGTTATTGAATAACAATGTACTTTCCAATCTTCGAAGCCTCATGCAGCTGTGCCTATTTAAGGCTTGCCAAATTGCGTGGGTAATTTTCCAGCCATAATCAATATAATAGATCAACAAGCACTTCCATGCTTTGCCAGAATGCTCTTTGGAGCACCGATACTGGAGCCCTATAAGCACTGAGCAACTTTAAATGACTCATAATTGACTATTCACCATCCGTGCCCTTTTTAGGTTCCCGTTGTAGACAGAACTTCCTACTAGAGAGACGTACTAAAGGATAGGCAAAGGAAACCTAAGGCACACAACTCTGAACCACAGGTCTCCAGCCAATATAAACCACTTCCATATTCTAGTGCCGTCAAGAGAAAGACAGCGTAGCAATAACAATGTTAGATAGTTAGGGAAGATATAGAACATCAGGCCTAGTTACAAAGCTGTCAACATTTCGCAATATAAGAATATTAATACTACCCTGAAATTCAATAATTGCCTGTGGCAACAGGATTTACTGAAACAACCAAGTCTTCATTTTTCTACACCGTGTCACCTACTTATCTCTTGCTTCTATCCATGTACTAATAAAATAACTATTTTATTGCCAGTTGCATATACAAGTAAAATCCTTTCGACTGGGGAATAATAACCTAAATAGCATCATTTCAGAGCATAATTCTTGTTAGCAGAATCACAAATTCTTTCTGGTAGATTTGTTTGCATGCTTGTGTCTAAAACATAAAGTTGTCATGCGCATGTTGAATTGGAATCCATCAATGGTAGATGTTCTGGTCATTCACTTCACAACTATCCTGGTAAATTGTAATTTTGGTTTTTGAAACCCATGCGCTTTGTTTTGATGGTGACTGTGATACAGTGGAATATGATGTATGCAAGATGACATGTTTCCCTTGGCAAACAAAATTACCTCACATGAAATGTTTGCTGTTCATCACTGATTTATTTATAAATTTGCATTTGGATGCTTCGTCAACATATCAATGACAATTGTAAAGGTAGCAATCCGGTGGGAAAGGAAGCTAGACAGACATCATATATGCCCTCGTTGATCAGGTGCTTGTACTGGAAACCAACTGTGGAAACCCTATAACTTGTATCATAAAAAGAAAGGCAACCATTGTGACGTTGATGATCCTAACAATATACCAAGTAGTCTTGTTGGAGTTGGTACTGATACAGATTCCTAGGTCAGAGTTTTTCACAAACTATCCAGCGGGAATTGGTCAAAAATTATGGTTAAAACATCATACATCTTAAGTTAGCCTGATTTATTTAATCCGACAACAACATACAGCCACACCTGCTGAGAGCATTGCTTTTCAATTGAGAATTTGCCAATGATCATCCTGTATAATCTGACTTTAGATTGTTCAGATATAAGACTCTGTTGTATGGATTTATAAGAACTAAAAAACAAATAGACACCTGAAGTTCCAATTCTCCGAGTTTCATCAAACCTCGCAAGGTTGCCATTGCCCAATGCTGCACTCTATCATTTGTTTGATAATCCTTACTTGACAAAAGCAGTCTGGCACGTGTCTAAACTTTACCTTGATCTGGATATCATTATACTGTAGCATGCTTTGAAAATTTTACACGATCTGAAAGAGAAAACCTTAACTAGTCCTCTTAATTCATATGACATGATACATAATGTGGGTTGTTTTGCAACTTTTTTTTTATTCTTCAAAGTACAAGCAACAATATCTATGGACTCCAACTCCATTACTGTGTTTTCTCTTTTGCTATGAAAACACTATAATCGTGTGGGAAATATCCAGTATCGTTTACTGCAATAAATGTTAATTTTATAGGGTCATTAACTCTTATTTCCAAACGAGCTCCAAAAAAGGCTTGCTAATTTGAATGACTGAAATCAAAGAAATATCCAAATGGGTTTCCAAAACCTCAAAGATGTCCACATCCAACCAATTAATACAACTTAAACGTCATATTTATTATTTCCTAAATAATAGAGAATGAGGTTCCCAAACAATCAATACATATATTTGTATATCATTTGCTAAAACCAAATCTGCAACAATGGTAACAAATCAGCCACATTTAGCCATTAGAATCCCTCTCAAAAAAGATGAGAAATCTCCTAATAGGCACCCACATGTCCACCACATATTTAGTAATGAGATCTCATATATTGGGCTTGAATGTAAAATCATAATTAAGGACAAAGAAAATTACCTGCTAAAAAATATCAGACTGCTAAAAATCAATTACTAGGTTTGCACAAAAAAATACAATAAAAATATGTTATAGCAATAAAATAACTGAGATTAACTGTACTGAAATGGAAATATAACAGACCAAGATTTAATTGAAGGAAGCAATTAAAAGATTCCATAAGGTGTTCTTTCCTAAACAAGCTATAATTAGATGGGCAATGTAACTCGTAGAATGAAATTTATGTGAATTGTACTCCCATTACCTCAATATTTGTTTTAAAAATAAATAAATAAATCAAACCTTAATATTGCCTCTTTTCCAAAGTTAATAGATATAGTCAGTATAAAGTAACCAAACTAGAAGCAACCAGTTCCAAGATCGAGATGCTCTAAAGCAATAGAGAAAGCCCATAGCTAGAAAAGAATGGTAAGTTTAACATATGGAATTCTACTTGTGTTAAAGAACTTTAACCAACAAAGTTGACTCAAAAGTTTGTTCATGACATTAATCAGCATCCAACCTTGTTCATGCAAGTAACAAATAGTCATGATGATCCTCACATTATGAAAAATAACATGAATGAGCATAAAAAATAAGCATTATGAATCTTTATCCTGCAAGGCACAGGAAGAAATGATCACTAAGCAAATAATGAAATGGCAGCATGGATCTAAGCATCAACACTTGCTTACACTGCTTACTTGCCATGGATATTTAAATTAAAAATTATTTCTAGTGGCTTCAAAATGCATTAATATAAGAGTTTTTAGCCTGGCATGTATGCAAAATATCCTCAGAGATATCCAAATAATTGAAAAGTGCAAGAGGACCCTTCTACCAACATTTTTGTATTTACCAGGCTGTTTCTTTTGCCAATGAGGCTGTGAACGATATCTATGGAAATTAACTCAACAGCAAAAGAAGTTTACAGGTATTGCATCCATGGAATTCTTTTAAAAGAGTTATTTAGAGAGCAAGTAGACCTGATAAATATATTATGATCTGTTGAGAATCACCAATCCCATATTCATCGGACCTCAAGACCTTCTAAGGAGACCATTTTCCTCATCACTCGTATCCTTGTCTTCTTCATGACCCTTCTGATCTTCCATTTCCTTACTGCTCCCACTCTCGGTTTGAGGAGCAGGGGCCTTCATCACAGATTGCTGATAGAGAACCCCACCCACAATAGTCATGAGAAGAAAGACAAGGCCAACTGCACTGGCATGCTTGTCCCAGATGAGCACATTGATGACCACAGTCAGAAACTTGTTCACCACCCCTGTCACAGTGAATGCAGTTGCAGAAACAGCCTTCCTAGCCGCAAATCCAAAAAAACTGATTGCTAACCCAAAAACACAAGACAATCCCACTGCAAATATTGTATCAAACTTCAACAAGCCACTGACACCAGCATTCATCGCAGCAGAAATAACCTCCGCATACTCCCCAGTCAAAAGCCAAAAAATTGGCGCCATCATCAAAGACAGCAAATTGTTATAGATCACAAACCCCCATGTATTCAACCCCAGATTGGTAACCATATGCTTAATGTAAACCATCTCTGTAGTAATAGTAATCAGATAAGCAAAGGCCCATGAGTATGCAGTCAGAGTAAATGCAGAATCAGTTGCAACATACCCAGCTGCACCTCCCAATATAATCAATAAGCTCATGAAAGTATACTTATTAGGCAATGGTTGCTTTCTAAATAAAGTGTCAGCAATTGCTACAAGAAGTGGAGTTAAAGATCTGAACATGATAAAAGTATCCACATTTGCATGTTTAAGAAGACTTGTATTGGTAAAAATTGCCAAGAAAAAAACAAATGCTGCAGGCATGAATTTCTTCGCAATCTCCCACACAAACGGATCATGACACAACAAACCTAATTTACCAAAAACCCAGACACCCACTACACTAGTCAAGTACTGCAGGGCAGTCAGTAGGCCTGGATAATTGAACTTGGTGATTGCATATTTATTTATAACTGCAAGAAGGCTAGAGCATAAGGCATATCCTAAAATGAGAGTACTGGTTGCATAGTACTGTTTTGAAGACTCTAATTTGCTTACCATTTTTCCTTCAGATCTGGAAGTGGGTGTGCCCCTGATGACAATGCCAGCTCCGGAAGTCTTCTGGGTGTGAGTTTTTTTTATGATTTAGCCTTCTGGGTGTGCGAATTATGATGCTTTTGATTGAAATCTGAAACGTTTTGAGCGTTTTTAAGCTCCAAACTGCGTCTTTTAGATCGCCAGCTTAAATTTTAAATGGAAGAATAGGGTTTTGGAAGTTTTTTGGAGCTCCATTGAGAAAATCAAGGGAAATATATGGTCTGCCCTGAATCGTAGGCAAAATGTGAAAAAATCGTTGCCTCTTTCCGGGGCTTAAGCCTTGGGTTTGACCCTGGTTGGAGTTTGATGCATGGTTGGGCACTAGGTCGTATGAAGTACTATTACTGATGTGGATATGAGCTTGGCGAAGCTTATGTCTAACTTTCAGATATAATTAAGTCCGCTTAATGTACCAAAATGGTTGAACAATTGCCTTGAATTTTGGTTTTGAAGTTACTCAATCTCATCTTCTTCTACAATTGAGCATTTTAAAAGATAGGTCTAACTTTCAGATAGAATTAAGTGCGTTTAATGTACTTCGTCAGGGGCTTATTGTCTTCAAAATGGTTGAACAATTGTCTTAAATTTTGGTTTTGAAGTTAATTTTATCTTCTTGTATAATTGAACATTTTTAAAAATATCTTGTGACTAGGGTAATGATGATTTATGGTTAATTTTTGAATATGAAAAAAATTATATCATTTATTAAGTTTTACAATATATCAAATTATGTGATATTATTTTAATATTTAGTTGTATAATTTATCAATTTTAGATTTTTATGAATAATTATTCAAAATGCATCATAGAGTATATATTAATATATGGAGATCATTAAATTTTAGAGAATTATAGGAATGGATGAACACAATAAATTTTACTTAACAATTTAATGAAATGCAATTTTTTTTATTTAATATTAAAGATTTTAAATTTTTTATAATTTTTAAATTTAAAAAAAACTTTAAAAATTATTTGTTTACGATTCTATTCGTTACCATGATGATTTTTTATGTTTTCCTATATAAAATTGTTATAATTTTTAAAATAAAACTTTTGACATGTGTACAAATAACATGAATTACTAGTATTAAACAAGCGGTTTTTAACTCCATGCATAAATCATGAAATACATTTTTTAAAACAAAAAATTCAATCATAACATCCTACACCAACATTAATCACTAGCCTTAAATTCTAGAGATCGAACTACCACAAAATTATCAATATATTTATTATTAAAATATTAATTATGGGCAATGATTTTTTGCTATGAGAATGCTCGAGTGGCTTTTGTTTTCTCCATTACTATGTTGTTGGAGTGGCTTCCATTTAATGTGAACAACTGATGCAGATGCATTCAAATATGTTGGTAGGGGTATTATCAAATTATTTTCATTTTCGTACTTTTTAAAATTTAAAATTTAAAATTTATTTGTGTAAAAGTTAAAAATGGTAGTAATAGAAGTTAGTCGAGTGTCAGACAGGGTCGCAGAAGTTGTCAGAGTCTAAAATATTTGAATAATAAGTTAGCAAGTTGTTAGTAAAGATTGCCAATAATCTGGGATAGGTCATACCTTGAAGTTTAAGCTTAGAAATTGGTTGATAATTTCTCTCAATGAATGGATGAGTTTTGTTCCGAGCAAAAAGGGTACGTAGTCAGTATAAATTAAAAAAAAGAATTATTTTGCATGGCTTGGCGTGTAAATAAAATTTAGTATGTTTGAGATATTTGTTTATTAAATAAATAAAATACTTTGTGGAGGTGCAATTGTAAGAGTTTTCAGTTTGATTTTGAATGATGAAAAGAAATGCCTTAGATTTGAAGCAAGGTCCCCTGATCCAGTAAGGCGCATTTATCTGTGAGTTATTAATTATTATTTATTTTTTGTAATCTGGAGTGGATCAATTGAGAAATTTATATGCATTAAATTATCCAGTATTGGATAATACATCACATTGAATTTATCTTTATTGCATGGATTGGTAACTACAGGTAAGGTGCATTGTGTTTTCATATTTATCTCATGTAAAAGAAAGATGCGTCAACCTATTAATAAGTCAATTTGTATAATTATGGAAAAGTCTTATGATCAGGAATGATACAATGGCATCTACTTATACTAGGGAAATGCCAAAGAAAGAAGGGACAAAATGAAATAAATATCACTCACTCACTCACTCACACACACACACACACACACACATTCTCTACATTGTTGCTTTTGTTCAAGATCAATTATAGGGAAATAAAATGATTTATTTTATTCATAGTTAAAGACGTTTTGAATGATGGCATATTAATTGAAGTTGGATCGATTTATAAATTTGCTCTTGATTTTAATTCATAATTTTCTAAATGACAATGTAAAAGTGTTGATTTCAACGTTAATATTGAATCGATATGCATACATGGCTGATGTATCAGATGTGAGGGAAAAGACTTCAACATAGAAATTGATTTATTAATTTCAAAAATCAATTGGATCGATTTAATTTGCAGTATAATATTTGCTTTACTAATTATATAAATAAAGTGTATCAATTTGTGATTTATTGATTTCATAAATCAATTGGAGAGATTTAATTTGCAGTGCAGTGGTTGATTTAATAATTATAGAAATCAATTATATCAATTTGTGGTATCAGAGCAATGTGTTGCATAAAAATTTAATGATCTAAGAGATTTTGAAGCAATTAAAAACACTGAGACAGTAAACTATAAAGATGGTAATGAGAGCAAGAGGTAGAGGAAGGAGGCAACCAGGTCAAGCTAGACAAGTAGCAATGATGAAAGAAATAAAGAATTTCATAGCTAGATTGCAGGATCTAGAAATGGCTCAGAAGAGAGGCATTGACATGGGTGAAGTCAGTGATAGAGAAGATGAGCCACCAGAAGAAGAAAATATCATTGATAATTACCATTGAACCCTGTACATTACCTACTTTATTCCAAGTTATGCCAAATGATTTGAACTATAAAATTATTTGGGATGGCCTTAGATACATTAAATTTTTATAGTTCCATATACTTTACATGCATACATAAAATTAATCCATCATGGATTTATTTACACATGTTCAATGGATATTAATCCCTTTAAACATTATTAAATGGTCCAATAAATAGATATCCTTATACTACATTCCTATAATCTTAAGTTTAGTTCTAAATATTTGGTGGTAGAAGAAGAAACAGTAGAAGAAAGAATGATTCGAACCATTATGGGTGTGAATGCAAAACCCAAGATAGAGGTTCCTATGTATGAAGGTAATATGAATGTGGAGGAACTCATTGACTAGTTCAGTGCAATGGACAACTATTTTGAATATAGAGGAGTTGATGATGATAAAAAGGTCAAGTTTTCCATGACTAGATTGAAGAGTCATGCATCCCTGTGGTGGGATGGGGTGCAAGAAGAAAGAAGAAGAAAATAAAAGCTAAAAATTAAGAGCTGAAACATGATGGTTTCCAAGCTAAAAGATGAGTTCATGCCCAAAGATTATCAAGCTAATCGTTTTAAGAAATTGTAAAATTTCAAACAGAAAGAAATGTCTATGAAAGAATATGCTGAAGAATTTTATAGACTAACCATAAGAGCAGGGCATGTTGAAGATATAGAAAAGGTGGCAAGATATACAATGGTTTAAAATTTGCTATTTAGGATGAGATCAGTCTTCTCATTACTAAGTGGAAGAGGCGTATCAGTATGCTTTAAAAGCAGAAGAAAAATTAATAAGAAGATAACCTCAACATGTAAGGGGCAGAGGTAGAACTTATAGAAAAAAAAGATAGTAAGGAGGAAGAGTTCAACTATAGACACATCAAGGAGAAACTAGTAGCTCTCAAACCAGTAGCAATTTCTAGAGATAAGAATTTACACCAAGAGGTAGGTATTCCTTCAGAGGTAGAAGATCTTTTAATAGAGGTAGAGAGTTTGTTGGTAGATTTTTAAGTGTAAAAAATTTGGACATAGGTCCTTTGAATGTCCTAAAAATCAAGCTACAAGTTAGTGAAATATTCATCTTACTCAAGTTGAAGATGCAAAAAGCATAGGTTCACCTTCTCATGAAGATGCTCCAAAGACAGAAGCATTGTTGATGAAGAGAGTTTTGTTGAAACCCACTAAAGAGATCAAGGAACCACCTCAAAGAAAAACACTGTTCATAACCACTTGCAAAACAAAACGTAAATGTTGTCAAGTAATTATTGATAGTGGTAGCACTGACAATTTGGTATCCATAGAGATGGTAAGTAAATTAAATTTAAAAAAGGTGAGTCATCCAACTCCTTATAAAATATCTTGATTACATAAAGGTCATCAGATTATGGTTAATGAACAATGCAAGGTAAAATTTAAAATAGGGAGTTATAAGTATGAAATTATTTATGATGTAATGCCTATGGATGTTTGTCATGTTCTATTAGGTAGAGCTTGGAAGTATGACAGGAAGGCTATACATATGGCAGACATAACACTTATAAATTTGAAAAGAATGGTAAGAAGCATATTTTAACACCTCTTAAAGAAGATAATGCAGTAGCAACATAGAAAAATTCAAAGGTGTTAGTTATCAATAGAAAATAATTTCTTCAACAAGAGAGGAAAGCTATGCCTTTATTGGTAAGCCAAAGACTATAGTCACTACTACTAAGTTGAATGAATTGCCTTTAGAAATTCAATATCTACTCAATGAAGTTGTGGCTATTGTAGTAGATGATTTACCAAATGAATTACCTCTTAAAAGGAGTATTAGCCATCACATAGATTTGATATTAGGGGCTAACCTTCCAAATAAAGTAGCTTACATGATGACTCCAAAATAAAATGAGAAAATCAAAAGATAGGTTCATGAGTTATTAGATAAAGGATTGGTGAGGGAAAGTTTTTAAGTTCTTGTGCAGTTCCAACTGTACTCTCACCAAAGAAAGATGGAAGTTGGAGAATGTGCACTAACTTAAGGGCTATAAACATAATTACTATCAGGTATAAGTTTTCTTTACCAAAAATAGATGATCTAATGGATTATTTGAGTGGTGCTAGATATTTTTCAAAGATAGATTTAAAAAGTGGATATCATTAGATCAGAATAAGAGAAGAAGATGAATGGAAAACTACATTCAAAATAAATGATGGTTTGTATGAATGGTTGGTAATGCCATTTGATTTAATAAATACTCTAAGTACTTTTATGAGACTTATGAATGAGGTAGTCAAGTCATTCATAGGTCAATTTGTTATTGTTTACCTTGATATTCTAATCTTTAGTAAATTAAGAGATGAGCATCTTGAACATTTGAAATTGGTTATGAAGAAGTTGTAGGAGGAAAGGTTATTGATTAACTTTAAAAAGTGTATATTTTTGAAAACATAATTAATCTATCTAGGTTTTGTTATTTTTCAAGAAGGGATAAAGATGGACAAGGATAAGGTAAAAGCTATAGAAGAGTGGCCTATACCCAAGAAGCCATTTGAGGTAATAAGTTTTCATGGCCTTGCTAGCTTTTACAAAAAAATTATCAAAAAATTTAGCAGTATCTATGCTCCTATTGTAAAAACCATTAAATGGAGCAATCATCCATTTAGATGGACTAAAATGGCTAATAAAATTTTTAGATTTAAAAAAATAAATCATAGAGCAACTTGTATTGACATTACCTAATTTTGGTAAGTTATTCTAAGTGGAATGTGATGTAAGTGGAACTGCCATAAGAGTTGTGTTAAGTCAGGAAGGTAAATCTATGGAATATTTTTTTGAAAACTTAATGAAGATAAAAATAAATACTTAGCATATGATCAGGAATTTTATTCTATAGTGCAAACTTCAAAGAAGTGGAGGAATTATTTAATGCCAAAAAAATTTGTTTTGTTTACTGATAACCATGTCTTACAGTTTATAAGCACCCAAAGAAAATTGAGTTAAAGGCATGTTAAGTGGGTGGAATTTTTTCATTTTTTTTCATTTGTTATTAAACATAAAAATGGCCAATCTAACAAGGTTGTTGATGCTTTGAGTAGGAAAATTTTGGTCTTGCAGGAGATACAGGTAAATGTTACAGGATTTGATACAGTAAAGAAAATGTATGAAAATGATGTAGATTTTAAAGAAGCATACAAAGTCTGCAAAAATCCTACAAGTAGGGATAAAAGTCCTTAGATGGACTATATGCTACAGGGAGGAATGTTATTCAAGGGTAAACAAATTTGCATTCCAAAAGGATCTATGAGAGAAAATCTCATCAAAGAAATGCATAGTGGCAACTTTGTAGGATATTTTGGGTAGGATAAAATATTGGCTCAGGTAAATGCTTTTTATTATTGGTTAGGTGTGTCAATTGATGTAAATAAGTTTGTTAAAAATTATATAGCATGTCAGCTTGCAAAAAAAATAAGTCAAGACACAAGGTTATGTCATCCATTACCCAATCCCAACAGACCATGAGATTCTATAAGTATGAATTTTGTTTTGGGTCTACCAAAAACATAGAAAGGGAATGATTCTATCTTTATGGTGGTAGATATATTTTCAAATATGGCTCATTTTATACATTGTTACAAGACTAGTGATGCAACTCACATAGTTGATTTATTTTTCAAAGTAGTAAGATTGCATGATTTATCTAATAGTCTTATTTCAGACAGAGATACTAATTTTTTTGAGTATTTTAGAGAACTCTTTGGAAGAAGTTGGGCACAAAATTGGCTTTTAGTTTTACATACCATCCTCAGACAGATGGACAAATTGAAGTAGTTAATAAGAGTATGGGAAAATATTTTAAGAATTTTCGTGAGCGATCATCCCAAACAGTGGGATCAAGTTTTAACACAAGCAGAGTTTGCATACAATAATTCACCAAACAAAAGCACAAATATGAGTCCTTTTCAAATTTTATATGGAATGCATCCCAGATGTGTTTATGAATTGAAAAATATAGGTAAACAAGGAAAAAAAAGTGTTGAAGGAGAAGACTTTACAGTAGCTATGCAAGAACTTCAAGAATAAGTAAAATAGAGGCTACAGATAAGTTTAGAAAAAGTATAAAAAGAGTGTAGATTTTGTTGATGGTTAAAATTTGTGCTTTGTTTCTAACATCAACAATGGGAAGTTTCAAGAATGTGGAACTTACAACTTGAAACAACCTCCATATTTTTAAGAAGCTGGTCTCTTCTTTATATCAAGCATATACTGAGAAAAGGGATAGAAATTTTAACAAAAACACAAATGCAAAGAAAGAAAATCTAACTATGGCAATGCGCCTGAATGTAATTCGACCCTTAATTCTGAGCACAATGAAACTATATGTATGATTCAATTACATTTAAGAGCAAACAAGGCATGATCAATGTAAAAGATGAAAATAATAGAAACAGAGGCTCACAACTTATACTACTTTTGCAGTGACAGAAAATATCAACAAAGGCACATGACTCAATCTTCTTATTAATTATCCAGTCACATAAGAGGCAGAGAAACATGCATAGTTACATAAACTTTCCAACTTAAGAAAATAGGAAAAAGGCAAATGATATTCCTAGTCACAGCTCTAGAAAGTCTAAAACTCTTGACAATAATTCTCTCTGAAAATTCTCTCTAATATTCTGATGATTTTTGGTGATCTCTGCACCCCTTTTTATAGCATCGAATTCACTCTAAATTGTCTGCATGTTCCCAATCTAATGGCCCAACTAAAAACTAACCAAACTGGAAGTGTCTAACAGAAGATATTTCTTAGATTCTGAAACATTCTATTTCTGTTAGGATCTAGGAAGCACCATTGATTACCAAATACAAGGAACTAACATGCAGAATTAAACCAGAATCACAAGTAACTAGAATTTAGAAACAACACAGAATATGAGAGACAATACACAACTTGTATTAATACTCTTCCAAAAAAGAATTACAATGAAGAGACGCCACACTCTTCCACCTTACAGGTTCGCCACACCAAGTGTTCAGTAATTCACCTTCAAGAGTTATCTCTCTCTTACGGTCCCAACACACAACTCAAACATAGAGTTGGTGTTCACCTCCAACCAGTCAGTATCCACTACTGCCAGTACACCGAGTATACACACATAGTCAAATCAAGCACACAACACACTCCAAGTAGATCTCCCATGAACTTGCAACAACCTACAACTCAAATGATCTTACTTATGGAAGGAACTACCTTGCCTTCCTCTTTGCTCTCCATCTGAGTACACACCATACTCCAAGTAGATCCCACCTGATATTGCTACTTGTTGTGTTGCTATCACCTTTGATCCTACTGCCACCTGAAGATCAACCTGTTTCTGCACACCTGCAAACCTTAGACCTCGCACACACATACACCTACAAATCAATGATCTTACTTACCATGTAGATCTCCAAACGTGGCCTTGCACACCTGCTGACCAAGATCCTACATACATGAAGAACCCTTATGATTCTCCAAACCAGCACCCACACTTGGCACTGTGGCACTAGGAGGAACACACCTTGCTCTCTTCACACATAGAAGGAGCTAATATTTGCTCTCTTACTCTCTAGCACAAATTATAATACAACCCATGAGTCTATTATATAGATCTCATGCAAACAATAATTAGACACCTAATTACAATAATTAGATCCGCAACTTCAAGTCTATAATTGGCCTTCCAACATGCAAACAATCGGTTCGTTAACTAACTGTTTGTGAACAAGCAGTTTTGGAACTGCACAGGTGACCGACGTCGGTCCTTGTCTGCCTAGAGGTGACCGATGCCGACCGATCCATGACCGACATTGGTTGCTCTTTCCACTGTATATGACCGATGTCAGCTGATCAGATTGACGTCGATTGCTCTGTAACTTAGCAACCTCTCAGCAACCTACTCCATGTCTGCATTAATGAAGCTTTTAGCTCTACAACCTAACAATCTCCCACTTGGAGATAAATAACTGCACTATACTTGTACCTGTACATCATCTAATTTGTTTCCTGGCTTGTATCCCTCTTCAAGCTCAACCTTGAAGACCAACCACCACACATCCTGTGGTGCAACACCTGTCATCCAAGTAACCTGCCACATCTGAAGTACTTGACCCTGCATAGCATGAATCCTTGCTGTTGGTCCCTCTCAGATACCTTAGAATCCACTGAACTACCCTCCAGTGCTTCCTTCCTGAATTGACTACAAACTTTCTGACAGCACCCACTGCTTGGGCAAACTCAAGGAGTACACGTACTCAACCTCATCATGTGATTGGGGACCCTTTTATGTGAACTGACCATCCATAGGTGTGCTGCCTTGTTCTGCATCCTGCACTACCTTCACACAATCATCCTGTGACAACATCAACTTGTGATCTCCCTGTCTCTAGGATTACTCATTCCAAAGAATTTTGCTACTCCCAAATCCTTCATGGCAAACCACTAAACTAACCTTACCCTTAGCTCAGCAAAACCCTGTATGTACAAACCTGCTAGCTAGCATACCATCCACATACAACAACAGGATAATGTAGCTATCATCATCCACCTGGTAAGACAAACACAATGGTTACACTGATATTGACTAAAGCCCTGCTTTGTCATCCACTTGTCAAAACCTGTACCACTATCCTACAGCTTTCTCAAGACCATATGACCTAGCCTTTCATCTCATGTGTCCATTCTCTCTATTCTTTAACCAAGGTATCCATTCATCTCAGTGCTTTTCATATCGGCTTGCAACCCTACCAAATCTCCCGTTTGGTTTTGCATCCTATTCATGCCATGCTCCCACTGTTTCCTAGATCCTTCTTGCTCTGCAGTGAGCAATGAGTATAAAGAAGAGAAACAACAAATTTTAGGCTTACTTACACTTTCAGTCCTCCCTATGGGCATTTGAGACTCCTTGACAGCTTGTTGTCCACCCAAAATCTGTTACAGTGACCGACCTTGGTCACCACACAATCTGCATCTGACCAATGTTGGTTCCCATGCGACTGTCCTTTTTGTCGACGCCAGTTTTATGACCGACATTGGTCTTACCTGGTCATCGATGTTAGTTTTATGACTGACGCCGATAGCCACCCTGCCCGACACCATCAGCTCTGGTCTGCACATGACCGACATCGGCATCTGTTTGTTCGATGCTAGTTCCCCCTGACCGATGTCAGTAACTGTGTTTGCCTGTGAGTGATGACTTTTTACCCGTGAGCTCTCCATGGATCAAAACCCTGTCCAAACTGCCCTGCTCAGAGGTATCCAACCCCATCCACTGATCTCTATCCATCATCTCCTCCAGAAACACCAAGGCTTTCCAGTTCTTAAGTCTGTCAAACACATCTGTCTTCCGCTTAAGAACATGCATCTCCTTCTTGCTCATGTGACCAAGCCTACAAAGCCACATCTTCGCAACAAAAGAAGAATCAGTAATAAAAGCAAGTAGATAAAGAGTACCTACTTTCTTACCACACGCTAATTCAAGTGTATCCACTGTGAGAGTTCTTGTGCATCTCTCATCACCCAACTTTCTTGAAGCAATTAGCTGCATCTTCAATACTGGGACCTACATGACCTTCTTCAACACCCATGTGTTGGTTGCCTGCAATTTCAGCAACACTTCCCCTTTGCCAATACTTTGACAAGGCTCACCAACCCCTCTAATTGGGGTTGCATGGAAAGAGGCAACATAATCTATAAACAAAGATTCTACTTTATCCAAAAAACATCCTAGAGCATCCTATGCAACAACACCTGCAACATCTGCTTCTTCAGTTCCTTCATGTTGATCTTCTACCAACCAACAATATTTCTTTACCTACTCTTTCTTTCCATAACACCGTAATTGACCATTCGTGCTTTTCAATTCCTCCATTCTTAGTTTAATTTCTTCTACCATTGCTATACTCCCACTCAATCAGAAACCCCTGAGAGTGACCTGTAATCAAACACAAACCTGCTCCCTGCAACCTTAGCTCTAATACCAACTGTTAGGATCTAGGAAACACCATTGATTACCAAATACAAGCAACTAACATGCAGAATTAAACTAGAATCACAAGTAACTAGAATTTAGAAACAACACAGAATATGAGAGACAATAAACAACTTGTATTAATACTCATCCAAAAAAGAATTACAATGAAGAGACGCCACACTCTTCCACCTTATAGGTTTGCCACACCAAGTGTTCAATAATTCACCTTCAAGAGTTATCTCTCTCTTATGGTCCCAACACACAACTCAAACACAGAGTTGGTGTTCACCTCCAACTAGTCAGTATCCACTACTGCCAGTACATCGAGTATACACACATACTCAAACTGAGCACACAACGCACTCCAAGTAGTTCTCCCATGAACTTGCAACAACCTACAACTCAAATGATCTTACTTATGGAAGGAACTACCTTGCCTTCCTCTTTGCTCTCCATCTGAGTACACACCGTACTCCAAGTAGATCCCACCTGATATTGCTACCTATTGTATTGCTGTCACCTTTGATCTTGCTGCCACCTGAAGATCAACCTGGTTCTTCACACCTACAAACCTTAGACCTCGCACACACATACACCTACAAATCAATGATCTTACTTACCATGTAGATCTCCAAACGTGGCCTTGCACACCTGCTGACCAAGATCCTACATACATGAAGAACCCTTCTAATTCTCCAAACCAGCACCCACACTTGGCACTGTGGCACTAGGAGGAACACACCTTGCTCTCTTCACACACAGAAGGAGCTAATATTTGCTCTCTTACTCTCTAGCACAAATTAAAATACAACCCATGAGTCTATTATATAGATCTCATGCAAACAATAATTAGACACCTAATTATAATAATTAGATCTGCAGCTTCAAGTCTATAATTGGCCTTCCAACATGCAAACAACTAGTTTGTTAACTAACTGTCTGTGAACAAGCAGTTCTGGAACTGCATAGGTGATCGACGTCGGTCCCTGTCTGCCTGGAGGTGACCGACACCAGCCAATCCATGACCGACGTCAGTTGCTCTTCCCACTATATATGACCAACGTCGGCTGATCAGATCGATGTTGGTTGCTCTGCAACTCAGCAACCTCTCATCAACCTCCTCCATGTCTGCATCAGTGAAGCTTTTAGCTCCATAACCTAACAATTTCTCTACAAGTTCATTGGCCAAAGTCAATACTCAGGACTCTTCCCACTTTCAAACAGGAGAGGACACTTGGTTGATTCCCCTTTTCCTCTTAAAAACCTTCTCTTTATTTAGGATGCACCAAAAAATGACACTTGGCATGTTTCGTAGCACTTATCGAAGACACACAACACTTTCCACGTAACTTATACTCTTTTTGTGTCTTTGCTCAGGAGCGTTCCACCTTTGACACCTGTCACGATCCGCTTCTTCGAAACTTTAACAACTTAATAGAAAATAAGACCCACAGTGTTTCTCACCTGAGCAATTTAAAAAAAAGGCATAGGGACAAGTGGCGATTTCTACTTGCCTCAACAAAGGACACATGGCAATCTCCACTTTACTTAACTAGGGATATGTGGCAATCTCCGCTACTTTTAACCACCTTTTGAGAAAACTACAGAAGGTGACACGTGATGGTCTCCACGTCACTCTATTTATATTATAGAAACAATCAGGCCTCATTTCATACTTACACAGACAATGACACTTGGCAGCTTCCGCTTGCTTCAGAAACAAAACCTGAGACCCACCACAGTCTTTACTATATTGGTGAAACAAAATGAAGAAAATTTGGAGGTTGAAATGTGGTGTTTTTTTCCCTCTTCAGCTAAGATATGTGGCATCTTCCATCACTTTTAGAAAAGCAAATTGAAACCTTCTGCAATTGCCACTTGGCGCCCTCCGCCTAATCCTGATACTTAGCTTGTTGAAACCTTCCGCTTAAAAGAGATATGAAACGTGGATGTTAATATGAAACACGGATGCTGACACTTGTCACGTTCCACTGAGTTACTATGAGATACGTGGCACGTCCCAATCAACTTATAGAAATTATGAAATGTGCCTTGTTCAATGACACTTGGCAGCTTTCGCTTGACTTCGACACTTAGACAAAATTGAGAAAAAAAAAATTTGAGCCCATGCTTTGAGTCAAAACTTTGATGTCTTAAACCAAAGTGTTTCGAGACAGTGATTTGGATCATGCGACTAAAAATCAAAATGAAACGTAGAGTATTTTTTACTCTACAGTTATTGGCGACCCCAAGGACTTTTGAGCCTATTCAAAAAGAATCTACAACTTCCACTAGATCAAAATGTCAAAATTATAGCTTCAACAATGTTGTTTGATAGGAGGACCACTCATCATCAGATAACCCCTGCTTATTCTATAATTCATTGAAGGCTAAATCAAGGTTAATAATACCTTTGTGTGAAAAATTCTACAAAATCTGAACCGTAGCCTTCAATTTGAATTCGAGCTGGGAAACAGGAATCAAAATAGCTTCTACTTCAGGGACTGATGAATCATCCCTTAAATCTTGAAAAACTATTTGATAATTCTATTTGGCCAACAACAAATGTTCAAGTTCATCAACCATTAACACCGTGTTGTCACCAGGAAATGGAGAAGGAAGACCTAATTGTACTAGGTCTTCAATGTGTTGTTTCATTTCACTAATTCCTTCTTTCATTACATCGAGAATCTCTCTGCAACTGATGGCTATGGAATTGCAACTGAGAACCTCATTCACCTACTTAGTAGTGACCATTCTGTTCTCAATTCTTGCTGTTGATAACATTCCATTCGTTGCATCATAAAGCTTTTGCAGCAACATTTCAGAGTCCAATACTGATCCAAATGGATCCATGTACTGTTTTATTTTTCAAAAGTCTTCAAATTTAGTTCAAATCATTTGCACATTGTAGTACTCATCGAGAGCTTTCCGACAATTTTTATGGTTTGTAAAATAGACACCGTATGCAAAAGTTATAGGCTACTGAAGTTTTGGTTTGACAGGTAAAAATTTCATGTCAAAAATGACATGGCACAGTTGCGGAATGCCAAGTGGACCAATCTCCATTTGACACATGGCAAATAATTAGGGGGAAAAAATTTGGTTAGGTGTTATTTATCACGTGTTATTTGAAATTTTCAAGCATGCCACGCCACCTTGCCATGCCTATCACACCACCCAAGGAAATTTCAAAGTCCAAGGCACCAAAAAGGAGGGAAGAAGAAGTCAAAGCATTCAAACTACATGCTTGGTGCCTAGGAAGGAGAGCCTAAGCGCGCCCATGGAGGAAGGATGCCCTTGACCGCTTCCCTAGGCACTTAGAAAGGAGGAGGGAGTTTTGAACTTGAGACATGGCACCTAACAGGCTAAGGTATTGACCACTTCAGCCACAATGGCTGAAACATTTTAAAAGAGAGTTGTTTTTACTTGTATTGACATGGATTTCTGACTGTGTAAAGAGAATTAAGAGGACTAGAGCCTTATTTTTGCCTTGTACGGCCTTAGGCTTTTATTTTCAGGTCAAGGAGGAATATTTGTAGGCAAATAAAGATAAGAGGAGGTGAGATTGAAGATTTGTAAAGGTTTTTTAAGCTATTTGTTGCAGCATTTTAATAGAACGGTCCTCACAATTGGGCGGACTCAGAGATGTAGGCTATTGAAGTCAAACTCCGTTATCAACTTGCTGGTGTTATCTTTGATTTTCTCTGATTATTATTGCATTCTAATCTTCATTTTAATTCTGATTTTACTTTCTTTATGCAAAATTAAACACAAGAAAGTAAAATTTTGAAAGATCTCATAAACAAGAACAAGTGATTTTCAAATGTAGTACACTTGTATTTTTCAGTTTATAGATCAGATTTTTGGTATCAGAGTAGTTGTTATTTAACAGTGATTGCTAGTGTATGTTGACAAGGTCTAAATCCCAAAAGGGTGAAGGAAAACTCATTGAGTATAATCCAGAGATTGGTTCAAGGCATGCTTCAAGGATGGCTGAAGAAGAGGTGGAATCCGAACAAGCTTTCCGTCGAGCTTTCATGAACATGAGAATCATGGTTGAGGAACTATACCATGACAAACAAAGGAAATCTGAGAATGAAAAAGAAGGTGATTCACGAGAATCAAAAGGTAAAGAAACTGAAAAACCTTCTCCATTGGATGACGGTAAAAAAGCTGTGGAATCTCTCCCTTCACTAAAATTGGATATTAAGTTTGAATTACCAATGTTTAATGGTGAAGTTAATGCTAAAAAGTTGGATAAATGGGTCAAGCAGATTGAAGTTTATTGCAGGGTCCAAAAGATTGCAGGGGATGAGTCAAAAATTCATTTGGCTACTCTTCGTATGGGAGGTACAGCTCTCATCTGGTGGGAGAGTAAGTTGAAGGAAGCCGAGGTTCAAAAAGGTAACTCAATTTCTACTTAGAATGAATTTATTGAAAAATTCAAAAAGCAATTCTATCCTTTAGGCTATATGCAACAAGCCATCATGGATTGACAAAGTTTCAGACAAGGAAAAGGCCAAAGTGTTCAAGATTATACACAAGATTTTAGGAAAAAAGCTTTACTTTTGAATGTTCCTCTATACACACAAGAAACATTACTAAAATATATAGGTGGGTTGCATAGTTACTTAAGACATATGATTTTTATGTTCAATCCCACTAATTTAGATGCAATATGTGTTCAAGCCACTCATTGAGAGGCTAGAGGAAAACAATCAAAAGAATATTTTCCTAAAGTAAAAAGTAAGCAATCTAATGTTAAGCATTCCAAAGGGGAAAGTTCATCAAGAAAGGGTAAACAAAAATTCACTTATACTGTTAAAAAAGAAGGAAAACCATTTTGTAATCATTGCAAGAAAAATCATGATGAGTCTAAGTGTTGGAAATTACATCTTGAGTTAAGACCAAAGAAGTATCAAAAGAAAGAAAAGAAGGCTAATGCTATGGTTCAAGACTTAGGATCAGATTCAGGTGATGAAACTAAGATCACAGCTATGGGGTTACATAATGATTTTTATCTTTCATTTTTTAGCACTAAGTCATCAAATGATGCATCTTATTTTAGACAGAATTTTGTGCATGTTGATAAGAAAAGAAATGAATTGTTCCACATTAGAGTTGTTTCAAAGCATACTAAGATTGACACTCTATTTGATAGTGGTTCACAAGCAAATTTAATTTCTGAAGAGGTTGTTAAGAAGCTAGGCTTACAAACCAATCCCCATCCGAAGCCTTATCCACTAGGTTGGGTATGTGACAATGCAAAGCTACAAGTCTCACAAACTTGTAGGCTAAGGTTTGCCATCACATCCAATTTCGTAGATGAGGTTGAGTTGGATGTTGTTCCATTGGACATATATGGGATTGTTTTGGGAAGCCCATATCATTATGATAGAAAAGCAATATTTTATAGAGAGGAGAATAAGTACTTGCTTGTTAAGGATGGCATTGAATATATAGTTAGAGCACATCACATTAGAACAAGTCTTTCCTTGGTTACAACAGGGCAAATGAAAAGACTAGTTAATTCAAGTGAGACCTTTTGTCTCATGTTGATTAAGTCTAAGCAAAAAGAATATTCTCAAGCTTTGGAAAAGTGTGATCCTAGACACAAGAATGAATTGGTTGAAATCATTTCTACTTATGATGATGTATTTCAGGAACCTAAGGGCTTAGCTCCTAAAAGGGGAGTTCAACATGAAATTCAGCTATTGCAGGATTCTCCTCTCCATAACATTGGCATGTACAGGTTATCAATGGTGGAAAATGAGGAAATCAAGAAACATGCAATGGATCTATTGGATAGAGGTGTTATTTGTCCAAGTTCATCTCCTATTGGTTCGCTAATTATTTTGGTGCCAAAGAAAGATGGCACTTGGTGAATGTGTGTTGATTTTCATGCTTTAAACAAAATTACTATTAAGAATCGTTACCCTCTTCCTCATATAGATGCTTTGTTGGATCAATTAAAACATGCTATTTATTTCACTAAGCTGGATTTGAGAAGTGGATATCATCAAGTAAGAATTAATGAAGGTGATGTATGGAAAACTGCCTTTAAGACAAAATAGGGATTGTTTGAATGGCTTGTTATGCCTTTCGGGTTGTGTAATGCCTCGGCTACATTCATGAGATTGATGAATGATGTTTTTAGACAGTTCCTTGATGATTTTGTTATAGTTTACTTAGATGATATATTGATTTTCAACAAGTCATGGGAAGAGCATGTGATCCACATTAAGAAAGTCATGGATGCATTATGAAGGGAAAAACTCTATCTTAAAATGTCAAAATGTGAATTTGGCAAGACCTCTTTGATATACTTGGGTTACATTGTAGGACATGGTAAATTGAAAATTGATCCTGCAAAAGTGGTAGTCATTGTTAATTGGCCTACACCCACTAACACAACTGAGGTTAGGAGTTTTCTTGGTGTAGTACAGTTTTGGAGGAAGTTTATTGCTCAATTTTCATATATTGCATCACCTTTGCATTCTTTGACAAGTGTGAAATAGGTCTTTCAATGGGGAGGAAAACATCAAAAAGCCTTCGATACTTTGAAAGAAAAGATAAGTACTGCTCTGGTCTTGGCACTTCCTGATATATAACAACCATTTGAGATTGAGACGAATGCAAGTGAGTATGCTATGGGAGCTATTTTAATGCAAGGTAAGAAACCAGTTTGTTATCATTCTGAAACCTTTACAAGTGCAATAAGAAAATATCCAACTTATGATAAGGAATTGTATGCATTGGTTCAAAGTGTTAAAAAATGGAAACATTACTTAATGGGCAAAGAAACAATAATACATACAGATCATCAACCCTTACAGTATCTCCAATCACAAACTAAGCTACAATAGTCTAGACATTTTCGTTGGATGGGTTTCTTACAACAATTTCATCTTGTGATCAAGTATAAAAAAGGAATTCAGAATAAGGTTGCAGATATGCTATCTAGGCCTCCTATGGTTGTTGCATCTATTCTTTTACAACATGGTTCTTTGTCTCATGAAAGTTATAAAGAACAATATGTGAATGATCTTGATTTTCAGGATGTTTATAAAGACCTGATGAGTAGTAGACAAGTAGAAGAATTGGACTATCATGTGCACAATGATCTTTTGTATCATTTGAGTAAACTATGTATTCCTCAAAATGAGAGGGTGCACATGATTAGAGAAGCACATACTTCTCTTATTTCTGGTCATTTTGGAGTTTCTAAAATGGTTGCACATTTGAAAATGTATTGTTATTGGCCTCGTATGCAGGAAAATGTTGCTAAATATATAAGGGGATGTACTCTTTGTGCCACAAGTAAACCTAGTAATAGGAAATTGGGACTTTACACTCCTCTACCTATTCCTACTCGCCCCTGGGAAAGTATCTCTATGGATTTTGTGGGGGGATTGCCTATGACACAAAGAAAACATGACTATTTATATGTGGTTGTGGATAGATTTAACAAAATGTGTGTTTTGATTCCTTGCACTAAGCAGATTACTGGCGAAGGCACTGCATATTTGTTCTTTAAACATGTATGGGTTCATTTTGGTTTGCCTACTTCAATTATTTCCAATCGAAATTCTTGATTTATTGGGGATTTTTGGTCAACTTTGTGGGGACTAATGGGCACTAAATTAAAAAAGAGCACTGCATTTCATCCACAAATCGACGAACAAACAAAGGTTGTGAACTGTACTGTGGTACATTTGCTTAGGGGTTATAGCAATAAAAATCCAAAGTTATGGGATGAACAATTGTGTTACATACAGAATTCATATAACTGGGCACTTCATTCTTCTACTATGAAATCTCCATTTGAAGTTTGTTATGGATACTTGCGTAAATCTCCTCTAGATGTTTGCTATGGACATGATACAGCTGTTGGTGAACCAAAAGAAGCCATTCGAGCCAAGAAGTTCATTGAATAAATACAACTCATTCATCAGATTGTTCGCACTCAATTGGAGAAAAGTCAAGCCAAGTACAAAGCCAAGCATGACAAACATTGTATTGATCACCAATTTGTTGTAGGTGATATGGTATGGCTTCACATTAGTAAAGAAAGACTGACAGGTGAAGGTAAAAAGTTGAAACCAATCTGGTATGGTCCTTTTCATATAACGGAAAAAATTGGCACAAATGCTTTCCGATTAGATTTACCATCTTACATGCAGATTTATTCAGTTGTAAATGTGGAAAATTTGAAATTGTATGAGCCTCCAATGATCATTGATCATGATGAAAGTGTATCCATTCCTTTCGTTGATGATTTTTCTCCTAAATATCTAATAGAATTGCAGGAAGATACTATACTTGATAGGAATATGCGGACTTCACAAAGAGGTAATGTTGAATATATTCATGTTGGTCTCAAAGGGATATACCCAAGCAAGGCCAGATGGATGGAAGTCCGAAAGATAAGGGAAAAATACCCTCACCTCATTACCAATTAATTTCAACTTTCAGAGGTCCAAAAGTTCCCAGTGGGGAAGAATGATCCAAATGGATCCATGTACCGTTCTATTTTGAAAAAGTCTTCAAATTAAGTTCAAATCATTTTCACATTGTATTACTCATCGAGAGATTTTTGACACTTTTCGCGGTTTGTAAAACGGACATCGTATGCAAAAGTTATAGGTTGCTGAAGTTTTGGTTCGACAGGTAAAAATTTGTTGTCAAAATTGATGTGGCACAGTTGCGGAATGCCAAGTGGACCAATCTCCATTTGACACATGGCAAATAATTAGGGGGCAAAAATTTGGTTAGGTGTTATTTATCACATGTTATTTGAAATTTTCAAGCATGCCACACCACCTTGCCATGCTTATCACGCCACCCAAGGAAATTTCAAAGTCCAAGGCACCAAAAAGGAGGGAAGAAGAAGTGAGAGCATTCAAACTGCATGCTTGGCGCCTAGGAAGGAGAGCCTGAGCGCACCCATGGAGGAAGGACACCCTTGACCACTTTCCTAGGCACCTAGAAAGGAGGAGGGAGTTTTGAACTTGCGACTTGGCACCTAAAAGGCTAAGGTCTTGACCGCTTCAGCCACAGTGGCTAAAATATTATAAAAGGGAGTTATTTTTACTTGTATTGACACATATTTTTGACTGTGTAAAGAGAATTAAGAGGATTAGAGCCTTGTTTTTGCCTTGTACGGCCTTGGGCTTTTGTTTTCAAGTCAAGGAGGAATATTTGTAGGCAAATAAAGATAAGAGGAGGTGAGATTGAAGATTTGTAAAGGTTTTTAAAGCCATTTGTTGCAGCATTTTAATAGAATGGTCCTCACCATTGGGCGGACTCGGAGATGTAGGCTATTGAAGCCAAACTCCGTTATCAACTTGCTGGTGTTATCTTTGATTTTCTCTAATTATTATTGCATTCTAATCTTCATTTTAATTCTGATTTTACTTTCTTTATGCAAAATTAAACACAAGAAAGTAAAATTTTGAAAGATCTCATAAACATGAACAAGTGATTTTTGAATGTAGTACACTTGTATTTTTTAGTTTACAGATCAAATACTCTCCTAAAAACTATAGCCAGAGTGTTTAAAACTAAATTCTCCACCTTTTTGCATAATTTTTGTGAATTTAGTAGGAAGGTAAGAGAAGGCCTGAGCTGAATAATCTCTGAAGAGATTCTCTTCCACATTGATTCATACAGCTCCTTCACCAGATTTAACACTCTGACATTCTTTGGCCTATTAGCCAGCTCTAGTGTCAATTGTTCTACTCTCTATTGCTCAGCTTGAAATTGGGCTTATATAGCTACAGTATTATTCTATTTGGCCAGCAGTTTCTGTTGAAATTGAGTAACCTGCAACAGGTGTTCCTTGCATTTTTCTTGCAATGCTGCCTTTTCACGCCTTAGGGTCGTCACTGCATCTTTTACCTGCATTAGCCCTACTTTTAAGGAATCATTTTGGGCCTAGATCGCTTGATGGGTCTGAAGAGAAACAATATCTTGTAACTGTTTATTTAGATTCTCTATTTCATTATCTTTTCTATTGATTTTTGTGGTCAAACTGTTACAATTTGCCTTTTCCTTGGCTAAATCGACTTCCATATTCTATAGACTCCTTGGTGTTTTCAAGTAGTCTTCAACAACTACAAAAGTGGATTCGGTTAGCAGCTCAATTTTGTCTTGTGGCTTGAATAGGGACATGTCTATGGCCACTGCATTCATTGTGTAGTCTTCTAGCTGCATTTGCTCACTTGGCTTGATTACATTTGGTGACAAATGAGTCACCACCAATTGCTGCTGAATGGGGTCAAATTGTGACCATAGATGGGGTGTATCCAAGGCTTTATTTTTCTTGATCTTCTTTTTCTCTCTTCAGGCTTCCCTTGCCTTCCTAACAACATCTGCTTGGGTTTGGAAGGTAGAAGGAGAGGTAATGTGCCCACCCACAAAAGGATGTCCCTATGGCACATCATATTAAATAGCCAATTATTGGCTATGGGCCATCTGAGGGGGAATTTTCTTGGAAATTGAGGGGAAAAGTGAGGTAATGTTAAAGCTTGAGTAGGGATAGATGGGGTGAAGTGAGAAATGGGAACGACAGAGGTGGTAGGGGATGCCATCTAGCTAGATGGAATCATCATGCCAATAGGAGAAGAAAGAGATTGAGAAGGAGAAGGAGGAATAATACTTATTTGAGGAGAAATTATAGTACTCTGTAATTGGCATTGTAAAAGTTCTGCTTCCTCCTCTGAATCAAACTAAAACTGCACCCTCTTTCACTTCTTTGGTGTCTCTTCTTTTGTCTATGTTTCTTTTCCTTCAACATCTACTACTGCCGTCAGTGATGCTTGTGGAGAACTGGGAATTTCAATAACTGATGCTGATGGGGAAGCTTTTGGTGGTGAAGGCACCACACTCTTTTGCTTTTCCATGATGCTAAGAGATTGGGGCCAAACTAATACAATTATTGTAGTTGTAATTTGCCCTGAGGCCAGTGACTTTTGGCTTGATCCTGCTTTGGTTTTCATCTCTACACCTTGTGTCAACAAATTGTTTGTGTCAGGGATAGATACAGGTGATAGATGGCACTCATCCCATAGTTCTTCCCATCTCTCATCTGTGTTCACGTTCCCAAAAGAATGAGTTGTCTGACAAATTTCTTTCCTATATTTCCAATAGGCTTCTATTTTCTCAGCATCCCAATCTTTATTATTTAATGCCATTCTTAAGCTAGAAGTCATTCTAACTTTAGGATAAAAATCTCTCTATTTAGCATAGAAAGATTCCCATGGTCTATTTTGTAGAAGGGGAAAATCTGTTAATTCAACATAAAATCTAGGAGTATCATCTCTAGGATTTTTCCTGAATTCTTAAAAAGGGAGGCCTTCATGTGCAATTCTAGTTGCAACCCTATTAGTCCTTATCCAAGAAGCTATGAAACCATTTGGGTCATATACCCACTTTTCTTCGACTAGCAGGAAACCCAGGAAGGCCAGCTTTCTAAGCATCACAATCTCAGCGTCTTTGGCTTTTAATACCATGTTGGTTGTCATCCATGGGAGGTCATACATTTTTCTCTTCCTCTTCCCATAGCCATATTCATTATCTACTATAGATACCTACTTGGTGACCTCTAAGAATGCTAACCTAAGAGTTAGAATCTTAGGTAGCAACATTGGTTCCCCACAAAAACCATGGACTCTTATAATTATATGGTGGGATCCAAAATAAAAATCACAAGGAATTGGGCAACTGGCCAGAAGGTTTGAAACACTTGGAAATAGTCTATTCATAACTGGGTTGGGGCTGAGGTGACAAAAAGTAGGGGTAACAAATAGTTCCCAAAATTTGTATGGGTCACTAGTTTTTGACAAAATATGTATCCATGCAGACACAAGAATGGTCCTTTGTAAATCAAAACTTGGGTCATACATATCAAGATGCATATGTTGGGCAAAGATGTCAGAGTTCTGATACAACACGAGGTGAAACAAATAAGAAGAGTACCTAAAAATTCTTTTTGATTTGAATTGAGCCAATTGTTCCACCATGAAGTATGCAATCTGCTCAAAAAAATCAAGTCAATACTCTTGAGTCTTGTCGATGGTTTTCAGTCTAAATAGGATAGCCATTTGTTCTCCATAGACTGCCATATCATATTTCATGCTGAAGATGAAAGCCATCATAGATAGTGCATCTTGGCTAGCTTGTATGAATTGGGCTCTTGCTACAGGGAGTGTAGGCATAGTAGTATCATCATCGCCCATTTACAATTTAGATCTTAAGAACCTCAACTAAGTATTGATGTTTGCCCACGTTCTTTGAATTTTAGCAATAGTGGGAAATGTAGCTGTCTTATCGTGATATAGGGCTAACATGTCTCTGATAGCCTGCGGTGTGATTTGCACCGTGAATGGACCCTGTTGAATGGTGCTTGAGGGTGCATGGAAAAAGTTTGCACATAGTTTGACCAAGTCAGGGCATGGATGCACACCTGGGACAATGAATTGTGCTAGTTGTGAAGTCCATATCCTCATTGTAAACATCTCATATTGCCCCACTCTGGCCCTTTGAAGACACCTTTGATGTGCCCCTTCTCTAAGAGTTTTGCTACTAGCTCTTTGAAGAATTGGGTCCATGACTCCATCTGCATAATATTTTATCTTTACTGGGTCACTTGCTTGACCAACTTCAGGGATTCTGGTCTGTGGATAGGTCTTCAATGGTTTCATGGGAGCTAAAGCATATGCCTTACTCGTAAGAAACTTATAAAGGGATTCATACATCCCAGCTCCTTGTTCTGAAGACTGTGCTCCCTCCATCTCTATATCTATTCTGTGATAACTAGTATGAACTTTTGCAAAATAGAAACACTTTCACTGAAGCAAGTTTACTAGGAACCAAAAATTCAAGTAGCAAGATATTTTCTCGCAGATGCAGGAATGTTTGAGAAACTGTAAGCTTTAACTCTTGATAAGAGGTATTTATTGACCTATCAAGTCTCAAAATGGCATTAAATTTGGATAATCGTTAGCAAATCTTACTCAATATTTATGGGACAACGAGATAGACACATTATGCAAGTGGTAGCGCAAGGTACCTTGGGGATTTCTAAAGATTTGGGAGATATTCAATGTATGGAGAAATTTTGAAAATTTGGAAAAACTCTAAGCTGTTGACTATGTGTTCAAAGAACACTTATTTAAAAGAAAAGCGGGAAAACAAAAATGGGAAGACAAAGTAATACGAAAAGGGAAAACTATCTAACTATAATACATTAACCAAGTATCTTTGTCTCCCTCTTGGATCAAAAGAAGAATTTCTAAAGTCTCCTTTATGACAAGATGACTTATGTTGCCAGATAAGTGGTTGAATTGGATGTAGCTCTAGTGACTTGCTCTCTTTGTATGCCACATTGATTGGCTTGCATTCGAGTGAGTCTGAGTCAAACATGCTTCCAACATATATAAACTCTTCTTGTTCTTGAAAGCTTGTCGAATGCCGGTTCTTGATACTGGCATGCCTTATCAAGAAATTAATGACTATTTGCTCATCAATATAAGCCCTTTGATATATATCATTTATTTGCTTATCTCCTTCTGCCTCAAACTTAGGTTCTATTGCATGATCATCCTCTTTAATGACTTCAAAATTACCAACCTCTTGAAAGGATAATTCTGAAAGTTTGTGGTAATTTTGCATATGTAATTGATTCTCAATGTTGTCTTGTTCATCTGCGACCAACTCACAGCCTCCTTGAAGAATAATATAACCTGACCCAATGATTTCAAACAATTCATTAAAATCATGATTAAGGAAATGTCCATGCTCTTCCACATCATCTTGAAAAGTAAGAAGAAAGTCAGAAATTATCTTTTCTTCATCAGAGATTAAGGCATACACTTGTGACTTCTCACTCAGAATATGGAATTTATGTTGAGAAACTCGAGGATTGATAGAAGAGGTATCTTTTGAATTTTCTTCCCTTAAAACATTTGGGATTTTATGATCTTAATCAAATATGACATAAGTGCCCAGACCAATGGAGTCATAATTTCCATATGGGTCACTTTGCATCATAGCTAATAAATGATCATTTTCCTCTTCTTGATCATGTTCAGTCCATTCACCTAACTCCTCAACAAAAACCCTTTCTTCTTTATTCATCATAGCATGAGTTGCCTCTAACTTTGTGGTTGGTTTGTTGGTGATGTGATCCTTATATAGTGGCTCAGATAATATCTTCATCTTTGAACCATATTTGGTTCTTAGGATGAGGTGAGACCAATCAAGGGACATATATCCTCCTATCTTGGCTGTAAAGTCTCTAGATAAGCATAGGCCAAATACAAGAGGTATATCTATGACTACTACATCTTGATTTACAATTATATTGGGACAAGTATATAATTGTAATGGGAGTTGTTTAATTCTCCCTATTGTTTGTACTGCTTTGCCATCTAGCTGCATGACTCCTTTAGTGAGTGGTTCATACTTTATTTTTAAAGCATCAGCTATCTGCTTAGGCATTACTATAGTACTAGCCCTTGAATCTATCATTGCATTATGTAGTAGTTTCTTGCCAACTATCAAAGTTAAATAGAAGGGATCCGGTTTGGATTTGCTTACCTCTGGTGCATTGTTCACTAGGGCTGTTGTCTGCAGATGAACTATGTCTTTGAGCTTTTCTTTTTCAGCAGGTCCTTTGATAACTGTACATTTGGGCACTACTTGGCCTTGTAGAGCTTCTTGTAGTAGTGTCTTCTATTCAGGAATAACCAATATATCCCATATTGATACTTGTGCTAGAGTCTTCTTCAATTGATCCACCACATTTATTGGTCCCAGAGTCTGAGTTCTTTGAAAATAAGGATATCTTATTTTTTCTTGAATTTGTGTAGGAATCACTTGATTCTGCACTGGCTGAGGCACTTCTTATCTGACAACTGTGTTTCTTTGTCCTTGAAATGGAGGATTCTCCATGACTTGACTATTTATAACTTCAGGCTATTCCACCATCCTTCTCTTTGATCTAGTATAATAGTTTGATTGCACCACTGGTTTCTTGGAAGTGGAAGCTTTGTTAAAGAAAAATGATTCTTCATCTTCAACCCATGAGAACAAAGCATGTTTTAGGGCTATTTCTTCTTCTTGTTGCAAAGACATCCCTTGCATCTGAGCCATTAAGACTGAATTTTGCATACCAAAAGATTGGTAGGCTTGATTGTCACTGGAACTTGCAAACTGTCCATCCATTCTTCTTTGCTCTACCACCTTTTATTGTAGATTACCCATGGGACAATCTCTAGGCATATGAGCATTATTGCAAGGGAAACACTAGGCATTGGTACCATCTGCATAATTATTTTGCCCTGGAACAATCTCCCTATTTGAATTGGGAGGAATAGTCTGTGAGCGTGTAGGGACTGCAACTAATTGGTTTGCTAGCTGAGGGTTATTTTGTCTTTGAGGACCCTGATATTGGTTTGGCTATGATGAAAATCTATTTCCTTGGTAGCCCTGGTATTGAGGTTTAGCATAAGTATTCTGCTATCTTTTTATATTAATCAACTCATTAGAAAATGTCCTTAAGATATTCTTGATATCATCCAGCTCAGATGATTGGGTAGGGACAATTTATTTAGCAGGTGGTTGAGGATATGTGTACATAGACATAGGTGGGGTTATGGATTTAGGGGCTTCTTGAGGTAATGAAAAGGAAATCTCTAGAAACATGGGCATGGGAGGCCTTGGAGACAACTTTCCAGCATCTATCAAATTATTTTCAGCTCTGATTACATATTCATAAGCCTCTGGCAGAGTTTGACCTCCAAGCAACTGAATCATAACAGATATGTCTAAATTTAAAGCCTTAAGATAAAACACTATAGCCATACCTGGTAATGGTCTAGCTATAATAGGGATTCTTTCCCAAGTATTTTGAAATCTAGAATTGAAGTTAGTCATCGCTTCTTGTGGTGCCCTTTGGATGGTAATTAATTACTGTAATAAAGAAGACTTATCACCCTTCTCTTTGAATCTTTCAAAGAAAAGATCTCTGAGCTAATCCCATGTAGATATGGTATTTGGGGTTAAGGACCGGTACCATTCTAGAGCTTTCCCTTTAAAAGAAGCTGCTAATAATCTTATGGACACATTTTTCTATGTGACAACATGTATAGCATAGACATCTGATACATCCTGCAAATGTTCTTCAGGTGTTTTGAAGTCTTGCCCACTAAATTTGGGTAGAGCTTTCAGGGCATTCACTGGGATAGGGTCCCAAGTGGCTGGTGGTATTGGGAGAATCAAAGGACTACCAGTGTTCCAACTTGCATAATTTCTTGGGGGTATAGGGGCTCCCATATTTACTCTTGGTATTGGTATAAATTGGTTGACTCTTCTTCTAGGACTAGTTACCAATGGTGGCAAAAGAATACCTAGATTTATAGCAAACTGAGATCTGGTTACTAGTCCACAGCTCTGACTCCTCGTAGCTCTCTAGTTCATACGATCTTGAAAGAAACTTCAATAGAGATTGTCCCACCAGGTGTGCCAAAAACTGTTGATGGTTAAAATTTGCGCTTTGTTTCTAACACCAACAATGAGAAGTTTTAATAATGTGGAACTTGTAACTTGAAACAACCTCCAAATTTTTAAGAAGCTGGTCTCTTCTTTATATCGAGCGTATACTGAGAAATGGGATAAGAATTTTAATAGAAACACAAATGTAAAGAAATAAAATCTAACTATGGTGATGCACCTGAATGTAATTCAACCCTTAATTCTGAGCACAGTGAAACTATATGTAAGATTCAATTACATTTAAGAGAAAACAAGGCATGATCAATGTAAAAGATGAAAACAATAAAAATAGAGGCTCACAACTTAGACTACTTTTGTAGTGACACATAAAATATCAACAAAGGCACATGACTCAATCTTCTTATTAATTCTCCAATCACATAAGAGGCACAGAAACATGCACAGTTACATAAACTTTCCAACTTAAGAAAATAGGACAAAGGCAAATGATATTCCTAATCACAGCTCTAAAAAGTCTAAAACTCTTGACAATAATTCTTTCCAAAAATTCTCTCTAATCTTCTGATGATTTTTGGTGATCTCTGCACCCCTTTTTATAGCATTGGATTCACTCTAAACTGTCTGCATGTTCCTAATCTAACGGCCCAAATAAAAACTAACCGAACTGGAAGTGTCTAACAAAAGATATTTCTTAGATTCTGAAACATTCTATTTCTTTGCAAGTTCATTAGCTGAAGTCAATACTCAGGACTCTTCCCACTTTCAAATAGGAGAGGACACTTGGCTGATTCCCCTTTTCCTCTTTAAAACCTTCTCTTTATTTAGGATGCACCTAAAAATGACACTTGGCATGTTCCACAGCACTTACCGAAGACACACGACACTTTTTGTGTAACTTATACTCTTTTTGTGTCTCTGCTCAAGAGTGTTGAGCCTTTGACACTTGTCGCAATCCGTTTCTTTGAAACTTTAACAACTTAACAAAAAATAAGACCCATAGCATTTCTCACCTGAGCAACTTAAAAAAAAGGCATAGGGATAGGTGGCGATTTCTGCTTGCCTCAACAAAGGACACGTGGCAATCTCTACTTTACTTAAATATGGATATGTGGTGATCTTTGCTGCTTTTAGCCACCTTTTGAGAAACCTATGGAAGGTGACATGTGTTGGTCTCTGCATCACTCTATTTATATTATAGAAACAATTGGGCCTCATTTCATACTTACAAGGACAACGACACTTGGTGGCTTCCGCTTGCTTCAGAAACAAAACCTGAGACCCACCATAGTCTTTACTATATTGGTGAAACAAAATGAAGAAAATTTAGAGGTTGACACGTGGTGGTTTTTGCTCTCTTCAACTGAGATACATGGCATCTTCTGTTGCTTTTATAAAAGCAAATTAAAACCTTCCACGATTGCCACTTGGCACCCTCCACCTGATCCTGATACTTAGCTTGTTGAAACCTTCTGCTTAAAAGAGATTTGAAATACGGATGCCAATATGAAACATGGATGTCAACACTTATCACGTTCTACTAAGTTACTATGAGATACGTGGCACGTCTCAATCAACTTATAGAAATTATGAAAGGTGCCTCATTCGATGACACTTGGCAGCTTCTGCTTGATTTTGACACTTAGACAAAATTGAGCAAAAAGAAATTTGGGCCTGCGCTCTGAGTCAAAACTTCAATGTCTCGAACCAAAGTGTTTAGGGACAGCGATTTGGATCATGCGACTGAAAATGAAAATGAAACGTAGAGTATTTTTTACTCTATAGATTTAAAAAGAAGAGAAGTACAATTTGAGGTAAGAGATCTTATACTTAAATATTTGAGAAAAGAAAGATTCCCAAGAGGAGAATATAACAAGCTAAAATTGAAAAAGATTAGACCATGTAAAGTTCTTAAAAAGTTTTCAGTAAATACATATAAATTGGAGCTTCCCAATAGATATTGGAATCTCACCTATATTTAATTTTGCTGACATATATCTTTATAGGAAGGATGATGAACATGAAATAATTTTTGAAGATGAATTAGAACAAAAAATTTCATGGAAGCAATAATTGCCAAAAAAATCATCAAAATAACTTGAAACTATTCTGGATAAAAAGGTTCCCAAGAAAACCAGAGACAAAGACTAATTTCATTACTTGGTAAAGTGGAAAGATCATCCAATTGAGGATTCAACCTAGATTTCAACTTCAAAAATCAATAAGTATAGTATTAAAATGGAGCAACTCATGAACAAGAGTTCATGATTGATCATTTTTTTACCCCGATGGTTTGATGCAGGTGCATTCAAATATGTTGATAGGGGTATTATCAAATTATTTTTATTTTCATACTTTTTAAAATTTAAAATTTATTTGTGTGTAAAAGTTAAAAAAGGTAGTAATAGAAGTTAGTCGGGTGTTAGACAGGTTGGCAGAGGTTGTCAGAGTCTAGAATATTTGAATAATAAGTTAGCAAGTTGTTAGTAAAAATTGTCAATAATCTGGGATAGGTCATATCCTGAAGTCTAAGCTTAGAAATTAGTTGATAATTTCTCTCAACAAACGGATGAGTTCTATTTTGAGCAAAAAAGGTAAGTAATTAGTATAAATAAAAAAATGTTTTATTTTGTGTGGCTTGACGTGCTAAGAAAATTTAGTATGTTTGAGATATTTGTTTATTAAACAAATAAAATATCCTGTGAAAGTGCAATTGTATAAATTTTTACTTTGATTATAGATGATCCAAAGAAATGCCTTAGATTTCAAGCAAATCAAGTTGACTAGAAACAAGGTCGCTTGATCCAATAAGACACATTTATTTATGATTTATTAATTATTATTTTTTTTGTAATCTGGATTGGATCAATTGAGAAATTTATATGCATTAAATTATCTAGTGTTGGATAATATAACACATTGAATTTATCTTTATTGCATGGACTAGTAACTATAGTTAAGTTGCATTGTGTTTTCATATTTATCTTATGTAAAATAAAGATGTGTCAGCCTATTAATAAGTCAATTTTGTATAATTATGGAAAAATCTTATGATCAAGAATGCTACAGTGGCATCTACTTATACCAGGGAAATGCCAAAGAAAGGAGGGATGGAATGGAACATACATACATACACACACACACACACACACACACACATATATATATATATGTGTGTGTGTGTGTGTGTGTGTGTGTGTGTGTGTGTATATATATATATATATATATATATATATATATATATATATATATATATAGATATATATACACATACATATACATATATACATATATATATATATATATACATATATATATATATATATGTATATATGTATATATGTATATATATATATATATATGTATATGTATATGTATATATATATATATATATGTATGTATACATATATATATATATATATATATATATATATATATATATATATATATATATGTATATGTATATACATATATATATATATATATATATATATATATATATATATATATATATATATATGTATATGTATATATATATATATGTATATATATATGTATATATATATATATATATATATATATTCTAAATTATTGCTTCTGTTCAAGATTAGTTACAGGGAAATAAAATAATTTATTTTATTATTGTTCAAGACATCTTGAATGATGGCATATTAATTAAAGTTGGATCAATTTATAAATCTGATCTTGATTTTAATTCATAATTTTCCAAATTACAATGTAAAAGTGTTGATTTCAACATAACCTTACAACACCAATATTAAATTGATATGCATACATGGCTGATGTATTAGATGTGAGGGAAAAGACTTCAACATAGAAATTGATTTATTGATTTCACAAATCAATTGGATCAATTTAATTTGCAATGTAATATTTGCTTTACTAATTATATAAATAAATTGTATCAATTTATGATTTATTGATTTCATAAATAAATTTGGTAGATTTAATTTACAGTGCCATGTTTGATTTAATAATTGTATAAATCAATTTTATCAACAACTTAAAATAAAAAACCCATCTTGGTTGCATCCACGAATTGTTACTGAATTACAATCAAATGATTGTCAATTTTAGCAGAAATATAATTTCCTTACTTCTATTCTACATGTTAGCAGGGTTATAATTCTAGGCTTTCATCATCTTTCATTTCTAACTAGATTTTTTTGGTTCTAGATTATAATGGAAGAACCTTTCTCTAAAATCTATTCGGTAGCACCTTTTATGATCTCCATCATAACAATATTTTAGATATTTAGTTAGAGATGTTGATAGTTTATTTCATTACTAAATTTAACAATGAATTGCAAAAACAATTCAATTATATAACTAGTAACATATTTCATTTATATCCATATGCACTACTAGCCAATACCATGATATGCTACATCATCATGACAAAAAGGGTAAATTATGACCCCTGGGTCTGACCAATCACAACACCAGTACTAACATTGTGATGATAGTTCATTATTTCCCCCTTAGGAATACCCACATCTCATATACAGAAAACCATATCTATGGGTAGGAATTGTTTCAGTGCTGTAGCTAGAAAAATAGGTTCAATAATTACCTATAAAGTTACTACATTAAAAGATATATAGAAATAGAGACAAGGTTATGTAAAACCTGAACCAGAATGCATCTACATTATATCAAGACGCATAAGGTTTAAGTTGAACATTTATAAAGTTATGGCATATCAAATGCTTTGTCCAAAAGGAAAGAATGCTCTGAATGCTAAAAGTATGTTATAAATGATGCCAAGAATTTTTTTATTTATAATGAATAGACTCTTCATATTGGCCTTGGTTAGCAAAGTTGATACCCATATTTTCACAAGTATGAAAATAGTGAGGACTCAATTCATAAGAAGTTGGCCATTCATCCAGCCAACCAAACATGACTACAAATAAGACCATGAGGTAGCATGTTTTACATTGATCAACCAACTGAAAATAGATTCTATATTTTACATACTTTCATTTTGATTTAGTCTTTGTCAGAGCTAAGCCATGTTTTTCATAAAACCAACATGGCCAATGTTTTCATATCAAAGTCATATCACCAATTAAAGTAAGGGATGGGGTGAGTTTCAAACTTAGTCCTTCTAATAAGTTCAAGGAGTTTAGGTTTGTATTTGTGGAATTGAGAATACCAATGTTTGGCCCTTCTGAATATGAAAACTTAACTCTTTTGTTCACAAGCAGGAGAACCAATCAAGGGATGCATTCCATGCTAGGCCAATACATTTGACAATCTTGATAAGGTGAGTACTAATTTTCTTGGCTAACTGTATCATCCATTGTGTTTGCACTCACACTTATTCAAGGAAGTTTATTTAATTTTATCCTCTAAATTCTTCTTATTTCAAGAAACTCAAGCTTAGTTTCTACTACCAAGGGGGGTATTTTTCCACCACCAAAAGGGGAATTATTTCACATGGGAATTCTATACTAGCTTCATCTATTAGGGTTCACTACCACACCAATTTCTACCCAACTAGTTGAGTGTGATATTTTACTCAATTTTAACATTATCATATCTCCCAAGATTTGAATTTGGGGCATTCTACCCCAAGTTATTTGAATGCAACATTTTATCGAGTTTCAACATCTTTAGGGATTTGAAACTTGGGTTTTATGGACCCAGCTAGTCAAATGCATAATTTCACCCAATTTCAACACTTCACCACGTGTCCTGAGATTTTGAGCTCTTCCCATTTGATATGTTGGGACTGTTTGTTGGTTTGATTGACTGTATGTAATTGTTTTTTGATATACAAACATAAATTTATTTAGTTATATAGATTTATAGTGTATTTCTTTTGCTATCTTTTAAATCTATATTTTTAGGTAGACATGAAAATTGTTACACCAATTACCCTCAAAATTTTATATACCCAAAGTAGGCACATAAACTATTTCACAAAATGCATCAGAGTAAAAGGATATTGTGGAATAGGTTAATTTGCAGAATAAATAGTGAAATGCCATAGACATAGGTATGCACAAAATGTATTTATTAAAAAATCCCTTGCTTATGTTTTCAATTACAAATTTCAAATGAAGACAAACTAGATAAAGGTGTAGCTACTCTAATATCCAACAATTTTTTGTATTTATATGATTGAATTTTACCTTCTAGTATTTCATTTAACATTACTATTTACATATAAATGCATTTTCTTGTATCTATATCATCAACTTTCGTTTTCAAATCCCACATCGACTTCGCGTGATGCACCTTTAGTATTTATTATTACATTTACTATGTTATTTATTATAGTATTGATTTCATATTGTAAAATTAGATGTTACAATACAAACCCATTGACTAGATACTCACTATGCAATTTAATATAAAAAAATTATTGACATAGATAATTATTTAACCATAAATAATTCTCAATATAAAGGCAGGAACTAACCACTATGCGACCCTTGTTTTATAATGATTTAAATATAATTATAATTTTTATAAAATTTAATAATTTAATTAAAATATATAATAAAATTATGAGACAAAGGTAACTTATAAAATATTACATATTTCAAAAAAATTTAAAATACCCAAAATAATGAATTAATTCTCATACATATAATATTTTATGCAATGAAAATTTTGTTAAGATAGTAACTCTTTATAAAATAGTTATATTGAAATTAATTGAATATAAGTAAAAATCTAAATATTATTAAAAAAATAGTTAATATATAAAAAATATTATAAAACTATTTAATTACAAGTAAAAATCTCATAAAATTTAATAATCTAATTAAAATTGCATGACAAAACCACTAATTACTTAAGATTTTTTTTTTGTTATTTTAGTTAAAATTCATACTATCATAATGAAAATTCTAACAACTTTATTAATGTAGATGCTAAAATCTAATTTTATTTGATATGTTAGTCTTCTACATTTGACAAACATCACTCATGGCTTAACCCTTTGTTCCATGACCTTCCCATTATCGAAAGGCTCACATTCACCATCTCATTGTGCTTAAATGTTTATTCTATAGTCTGATTCGAATATTTTGATTATCCAAATTACATGGAGCCTATAGTTTGCATAAAATCTGATTTACAACCCATTTTTGAAATTATAGATCTTCAACAACTTTCTATCCTCTCAGACACAAGCGTTGACACTAGTGTCTTAGGTTTAGCACTAGTGTTTGAACACACATCAACCAATAAGATAAGTATTAGATTTTTTATGTTTTCTCAGTCCATGAGAATGCCAATAATTTTTTTGGGTTAAAACTATGTATCGATTATTTTATCGACGTGGTTTAAATTACTACTTATGATTCATCATTAAGAAAAAACTTATGATAAATCATGGGTAGTGATTCGAAACACATTGATAAAATAATTGATACACAGTTTTAACTTAGAAATCTTATTATCAAGATAAGTATCATTTCTTCTTAGTATTGCAACTTTCAAGATATTGTTTATCATCATACTTTATATAGCATATTTTCAGAATTCAACATTGTATCAAAATATTTTAAATCTAAATTATTTAGTTGGCATTATTTTATAGTAGATTAACCATTTTTTTAATCAATCTATTCTCCCCCCAAATCTTTCTAAAAAGAGTTAAACATTTGGTGAACTCAACCTTTGATTCTTCTTATGCAACCATAACCTGCTTTAGGGTTTTCAACCTTCCAAAATTCTATATTGCTATGATTACTTTTCATATTTGAATTTTCCCATTACTATTGATATATTTACTTTAATTTATAGGAAATGACAAATTTTAATAAAAAATATCATTTTGAAACTAAATATGAGGAAGTATTAATTCATTGCCTAAATACAAACAAGGAATTAATTGATGTATTTTTGTATGTCACACGAGATGAAATTAGTAAACATGTTAAGGCTAATACATCCACATCTAGTAATGATGAATCTTTAAATGGTAATAATACTTATTCACTTCCATTATTACTATGCTCAAGTACATAATTGATTCCTACATCCAATGGGGGCACAAGTTATGTTTTCAAGCCATTGTTCCCCAAAGACCAAACAAATATTACTACATCCTCTATGGGAACAATCAATGTCTCAACTCAATTACCAGTTCAATTCCTACATCAACATATGTTGTGTTTACATCCCCTTTAATGACTTCCCAAATATCAAATCTCAATTCCAATGGGTTTACTATGCAAACTCTCCTCCAAATTGTTTAAACTTTGGAAGCTAAGGTCACAAATATTGAGTAAAATGATTTAAACTCTACTCATGATATTGGTCCCCAAGATGAATTACATTATCTTATTGCACTTGAGATATATTTACACATTTTACCAACCAATTTTTAAGCATCTAATTTCATACTTTATGATGGTAAGGGTGATCTTGAACAATATCTCCAATCTTTTTATGTAGCATGTCTTGATTATGATTCCAATGATAAAGTTTTGAAAAAAATATTTTCAAGAATCCTAAAAGACTATGCTTTAAGATGGTTATATGATCTATCAATATGATCAATAAAAGCATTCAAACCTTTAGTAGATCAATTTATAACACATTTATCTATTAAAATTATTGAAAAGATGTCATATACACAAATTGCCAAGATCAAGCAAGGAACTAATAAGAACATCAATGAATGTGTTTTGAGGTACAAGATAATGTTGACCAAAAAAAAAATTCCAATGGTAGATAAAGAGATTCAAGATATCTTTAAGCAAAGTTTATTTGCCTTGCTATTTGATTATTTTATATTCAAAATTTTAAATTTTTTGATGACTTATGCCATATTGTTCAAGATCAAGAAATGAAACTTATTTCCTTGAACAAGCTTAAGTATGTAGTAAACACACTGACTAGATCTACTACCAAGTTTCATATCAAACCAAACTATAAGGTAAAAAGTCCAAAGGCTAAGAAGGAAGAAACAAAAATAGTGAATATGATGTCACAACAACCTAATTGGCTTATCTTATCTAATGTACCTAAGAAATAATTTACATGATTCCCTGAGTTTCTAACTTTGCTCCTTAAGAAAAATTTAGAGTGTCATCTCATATCTCTCCCTCCTCTCAAAGGTTGATATGAGTCAACCTACACCAAAATGATATGATGCAAATGCTTATTGTGAATCTCACTAATGTGTTGGGAATTATACAAACAAATGTTACAATTTGAAGCACAAGATATAACACCTCATTAATAGTGAAAAGATCACATTTGATGATTTACCAAAGGATTCAGGATCAAAACATGGTGACCATCAAAAGCAAAAGATATTCAACAATCCATTGCAAGATCATTAAAAGGAAGCATGGTAAGTGCAAATGACATATAATTCACATCCTCCTCTTCCAAATTATGAACATCCATTATAGGGGATTATTTGAATACTTACACATGAGATAACTCCTATGGTTCACATGTCTTCTATTATATTTGATGACAATGATATTATGGATGATGACTCAGATCTTCACCCATTGTTTATTAGAGCACATATTGATCATCAACCTATATGTAGTGCTATGGTTGATAATGGTTCTAGTGATAATTTATGTACCATGAAATTACTTACACATTTTGGATATACACATGATGATTTATACCTTTAGACCAAGATAGTCAAGGCATTTGATGGGAAAGCACAAGAGGTTTTTGGTGAGATTGATTTGTCTTTACAAGTTGGTCTAACACATGTGACCACAAAATTTCCATTTATACCACACATGGGAGTCTTTGATATGTTATTGGAATGACCTTGGATTCATATTCTCCATGTGGTACCCTCTATAGTGCATATATGTCTCAAGTATATTCATGTCAATAGGGTAATCACAGTTTCAGGGATTCGGTACAAGTATTCATTACAACAAGAAAAAATTATTCTAAGACAAATAATTAAGGTTATGTTGACTAATTTATTCTCCCAGACCTAGAAAGGAGTCAATCCATGCATGAGAACCCAAGAACATCACTTTTGGTCACCCTTATTATGTTTTTTGAGCTGTTAAGATAATCCAAAGCAAGATCACTGGTTGTCATGTAAAAGACAACATGTCCAATGTTTTATCATGTCAAGAAACACATAGTGGTTGTATTTACTCCGTATTTGAATTTATGTCAAATATCTTCCTTGTGTTTATACATGTGTGAAGACCCATATACTTTAGGGTGGCCTTAGAGGTTTAAGTCTGCTCAATATGAAGATGACTAAATATGGCAGCTTATGACTCATCATGAATCTATTTAGTGTGTTGAAGATATGTAGGGTATGGCTTAATCATGAGTATTATGGATGTTGTGAAGGTAGATGATAACCTAATTGAGGTCTTAATCATGTTATAGGTCCTTTTAATAGGTATTGAAATACCATCCAATTAAACCTTCACTTGAAACCATATATATTGTCTTAAAGGAGAGTATTTGACCCTAAAGTGATGATATTTGACCTCAAAAGAACACTAAGACCACCACTCATGTCCTCAAAGGCCTCAATGAATTCCATTATTCCATGACCAAACCATTTCATATGTTAATTTTATACTCTTCACAAGTCAATGCTTTAATTTTACACTAAATGGGCCCCACACATGTGAAAACATTCCCTTCAAATCTCTAAACTGTACCATGTGTTTTTAAACATTGTCTAACCCCTATTTTCCCTCCTCATACCTACCAATGGTGAATTATGATTTAAAACATGAGAAAACATAGGAATCAAGCTATTTTTCAAGAGTTGTCGAGTTGTATGGATCCATACTATACATATTTAACTAGATGGAGTCAGGGGTCTGCAAGGGGAGTTAAACATAGGCATAAAATAAAGGAATCAAAATATTTTAGAGCCAAAAGAGACAAAAACCAATTCACTTCCTCCACTGAGCTCTTTGAAAGCCATGGAGAGCACTTCAAGTTTGTGCTCAGTCCATTAGGAGAGAGAAAGTGAGGGTCAAGGCTCTTGGCCAAAGGAAGAAGGTTTAATGGCCCTCCAATCATGGGCATTAGTTTCAATATTAGTCCTCTATGTTATATGAATAAAAACTAAGAATTTAAGTAATTTGGTTACCCTCATCATCTGCATAGGGCCAAAAAGGGTGGATGATTTCAATGCATTATTGGCTTATCTGATGAAACTAGTGATTGATCAAGTCTTATCCAATATTACAGGGTCCTTCCATGGCACCCTCCATCCATGGTTCACATGTTTGTGACTATAAAAGTAATAAACATTAAAACTACCAATATTTGTAGATTATAAGTAGAGTTCTATTGGTGAAAAGGGATGTTTAGTGTATATGTTTGATAATAAATAGTGGTTTGAGGTGTGTTTATGGTTCCTCAGAGTTTTTCATATCTTCTTGCATATTTATTACAAGTTGGATGGTTAGATGGACCTCCAACTTTCTCAAATGATGCTTTCAAGTAAGACTTCCTGCATGCTTTGGTTTCACTGTAAGGAAGGGCATTATGTTGCATGATAATGGATTACAAGTTATCAGAACATAGTGAAAGACAATAAAAGAGTGTTGTATTCATATAAAAATGTCCTTATCTCAAGATATTCAAACCTCATTATAGCCTTCTAGGCCTATATATTGCTAAATATCCCTCCAACACTTCACGGTCTTGTTTATCATGAGTTAAGGATGTTTAAAAAAAGTTAAGGTATTCAAAAAGTCCTAGGTTTCCATTTCTCATTACATACACTTGATTAATGATCTCCAAGTGTTTTGATATATTAGGTATGTGTGTAGAGATGCCTAGGGTCTTGTTAAGTCATATTAAGAGTGAGTCAATAGGCTATTGTAAGCCCTCAAATATCCTTTGTCATCTAATGGTCTCATCACTATCAACCTACCTCATAATGAGCCCTAAGATCCATGACACAACTCCTTAAGACCTTCTAACTAACGTTTACAAGTTTGAACCATTTTACCATGCTTAGGGATTGATAAAAATGCCAAATATTTTATAAAACCATGAGAATCATATAAGATTGTATGAAGAGGGCATATTCAGGCATAAGTACTATTGACAAGAATAATAGTTATCTATAGTAACCCAACTCAGGGTAACCTTTAAAAGATTCAAACTCATCATATGTAGTTGAGCCTCAAGATGCATAAGAAGGGCCATGATTTTGGAGATGTATATCTTAAGGGGAAGGATTTGGATTCAAATGATATCACTGGGATCTCAAACATGCCAAGGGAACACTCTCCTAACTTAGTAACCTAATCGACAGACTCCTTGGCAACTAATGCACATAAACCACTATTTGTAAGAGTCTTAGTAGTTTGTCTACAAACTTGAAATGAGGCCAAGTATACCATGGAAAGGGGACAACTTAGACTAGGATAGTATTCAAAGCATGAGAATCATGTTGTCAAAGAAAAGTGGTCTAAGTAGATGACTAAATAGAATGATGCAAGCATATACAATAAACTAACCTTGCTAAATTAGTCTAGATTGTATGATTAGCATAAATGATAATGACAAAAGCATGAAAGAAGAGAACTTAGAGTGATGAGGATAGATGCATTTCTCAATTCTTCATATGATAGTGATACCAATCTAGGGTGACTACCTGATTTGAGTTGCATACTTATGACACATAGGCCTTATGTATGTCTATGTAAGTAAACCCTGTTGATAAAGTTAAGGAAGACAAGCTCAAGGATATAGTCAAAAATTAAAATATGATAAATGATCCCTAATTATATCCCTTTAAAGAGATATTGGAGATTGTTTAGGTCACCAACATCAACTATTTTGAGCATATACACTAGACAATGATGCTTAAGGTAAGCTTAAGAAGGAAAAGAGTTGATATAGATGGTATGGAAAAATAAGAACAAGTGTAGAAGAGGGAGAATATATTGGGGAGGATGATATAATAACTTTGAAGCTACAAATGCACCTATAGGTGGGTGGAGGTTCTAACATCTAGTCTGAGTAGACAAGGCCTAAAGATGCATCTAGGTCCTAAAACCCTACCTCCATCTCAGTAACAGATCCAAAACCCCAAAGCAGAATCAAGTGATATAAAGGTATATAATGTTGATATGGGTCCTGAAGGATGTGTTTGAATTAGGGTAATGCAATGAGATAGTTCATTTTGGTTTTAGTCCTCTCTCAAACTCCACTACTCTAAGTAGCCATGTAAAGTTGCACCTTCCAACATTCATATCTTTCATCATAAAGGGACTCAGACCTAGGTCTCTTAGGGGAAGTTAGGCACCCTATGGACCCAAAATAAATGAAAGAGAGAGTGGAATTTAGGGCCCCAACTCTATGAATGAATGCTACCTACACAAACTGCCTGACAGAGAGCTTGAGGCACACCATCTTTTACTCATATCTCCATGTACAGTTTACATTGGACCAAAGGATATTTAATAAATATGAAGGTGTATATAAGCTAAAAGTTCATGGAAAGAAGTTTTGGTTTGGAGGTTCATACTATATGAACCATCATTAAGATGGTGGACCTCCAAAACCCTTCTTAAAACCTGGTTCAGATTTGATGAAGAAAATACACCTCAAAATGCATTAAAATGAAGTAATTGGGCTATGAAAGGGTCTTAATGGTCTTATCAGGTCCCATAAGCACTCAAATGACCTACTAGTTGGCACATCCAAGGCATGAACTATACAGATCAAGCTTGAGAGAGCCACTTTAAGCCTATATGCAAGGAGTTGAGAAGGATCTACATATACCATATGTTTATAAAGGAGATGTCAGGATCTTAACAAGAACAATTGATTAACTGTTAGTTGTAAGTCCGCATTTCTATTTTTGGTAGGACTGATTTGAACCTTTGATTAGGAGGTATATCTGATGGTTGAGAATGCATAGCTCATGATCTCTAATTCTATATAATAGGGATAGATCTTCATAGCTTGTAGATATGTAAGAGGGAAATTGTAATCAATTCAAGTAGCTGAATTGTGTTTGTAATTGTGAGAGAGAACTCTTGAGGGAAAGAGATATATACCTGTACAACAACATCCTCTAGCTTGTCTCCATCTTCAAGCTCAATCTTGAAGACCAACAAAATTTGAATGAAGATTCAACTTCTCCTTTGTTATCGGCTTTGTTAACATATCAGTAGGGTTCTTATCTATATGAATCTTTTCTAGCTTCAACTCACCATACTCTAATACCTGTCTAATGAAGTGGTACCTAAACTGTATATGTTTGCTTCTTAAATGAAAGGCTGAATTCTTTGCCAAATGAATTACACTTTGACTATCACTGTACAATCTGCAACTCTCTTGCTCCTTTCCCAACTCTTCCATGAACCATGTCATCCATATCATCTCTTTTCTAGCCTCCGTGACTACAATGTATTCTGCCTCTATAGTAGACAAGGCAACAACCTTCTACAACTTTGAAATCTAGCTAACTACCATTCCACCAATAGTGAAAACATATCCTGTGGTGCTTCTCCTACCATCCAAGTCACCTGCCATATACGCTTCTACATATCCATGTAGAGAAGTATTTGACCCTCCATAGCACAAATGCCTACTGCTGGTCCCTCTTAGATATCTAAGAATCCACTGAACTGCTTTCCAGTGTTCCTTTCCTGGATTGGCCATAAACTTACTGACAACCCCCACTGCTTGGGCAATATCAGGTCTAGTACATACCATTGCATACATTAAGCTCCCAACTACAGAAGTATATGAAACTCTACTCATGTACTCTACCTCATCATGTGAATTAGGACACTGTTCTTTGCTCAACTTGAAGTGTCCAGCCATAGGTGTACTCACCGATTTTGCATCCTGCATATTGAACCTCTCCAACACCTTGTTCAAATAATCCTCTTGAGACAAAATCAACCTATGATTTTTCCTATCTCTCTTAATACTCATGCCAAGGATTTTCTTTACTGCTCCAAAATCCTTCATGGAAAATGTGTGAGCTAATTTTACCTTAAGCTCAGAAATATCCTGCATGTGTGAACCTGCAACTAGCATATCATCTACATATAGCAACAGGATAATATATCTACCATTATCCAATCTCTTAAAGTAAACACAATGGTCAGATTGACATCTACTGAAGCCATGCTCAGTCATAAACTTGTCAAACCTCAAATACCATTGTCTAAGCTTTTCTTCAACCTGCACACAAGTTTCTCCTTACCTTTGACCTCAAAACCTTTCGATTGATCCATATATATTTCTTCATCCAAATCTCCATGAAGAAACACTGTCTTAACATCAAGCTGTTCAAGATGCAAATCCTCAATAGCAACTAAAGACAATACAGTCCGAATAGAAGTCATCTTTACTACAGGAAAAAAAATTTCACCAAAATCAATACTTGGTTTCTGTGCAAATCCCTTTACTACCAACCTAGCCTTATATCTCATTTGTCCATTGTCACCTTCCTTTAACCTATAAACCCATTTATTTTTTAGTGCTCTCTTACCAATTGGAAACTCAACCAAATCCCACATTTGGTTCTCTTTCAAGGAATCAATCTCCTCATTCATGCCAAGCTCCCATTGTTTCTGGGATTTTACCTGCATTGCCTCATCAAAACTCTCTGGTTCTCCACTATCAGTGAGAAATAAGTTGAATAATGAAGGGGAATAACAAATTGGAGGTTTACTTACCCTTTATGACCTCCTTATGGGCATTTGAGACTCATTCACTGCTTGTTGTCTGCCCAAATTCTCTATTAGTGACCAATCTCGGTCATCTCCAGGTCTGTGCCTGACCAACGTCAGTTCCACCTGACCAACGTCAGTTCCTGTATGGCCGACATTAGTTACTATCTGACTGACGTCAGTTCCTGTATGACTGATGTCGATTCTTGCCTGACCAACATCGGTGTTTGTGTTTTCTTGAGTGTGAAAATTATTTCCCACGAGCTCATTTTGGATCATCACTTCGTCTAATTCAACATTGCTCTGCTCAGTATTATTCAGCTTCTTGAGCTGATCATTGTACATCACCTTTTCATTGAAAACAATATCATGGCTTCTAATAATTTTTTTAGTTCCTAGATTCCACAATCAAAATTTGAAATCTCCAGAGCCATAACCAATAAAAGTGCACCTCATAGATTTAACATCCAGCTTCTTTATATTTTCTTTATCAATGTGCACAAAAGCTTCAGAACCAAAAACTCTGAGAAATGAAAGATCTACCTTTTTACCTGTCCAAGCCTATTCTATAATTCCACCATCCAAAGTAGTAGAGGGTCCTTTATTAATTAGGTAAACCATAGTATCTATAGCTTTTACTCAAAATTTCAAGGGCAAACCAGCATGCAACCTCATACTCCGTGCATGCTCTAATATTGTTCTATTCATCCTTTCAGAAACTCCATTTTGCTGAGGTGTCCTTGGAACCATCCTTTTCCTACATATTCCATTCATAGAATAGTACATGTTGAATTTATAGCTACAGTACTCACCACCATTGTCAGATCTAAGACACTTCAATCTCAAACCTATTTCATTCTCAACTAAAGCTTTCCATTTTATAAATGTGTCAAAAACATCAGATTTCTTCTTTATGCAATAGACCCATACCTTTCTTGTAGCATCGTCAATGAAAGTAACATAATACTATGATCCTCTAATAAAAGCTACCTGAGCTGGTCCCCACATGTCTGTGTGAACAAGCTCCAACTTGTGATTCCTCTTTGTTGACCCAATTTTAAGAAATCTCACTCTCTTCTATTTTCCAAAAATACAATGCTCACAGAAATCTAGATCTATACTTTTCAAATCTGAAAGCTTACCTTTTGACTTAAGAACTTTCATTCCCTTCTCACTCATGTGGCCAAGCCTCTGGTGCCACAACTTTGCATCTACATCTAAAGTAGATAATACAGAAGGAGAATAATCAGTAATACAATTACATAAATAGAGAGTACCTACTCTCTTACCTCTAGCTAATACAAGTGCACCCTTGGTAACCTTCCAAGATTCAGCTGTGAGAGTTACTGTGCAACCCTCATCCCCCAACTTTCTTGCAAAAATTAGATTCCTCTTCAGGATGGGTACATGCATGACATCCTTCAACACCCATGTGTTGCCATTCTGTAATTTCAGCTGCAACAATTTTACAAGGCTCATCATCCCCTAAATAAACTATTCCAAAATCTCCCTGGACATAATCATTAAAAAATTCTATATTTGGGGTTGCATGGAAAGATGCACCAAAATCTACAACCCAAGATTCTATTCTAGTACCCAAAGAAAGTGTAAAATCATCTTGTGCAACAATACCTGCAACTTTTGCTTCTTCATTACCTTCATGCTGATTTTCTTCTTTAACCTTCAACCAACAATCTTTCTTTGCATGCCCTTTCTTTCCACAATTCTAGCAGGTTATCTTTCTTCCATTTCTGGATTTGGATCTACTTCTCATCTTTGAATTAGACCTTGATCTCCCTTGCTTGCCCTTCTCTCTTTCCCTTCCCCTACTTTCAATACTTAAAGCATTACCTGATGTTTCCCCTGTGCTTTTCCTGTGAGTTTCTTCATTCAAGATTACACTAACAACATCATCTACTTTCAAGATATTTATAGCAGATGCAGTATTACTAACTACCATTACCAAGCTATGCCAACTTTTAGGTAAAGAGCATAATATTAAAAGAGCCTTAATTTCATCATCAAAAACTATTTTGACTAAATTTAACTAATTTACTATTGCATGGAAATCATTAAGATGACTAGATACAGATCCACCTTCCTACATTTGCAAATTAAATAATTGCTTCATAAGATATACCTTATTCAAAGCTGAGGGCTTTTCATATAAATTTGCTAAAGTATCCATTAACTCTACCATTGTCTTTGCTTGTGACAAGTTAAAAATCACAGAAGATGCCAGTCTCAACCTTATGGATCCTAGCACCTTTCTATCAAGAACATTCCATTCTTCATCTTGCATATCTGTGGGTTTGATTGAAACCCCACCCAATGGTAAGTACAGATCTTTTTGATATAGATAATCTTCTATCTACATCCTCCATAATTGATAATTCTTGCCGTTAAACTTCTCCATTCTCAGTTTACTTTCTTCTATCATTGCTATACTCCCACTCAAATAGAAACTCCTGTGAGTGACCTATAATCAACACACACTAAACAAATCTGAAACCACCTATTAGTGAACCCAAGCTCTGATACCACTTGTCAGTTGGTATCACTTGGTGAACTAGCAACCTAGCTCTGATACCACTTGTCAGGATCTTAACAAGAACAATTGATTACTATTGTGTAAGCAACTAAACACAAAATTAAAATAGAATAATAAGCAACTAGAAATCATAATCAACAAAGAACATGAGATACAAGAAATAATGAAAACTTGTATTAAACTCTTCCACAAGGAAATACAATTGAATAAATCTCTCTTTCTTCCACACCTCTCAGATGTACAGATGTCTTTTCCTCAAGAGTTCTCTCTCACAATTACAAACACAATTTGTTGGGAATCAACCAACAATTTGATTACACTTATGAAAGCAATAAACCATAGAATTAAATCAGATAGATAAGTAACTAGAATGATAAATAGCAAAGAATAAGAGATATAAGAAACCACCTTAAAAACTTGTATTAAACTCTTTACAGAAGGAATACAATTGAAGAAAATTCTTTCTTCCACATCTCTCTCAGATGTACAGATCTCTCTCTAGATCTCTTTCCCTCAAGAGCTCTCTCTCTCAAGTACAATCAACTCCAACAACCTGGAATGATTCACCTATACAATTTTGTACTATTCTTCAACATTCACATACAATGAACTACTACCATAAGCTAAGAAGATCTAATTCTACATATAGAATTAGGAAACTTGAGCATGCACTTACAACCAACAGTTAAGCCTCTTGAACAAGGGCTCTAAAAATAGTCTTGCTAATAATAGAGATGCAGACTTAAGACTACAACTTAATCTCATCATGCAAACACTCGGTTTTGTCCTCAGAAATAGTTTTCTGGATGCACAGGTAACTGACGCTGGTTCCTTCCTGCTTGCCTGTGATCGACATCAACCGATCTCTGCCGACGCCGATGTCTCTTCAACTGCTCCTGACCGATGTCGGTCGCTCCTGATCAATGCTGGTGACTGTGTAAACCTGTAACTTATCAAATGCACTCCTTGGTGAAGCTTTTAGGCTCCACACCTTAACAATCTCCCACTTGGAGATAAACAGCTGCACCAGTACCTATACAACAACATCTTTTAGCTCCTCCATCTTTAACTCAATCATGAAGACCAACAGAAGTTGAATGAAGATTCAACTTCTCCTTTGTAACCGGCTTGGTTAATATATCCGCAAGATTCTTATCTATATGGATTTTCTCTAGCTTCAACTCACCATCCTCCAATACCTATCTTATGAAGTGGTACCTAAGCTATATGTGCTTTGTTCTTGAATGAAAAGCCAAATTCTTAGCCAAATGAATGGCACTCTGACTATCACTGTATAGTCTGCAACTCTCTTGCTCCTTTCCAAGCTCTTCCATGAACCGTGTCATCCATATCATCTCTTTGCTAGCCTCTGTGGCTGCAATATACTTTGCTTTTGTAGTTGACAAGGCAACAACCTTTTGCAACTTTGATATCCAGCTAACCGCCATTCCACCAACAGTGAAAACATATCCTGTGGTGCTCCTCCTGCCATCCAAATCACCTGCCATATCTGAATCTACATAACCATGTAGAGAAGTATCTGAACCTCCATAGCACAAGTGCCTACTGCTGGTTCCTCTCAGATATCTAAGGATCCACTAAACTACTTTCCAGTGCTCCTTTCCTGGATTGGCCATATACTTACTTATAACTCCCACTACTTGGACAATATCCGGTCTAGTACACACCATTGCATACATTAAACTCCCTACTGCAGAAGAATATAGAACTTTACTCATGTACTCTACCTCATCATGTGAATTAGGACATTGTTCTTTACTCAACTTAAAATGTCCAGCCAAAGGTGTGCTTACCGGTTTAGCATCCTGCATATTGAACCGTTTCAACACCTTGTTCACATAATCCTCTTGAGACAAAATCAACCTGTGATTTTTCCTGTCTCTCTTAATGCTCATGCCAAGGATTTTCTTTTCTACTCCCAAATCCTTCATGGCAAACGTTTGAGCTAATTTCACCTTAAGCTCAGAGATATCCTGCATGTGTGATCCTGCAACCAGAATATCATCTACATACAACAATAGAATAATATATCTACCATTATCCAATCTCTTAAAATACACACAATGGTCAGATTGACACCTACTATAGCCATGCTCAGTCATAAACCTGTCAAATCTCAAATACCACTGTCTAGGAGCTTGCTTGAGGCCATACAAGCTTTTTTTCAATCTGCACACTAACTTCTCCTTACCCTTGACCTCAAATCCTTCCGGCTATTCCATGTATATTTCTTCATCCAAATCTCCATGAAGAAACACTGTCTTAACATCAAGCTGCTCAAGATGCAAATCCTCAATAGCAACCAAAGACAATACAACCCGTATAGAAGTCATTTTAACAACAGGAGAAAAAATCTCACCAAAATCAATACCTAGCTTTTGTGCAAATCCTTTCACAACCAACCTGGCCTTATATCTCATCTGTCCATTCTCACCTTCCTTCAACCTGTAGGTCCATCTGTTCTTCAGTGTCCTCTTACCAACTGCCAACTCAACCAAATCCCATGTTTGGTTCTCTCTTAAGGACTCCATCTCCTCAACCATGCCACGCTCCCACTGAATCTTGGACTCCACCTGTAATGCTTCTTCAAAACTCTCTGGTTCTCCACCATCAGTTAGAAATAAATAGAATAATGAAGGGGAACATCTAATTGGAGGCTTACTTACCTTTTCTGACCTCCTGATGGGCATCTAAGACTCATTCACAACACGCTGTCTGCCCAAATTCTCTGACAGTGACCAACCTCGGTCACCTGCAGACTTGTTACTGGCTGACGCTGGTTCTTCCTGACCGACGTCGGTGCCTATCCTACCGACGTCAGTCTCTATATGACCAACATCAGTTTCTATTCTACTGACATCGGTTCCTGACCTGCCGACGTCGGTCTCTATGTTTTCCTGTGAGTGATTATTTCTTTTTCCCATGAGCTCATTTTAGACCGTCACCTCATCCAATTCTCCATTGCTCTACCCAAATTGATTCAGCTTCTTCAGTTGATCACTATACATCACTTTTTCATTGAAAACAACATCACGGCTCCTAATTACCTTGTTAGTTCCTAGATTCCAAAATCTGAAACCAAAATCATCTGAGCCATAGCCAATAAATGTGCACCTCATAGACTTAGCATCCAGCTTCTTTCTATTTTCTTTATCAACGTGCACAAAGGCTTCACAACCAAAAACTTTGAGATATGAGAGATCTACCTTTTTGCCTGTCCATGCCTCTTCTAGAATTTCACCATCTAGAGCTGTAGAGGGTCCTCTGTTAATCAGGTACACTGCAGTGTCAACAGCTTCTGCCCAAAACTCTAAGGGCAAACTAGCATGCAATCTCATACACCTTGCATGCTCCATTATTGTTCTATTCATCCTTTTAGCAATTCCATTCTACTGAGGTGTCCTTGAAACCATCCTTTGCCTGTAGATTCCATGGATATAACAATAATCTTTGAACTTATAGCTGCAGAACTCACCACCATTGTCAGATCTCAGGCACTTCAATCTTCTACCTGTTTCATTCTCAACCATAGCTTTCCAAATCTTAAAAGTCTCAAATACATCAGATTTCTTCTTAATACAATAGATCCATACCTTTCTTGTAGCATCATCTATGAACGAAACATAGTACTGTGATCCTCTAATAGAAGCAACTTAAGCCGGTCCCCACACATCTGTGTGAACAAGCTGCAACTTATGCCTCTTCTTTGTTGACCCAGTCTTAAGAAAACTCACCCTCTTCTATTTTCCAAACACACAATGCTCACAAAATTCCAGATCTATGTTTTTCAAATCTGAAAGCTTACCTCTAGACTTAAGAATTGACATCCCCTTCTCACTCATGTGGCCAAGCCTTGAGTGCCACAATTTTGCATCCACATCTGAAGTAGATAATACAGAAGGAGAAATATTAGTAACACAATTACATAAATAGAGAGTACCTACTCTCTTACCTCTGGCCATAACAAGTGCACCCTTGGTCACCTTCCAAGATTCAGCTGTGAGAGTTACTGTACAACCCTCATCCCCTAACTTTCCTGCAGAAATCCAATTCCTTTTTAAGCTAGGAACATGCATAATATCTCTCAACACCCATGTGTTGCCATTCTACATTTTCAGCTGCACTTTACCTTTGCCAATAATTTTACAAGGCTCATCATCCCCTAAATATACTATTCCAAAATCTCCATGGATATAGTCACTGAAATATTCTCTATTAGGGGTAGCATAAAAAGATGCACCAGAATCTAACACACAAGATTCTATATTATTATGCAAAGAGAATATTAAAGCATCTTGTGCAATACCTGCAACTTTTGCTTCTTCTTTTCCTTCGTGCTGATTGTCCTCCTTAGGCTTTGACCAGCAATCTCTACTTATGTGCCCCATCTTTCCATAATTCCAACATTGTGGCTTCCTACCATTTTTGGATTTGGATCTACCTCTCACCTTAGACTTAGATCTTGATCTCCTCTTGCTCTTCTCTTTTTGCCTTCCCCTGCTCTCAAAACTTAAAGCATTCCCTGATGTTTCCTCTATGCTTTTCCTATGAATTTCCTCATTCAAGATCACACTAACAACATCCTCTACTTTTAAAATATTTGAAGCAGATGCAATATTACTAACTGCCATTACTAAGCTATGCCATCTTTCAAGCAAAGAACATAATATTAAAATAGCTTTAATTTCATCATCAAACACAATATTGACTGAACTTAATTGATTAACAATTCCATGGAAATCATTCAGATGATTAGATATAGATCCACCTTCCTGCATACACAAATTAAATAACTGCTTCATAAGATATACCTTATTGGAAGCAGAGGGTTTTTCATACAAATTTGTTAAAGTAGTCATCAACTCTACCATTGTCTTTGCTTGTGATAGATTAGATATCACAGTAGATGCTAGACTCAGTCTTATAGACCCTAGAGCCTTTCCATCAAGAACTTTCCATTCTTCATCATCGATGTCTGTGGGCTTCTTTACAATCCCACCTAATGGTAAGTATAGATCTTTCTGATACAGATAGTCCTCTATCTTCATTCTCCAATGTTGATAATTTTTGCCATTGAACTTTTTGATTCTCAATTTACTTTCTTCTGCCATTGCTTCTCCCACTCAAACAAAAATCCCTGCAGAAACCCCTGTGAGCAACCTATAATCAATACACACTACACAGATCTGAACCACCTGTTAGTGAACCTGAGCTTTGATACCACTTGTTGATATCAAGCTCTAAACCTGCAACCAAGCTTTGATACCACTTGTTGGGGATCAACCAACAATTTGATTACACTTATGAAAGCAATAAACCACAGAATTAAATTAGATAGATAAGTAACTAGAATGATAAATAGCAAAGAACAAGAGATACAAGAAACCACCTTGAAAACTTGTATTAAACTCTTTACAAAGGGAATAAAATTGAAGAAACTTCTTTCTTCCACATCTCTCTCAGATGTACAGATCTCTCTCTAGATCTCTTTCCCTCAAGAGCTCTCTCTCTCAAGTACAATCAACTCTAACAACTTGGAATGATTCACCTATATAGTTTTTTACTGTTCTTCAACATTCACATATAATGAACTACTACCATAAGCTAAGAAGATCTAATTCTACATATAGAATTAGGAAACTAGACTACAACTTAATCTCATCATGCAAACACTCGATTCTATCCTCGAAAATAGCTTTCTAGACGCACAGGTAACCGACGCCGGTTCCTTCCTACTTGCCTATGACCGACGTCGACCGATCTCTACCGATGCCGGCGTCTCTTTAACTGCTCCTGACCGACGTCGGTCGCTCCTGACCGACGCCGGTGATTGTGTAAACCTACAACTTAACAAATGCACTCCTTGGTGAAGCTTTTAGGCTCCACACCTTAACACAATTCAACTACTTGAATTGATTACAATTTCCCTCTTACATATCTACAAGCTATGAAGATCTATCCTTATTATATAGAATTAGGGATCATGAGCTATGCATTCTCAACCATCAGATATACCTCTTAATCAAAGGTTCAAATCAGTCCTGCCAAAAATAGAAACGTGGACTTACAACTAATATTTAATCCTATCATGCAAACATTCTATTCATCCCATGAAAATAGACTTCTAAAATGCATAGGTGATCGATGTTGGTCCCTGTCAGTCTGCATATGACTGACATCGGCCGATCCATAACCGACATCGATAGCCTCTAGTCGATCCCTGACTGATGTCGATGACTGTGTAAATACAAAAACCTTTGCATTCACACATTGGTGAAGCTTTTAGCTCCACAACTCAACAGGAGAGGGGACCTAAGGTCTCAAATAAATACACATTGGCCACATATAGGGGCCTCCATGCCTGATATGCACTTGTAGATAGGCCTAGGTTCTTAAATGAGAGACTGTATGCATACAACATGATGTAAATGACTTGATCAAGCCAATGAAAATGCTCTAAGGGGCACTAAGGGGTGAGTTTATACCAATAAAGGTGGCTAAGTGATCCATAACTCTAGATTAGGATCAAAACTTAGAACCTGATTAAAACTTAGGTCTGAGATCTAGCACCTTTCTCAAGGTAATGCCACTTAAAAGCTGGAATAGAGGATAAAAGAGAATTAATTGACATCTCATACCTTCATGGGAAAATTTATCATGTTGTTTTAGGTGTATGAGCCACCTTGGTTTGTAGGAGAGAGTTCACAGTTGGTCACCTTGGCCTAAAAGTACCTTAAGACTGCTTAGAATGCACATTTCTCACTTGAGAGGCAAGTTATCAAGCTCACAACTATATAGAATAGTTTCATGGGGAGATGAGCACTTTAGGAGAGTTGAGGGGCCTTGTCTATAAGGGTTTAGTGGTGTTAGTTCGTAGGTTAAGGTCCTAATCTATATGAACCATTGCTAAGAGTCTAGAACCCTATTAAACCCCTAAAACCCTAATAAGGACTCAATTAGGAATATATTGGATAAATTAAATCCAAATGCATTGAAATCACTTGGTAAATGCTTGGATCACTTAGTCCACTTAGAAGAGACCTCAACTATGGTATTGGTCTATATGGACACCCCCATAAATTGTAAATTTACAAGGTTTTTAGTATAAAATGAAGTGTAAGACTTGGTCAAGGGTTAAAAAATCATTAGAGGAGGTACTATGAGACTTTCTTCACCTTATCAAAACATAAAGTGTTCACAAATATACCTATAAATTCTTCTACAAATCTGTACTAAAAAGGCAGTCTTGAAATGCAAGAAAGAGCTAACCTAGTCATCTAAGTGGGGTGAGATTACAGGTGTGAGCTATTTGGAGAGCCTAAGTCTTGGTGTGGTAGGTTATTTTATATGGGAAACAAGCTCCCTCAGTTATATTGAATGTTTGATCGAGCTTTCATAGCCATCCAAATAGTGAACAACCAAGAGACTAGATGTTTGGTCTAGTAGGCCCCCTTAATCAACAAAATGGGGATGATTGTAGATGTGTAAGGATAATATAAAGTTAATAATACATCATAAAACATATGTAACTACCCACTAAGGTGAGAAATCTCCTCATCTATGACCATTATGAGGGAGTTAGGTAGTTTCTTGAACATGGTCAACATGCAAGGAAGGGGTAGCCACTAAATGTTTCATGAAGGAAGCTTAATTAGACCTTTTCAATCCATTCTAACTATAAAAAAGAGATGAAATTAACTAGGATTGGAATACATAGGATCTTCATGGGTCAAATCTTGCTAAAAATAGACTCTAATTCCCCAAAGGTGTTCATTCAAGACACTAGTAAACTTAAATAACACATGAAGGAGTGTGGGAGGCTATTGTAACTATTGTGTTAGTGGGTTTTGACCATTATGACCTCTTCATGCTAGTTATACACAAATATTCTCTTTTATATCTTGCTCACATTTCTATATATTCAGGCCTTAAGGCCTTTATTTTTCATCCCTCAACTGGGTGTAGTAAAGTTGTACCAAATTGTATCTTGAACCTTAAGAATCAATAAAGAAAAGACTAGTTGCAGAATTCTTTATTATAGTTAGTGTGTTATGATTCATTATCTTGTAGAAAGTGTGATGTTTATTCTCCTTTATAGGTCTTCTAATTCACCTAGTTATTATAATGTCATCCTATGTAGGTCATGTGATGTGTTAGAGTGTGGTAGTTGTATTGAAGAGTGAGCTGGTTGATAGTGCCTCAAGTAGACCTCTTTTTCATTGAATTCAAGTTTAAGACCTTCCACATAGCCTTAACATGAAACACTTATGTCTAGGAGTTCATTAAGAAACCTTTAATATACATTAATCTCTATTTTATTCATAAAGTGTTGTTTGAAGATCAGTTGAGAGTGGGTAGATGAATATTGGTGCATCACCATCCTTAGAATAGATTTCCTTTCATGTTTTCATTCTATATGTTTTCACCCCAACATCAATAGGTCTTAGAAAGTGAGCTTAAGCTGATGTACCAAGGGATATAGACACATAAATTAGAGTTTTGGTCTTCCTATAGGTCACTCATAGCCTTTAGACCAATCCCATGTTACCCCAAGCTTGAAGAGAGCTGAACTATCTCCTTCAAAGGGTGCAACTTGGATTGTTAACATGTTAATCATGAGCAAAAGGGTAAAAAAAAGGCAATTCCCTTTCCTAAGTGATCGATACTTGAAAGACAATTATATCAAAGATACATAGTGGACTCTATAGATATTTCATCTACACCTACACGGCTCAGCTAGTTACTAAGAACATATCAACATGTTTTAGAGAGGGTATAAAGACCCATAAGTATAGTTACAATAAAAAATTAATAGATCACTAAGAAATGGGTTCCATGAACCACTATATATTTTACTATTCTTTCACAACCACACAGTCATATGAGATATAGGTAGGGTATTAGAGATTATCTAGTGCCAGATTTGGCACATATACATGATCTTTGGTAGCATGCCCAATTTGTTGTACCTCATCTTCAGCCTAGAACACCCTAAGCTCATCATTTAGATGGGATAATTATCTATCCTTATCCTTCCCAAATTAAAAAAATTCAAAAAAAAATAAAAAAATAGTTAAATATAAAAACATTCAAATAAATAAAAAATACAAAAGTACTTAGCATTTACATGTTTACTTGCTTTTGCATATGTTTTTTTATTAATGGTAAAATGGGGTTTTAAATAAGGACCCTAAATTTTAAAAGAACCATGAAATTTTGACCAAAAGAGCCAAATACAATAATATAACCTACCCAAAACATTACACTACAATCTAGAACAAGAAAAGACATAAAAAACAACAAGAAAATAATTGGAAAAAAGAGTGCAGATATCTTAGTCTTGCTCCACCTAAACACTTCTTCCCAATTGTGCATCATTATCTTAGAATTTTTTTTAATATGGAGAATACCTTGATATTAAGGATCAATTTCCATTTATTTCATCTCTCCTTTGGCCTTCTTCATTGCATTACTAAGTTCATCCTCCTCATGTTTCCTCTTAATAAGAAGCTTGAGGCTGTCCATACTGGTCATGTAGTTTTTCATTACCACTTTACATATGTTTTTACTTTATGTTAGTAGATATAATATCATTTCATTTCTATATGCACATGTGTTTCATGGGTACTTGAGTGTGATACAATCATACATTAGATTCATGATACATGAGTGTACAAATGTTGGACCTTTCCTTTGCCTGCATGACACATTACATAGGGGGAATTTGCTTCTATTGATCATGTTTTCTATAGGTGATATTATTTTGTGATCACTTTACATTATCATTTTTATCTTATATTATAATGCTTACACATGTCTATACTCATGTTTACATCTTACATAGTGTATTAGATATGTTATGTTAGGACATTTTACTAACACATGTATATAGGGACTAGTATGATATGCTTATGCTAGTTTCTCATATTTCACCTATTCATCTTATCACATGGATTACTTGAGTGTACTTCTTAGTTTCTACCTTATATTGATTGTAGAATAATTGAACATGTTCCTTATTTTTTAGCCACAATGCCTTGAGTGTTATTTATTTGGTGTGCAAACATTTGAATATGGCCTCCCCTTAAGTGTGTGACATTTGAGCACACCCCTTGTTTGTAGTCTCCTTAGACCCTTTTTATATGACATTAAGTGATATTGTGTGTGTGCTTGATTATTTGTTGAGCTTGTGATTGTTACTCCTAGACATTGCCACAATCCATATAATGCATCTTAGGGCTTGTTGTGATAGGATACTACAAGCTTCATTGATACATCTACTTCAACATAATACCACTATATGCTTCATTACTACATGAATGATACAAATAGAGCATGGTTAAATCTTATCTTTTTGAGATAAGGTGACTATCATGTTAAATTTACCTCACCTCAAAGGGGGGAATATCACTAGGGCATGTCATAAAGACATGAGTACACAAACATACTATTTAAAAAAATGGTAAAATTTGATGCAATTTACATGATTCAGACATACAGTTGGGTTAGAATCATATGCATTTGGCATTGATTTTCACAAATTTGGGACATAGTTTTTTTAGATTTATGATGTATATATTATACATATTTTACATAACAGAGGTTACATTTTGACATATACTTAAGCTTGAGTTACATTAGAGGTGAATATTCAATGCAAATGCACTAAATCATATATACATATTCAGATTATATACACATTTATGCATTGACCTTATCAAGATGCATCGATCAAGCTTTTATCTATCTACAAAAGTTGGCTCCCTTGAGTAGTGCAGTTGAGACTCAATAACCTTAATGGCCTTGGCACCACTTCTCTTTTGTAGGTTGAGATAATTAAATCATTTGACCTAGGTGAGATTGGCTAGATTTTTTAGATTATGTATACACTTAAGTTGTGTGATTAAAATTCAGTGATATTGATGGCCTTGGCACAACTCACCCTTGCATCAGATTGGGGGTATGATCACCCTCAAATTATCCTCTTAACATCTCAAAGGTTTGGTTGTGAACCTATTTCTCTAATTCTTTAATAAAGAAGCATCATTACCAAAATAAATTACTAAAGGATAATATGGTTGTATCGACACATATGTGTACTCCTTGCTCTCTTTTCTTTTAAGTATTTCAATTATTCAATTTTCAAATTACATGGACTAATGACGTTGTAACATGCTTTTGGTTTTAGGTAATACACAAACAAAAAATTCAAATAAGGCTAAATAAAAATTCAAGATGTGTTGTACACACTAAGGTACACATTTCTTTCTTTTAAACCAACAATTTCATCCTTATGCATTATTAGATTAATAGGAGGGGTGAGGGTAATGGGAGGGAGTGTAGATACTAAAATCTGATTCTATATTATATGATAGTATTTTACACTTGAAAAATATCACTCATGACTCAACCCTTCATTTCATGACCTTACCATTACTGAAAGGCTCATGTTCACCATCTCACTATGCCTAAATACTTATCCTATAATTTGACCCTGGTATTCTAATTACCTAGATCACCTGTAGCCCAAAAATTGCATAAAAATTGATTTTTATCCTACTCTAACAGTTAAAAATCTTCAACAACTTTCTATCCTCCTAGACACTCCCATGCAGATTAGGACACTAACATCAACGCTAGTGTCCCATGTCTAATGCTAATGTTTGAGCCTTAAAAACAGTCAAATTTTCAAATCTTTGGATGTGTATGGGTCAACCTATTCATCTTAATTAACCTCCCATGAGATAAATTCAAAAGGTGTTGTATAAATACAACTCAAAGACCATTCATTATCATCAAGTATAAATCAAACACACATATATATTATACCAAGCAAAAATACCTCTCAAGCTTTAAAAACTACACTATTTACAAATTAGTCATAGGATCAATCTTCTTACAAGTTTGAAACATTTAAAAAGTAGAAAAAGAGTAATATTTTTCAAGTTACAAGCTATATCACTACATGTGCTTGCATATAACACATTGCACAATTATTCACACACAATCCCACATAAGATGAGAACTACATTAGTTTGAGGCCTTCTTCAGAGTATATGGTTATGTAGGAAGTGCTCATTGACCAAGGGGTATTTTAGGTTAGCTTGACTTCAATTGAGCCCACTAACCCCCATTTTACAAAGTGACATGCCAAATTGGAAGACCTAATGTTTTGAGTTACCTACTAATATATGGAACCTATGTATGTGATTTAAACAAAGAATTTGTAAGGTGACAATGAAACCTAATAGGTGTAGGTGGTCACTCCTAAAATTACTTGTAATTTTTTACAAATAGAATCATTAAAATTGGGATAAAAGAATTGATGCTAGTGTTTAGATTCTAATGGTAGTGTCTAGGCTGCCAGAGAGCTATTGTCTAGAATCTGACAAATTATGGTAGAACATCATATTTTATCTTTAACCTATACTTCTTAGACCTAACTACACATCAATCAACAAACTAAGTATTGTTTATTCTTCATGTTACAATTTTAATAATATTATTTGGCATCATACTTTATATATTTAACATACTTTCATAATTCAACATTGTATCAGAATATTATGAATTTGAATTATTTAATTGGCCTACTTTTAGAATAACTTAGTCATTTATTTTATTAGGCTATAATTCCCCTAAATTTTTCCAAAAAGGTTTAAACAATTGACATGTATTTGTGTTTACTCTTTGTTTTTGGGCTTAAATTAAGATTTCACTTTGAAGAGTTTTACTTTTTTAAGATGATGCCTAATGTTTTGAGTTACCTACTGATATATGGAACCTATGTATGTGATTTAAACAAAGAATTTTTAAGGTGACAATGAAACCTAATAGTTGTAGGTGGTCACTCCTAAAATTACTTGTACTTTTTTACAAATAGAATCATTAAAATTGGGATAAAATAATTGATGCTAGTGTTTAGATTCTAATGGTAGTGTCTAGGCTGCCAGAGAGCTATTGTCTAGAATCTAACAAATCAGGGTAGAACATCAAATTTTGTTATCCTAAACCTATACTTCTTATACCTAACTACACATCAATCGACAAACTAAGTATTGTTTATTCTTCATGTTACAACTTTAATAATATTATTTGGCATCATACTTTATATATTTAACATACTTTCATAATTCAACATTGTATCAGAATATTATGAATTTGAATTATTTAATTGACCTACTTTTAGAATAACTTAGTCATTTATTTTATTAGGCTATTCTTCCCCTAAATTTTTCCAAAAAGGTTTAAACAATTGACATGTATTTGTGTTTACTCTTTGTTTTTGGGCTTAAATTAAGATTTCACTTTGAAGAGTTTTAATTTTTTAAGATGATGCCTTGGTTTTTTTTGTGTGTATGCATATGGTTTTAGGTTTTATTTACATTATTTTTAAGGTTTTAAAATAGCCTAGACTATATAATCTAATTTATTTTCACATTAATTTATGCATTTACTCATGTTAATAGAGAAATTAAGCTTATTTAAAGGGTTTTAAACCATATGACTGCAACTTTTGTAGTAGAAGGCATTGAAGTTGGTGCAAAAATTTATTTCAAAAGTCTACGATGAGGTAATGACATTGTTAGTCCCTCTTAGTCTATAGATGTGCTCTTAGTTTTTTATATTGTTGATCATAGTTACAATTTATATGATAATAGTAGATTTATTTTATATTATGTTCATTTTATTTCCTCTAAACAATCACTTACCTCTTGGGTTAAGTATGCTTAGGAGTTGTAGGATATTATGTTATTTCAAAAATATAACATTACCAAAAGTTTTTATAAATATGATATATAAGTGCATACACTTTTAATCAAGTCTAATTGTTGATTCTTGTGTGACAGCCTAATGGTGTTATCATGATGGATTGAATATTTTAAAATCTCTAAACAGTCCTCTCAAATTAATTGTGTAGTTTGAGCTACCAAACTTGTGTATTCTATTATGGAATTTTTAGACCAGATAGTCTAGACTTTGGGTCATTTGATTTATTACATTCCCAATAATTTTTATTCTACTCAACCCTAAAAATAGGTTTGAGTTGAGGTGGACCTCATAAAATAATTAAAATAATCTTTTGATATTCAAGTGGATTCCTACCATTTTTCTTATAATTTTTTTACACATGAACCTGTTGAATAATTATTTATATTTTCTATCTCCTAATCATTAGGTATGGGAACATCCTTTCATTACATGTTCTGATTCCAAACTAACTCTTGAGATGATGACAACACCCAAGAAGGAGGAGGGATGGACTGCTATTAATAATAAAAAAATCATGGTGACACCTAAAAACCCTAAAATGGGAGGAGTGATGTCAAATTATAAATGTCAAACTGTAACAACACATTAAGAAAGTTGAGTCTAGTGGCCCTCATATAAACCCTATCTTGCAAAGCCAAACTTCACAAGATCTTCTTATTCAATGAAATATCTTAAGTGTTGGGACAAACTCACTAGTTTATTTGATCTTTAGGTAAATGCACAACCCACATCATGGTGGTGAAAAGTCACTGATCAAATATTATAGGGGAATATTCCACTTCATTTTTCTTGGTTATTTTATTTATTCAACCAACAAAATATCCTAGTAAACTAGTTTTTAGATATGGAAGATGACGATGGCAAGTAGAACTACATATGTAGGATTCCTCCTCATGAATATTCTCTAATGGCATGTATATAGTTGATGTGATTCTTATTAACCTTCTTTAGTCTTGTGCAAGGTAAATTATGCATAATATATAAAGAGGACACTCAACCTTACTAAATTGGCATATCACTTAAGCCCTAAGACTTAAGTGCTCACATAAGGTATAACAAGAGAACAATGAGAACCCCATTAATATAGAGAGAATTAGTAAAGACAAAAATTATGTGTAAATAGAGATAAATCAAACCCAAACAAACATATAAACACAAAATATCTATTTCAAGTAACATTCCTTTATATCCAGCCAACATAATTACATAGAATATACATCATCATTATATAGAACATCTATTATGTCTATTGTTGTTATACATATGAGCTTACAATGTATCCTATAAACCCAAAGTTTTCTCTCTAATTCGGCTCCACTTGAAAAACATATGTTTCCTCCATAATTTATTGTTGAATTAAGAGGTTGAGGATCATATTTATATATTTCCCATAACCCCTCAACTCTTACGAGTTAACACTAATTTAGTTTCCAATTGTCTATTTTGACAACTATCTATGCATATTATTCAAATATGACCTTGTGTAAATACCCTAATGTGGTCAAGAAAACATATGTACTATGTATTTTGTTGCTCTTTCACACAAGGGTCTTAGTAATGATTATAATCCTTGTTTGCATGGTCATATTGAGTATTTTAATCTTTCTTGTATCTTATTTTCCCTATTTTTGACACCCTTAGTAGTCACAAGTCACCTTTTCCTAGTCTCAAGGGCCCCTAGCCTATCATCATTGATTTTTGATCTGTTCTAATCCTTATGACATTAGCACCACTTTCAAGATAGTAGTGCCACATGACATTAGTGTCCACTTGTGGCTCTAGTGTCTAATGGGCCCTTTCCCCTATGTTTGAGTTCTAACTCCTCCATGACTCTTCTATTATGTTTTTTTATATCTTTTTCATGTCTTGTCAGCTAACAAATAAGGTATTATATTCATAACAAAGATCCTCTTATATAAAGAGTCTCAAAAGGCACTTTAGATCTAACACTTACTATTTTGACACTTATTTACATAAAATCAACCAATAATATAGCTCAAATACTCTACATACTAATCAAATTTCACACCTAGACATTTGCATGCTTGATTAAATAAGGGCCTAGGTAAAATTAATTCTAACATACTATGTAAATTGATGGTGCACATTCCCTAAAGGAGAACTACATGTGATCTAAGATCCCTAACATTGGGGTTAATGCAGGTAGCAACAAGGATAATAGGGGTTCTACTCCATGTGATCATAACATCCCACAACCCAAATTTTACTTTCTTTTTATATTTGATTAATTCATTGTTTCATGTGTGTAGGTATTCATTAAGGTTTTGGAGAAAAATCAACCAAAATAGTGACACAGATAACCTACCATTCGACATAGAATCACTTACAGGACTTCTAGAAACTCCTACAACTTCTATGAAAGTTATAGACAGCCACCAAAGAAAGAACACTAGCACTAGAATTAGACACTAGTGCCTCATGGTGCTACTATCCTAAAGGGGGTGGTACTGTCCAAATTCAAATCTCAAAAAATAGTAAATAGATAAAATATTACTCTATGTCTACTCATTCATTTCTAGTACCAGGATCCATGAAAAACTCTCTATAGATCTAGATAAGTTCCTTTTCTCCTTGCGCTTACTATTTTTTAAAATTTCAATAAAATCAACAATTTCTAATTTTATTCCAGGTTAATAATAAACCCAGCACTTTAATCTAGCTTAGGATTTACATAATAAAACCCTACAAGGTTAAATTTTTTGGTGAACCCAGCTTACTTCAAATATTGATTCAAAACCCTAATTTTCCTTAGGGTTTACCTTCACTAAATTTTGTACATTAAATTAGGGTTACAAAAATCTGATTTTCTAAATTTTTGGCTTAAACCTAGCTAATTTAATTAATCCTATACTAGGGTTTTATTTATTTACTTTAATTTAAATATTCGTAACACAACCCTAAATTAAAACCTTAAATCCATATACTAGTTCCCTATACACACAAAACATTAACAATTAGGGTTTCACCAATAATCCTATTTTCTATCACAAACTTTTTTTTAACAAATTCACACATTGCACACATACTTATGTTAGATTATATTCTACCTCATGTGTTTTATTATTCCTCATTTACACTATCTTCTTTGGTAAGTTTAAAATGATATCTAAAAAATCTTCTACCCCTCATCCATTTGATGGAATCTTGAATTTATCTCATGATTATAATAATGAATGGACTAATTTTCAAGAGTATACATTAGAGTATAATAATGAATTCATTTATAATGATGATGATAATGATTATTGTTAAAATGATGGATATGAGGATTATTATGATCATGACAATATAAATGAACACGAGGATACATTATATACATCATCTTCTCTTTCCTCTTACTCTTCTCTTGATACTAAAAATTAAATTAATAATACAATGCCAAAGGAACCTCTTGTTGGTAGTGTTTTATTCCAATGTGATCCTAGCTTTTCAACTACTTTTACTACTTCATTATTCAAATTAAATTAATATAAGTGCACTACACAAAAATCAATTTTGCATGCTTTAAGTAAAGTAGATAGAAATAATGCATATTCTCTAACCTTATCAATTACATTTGAAAAAGCAAATACAAAGGATATTACACTTTTTAACAATGCACAAACTAAGGTAGATTAAATTACTTTATCACCTTCATTCACATTTTAAGCTCAATGCAATAATTCTTTGCAACAAATAGATAATGCACATGTTTCTAATACTTCTCCTATATGTCACAATGAGCAAAAATAAAGCATGGTTGTTACTTATTCTCTTAATTCCAAAATATAAATTGATAATCATGCTTGCATTTCAAAAATGACTAGTGAGGAAATGCCTTGCATTCCACCTACATATGATGATACATTGCATAGTAGTAAAGAGTTAAAATCTTCTCCTTATCTTTCTCTTAAGGAGCATGTGGATGATACTTCTTCTAATCTTACTTCTTAAAATTAATTAAAATTTTATTTTGATGAACTATGGGATAATGATGATTATTGTGATTATGATGAATATGATATAGAATACACAACTTATATTTCTTATCTTACCTCACATATCTCTCTTGTTCACCCAAATAATAGATCACATGTAAACACACACACACACACACACACACACACACACACACACACACACACACACACACACACACACACACACACACACACACACACACACACACACACACACACACACACACACACACACACACAAAATTATTATGTGCATAATTTCCATTCCCTAGAGAATAAAACACCTTATATTCAGCTAGTATGTGATACTCATTCACAACCTAATAATATAAAAGATACCAATGAATCCCCCTTAAACCCCCTAACTATAGTAGAAACTAGTTCTCAAATAAACCCAAATAAGGGTGATAACTCATTTAACTCTAACCAAGTCTAATATATCACACCTCCAAAGGTTATTGAGAGCACACTAACCCTTTATAAAATAAGATTTCCAATATAATGTACCAATGGCTAAAATTAACAATAAAATCCAAGCATTAAATGAATCCCTTGATAATGATAATATACCTTCACATTTGTTAATTTATTTAATGCATGTTTTGGGTGATTTAAAAAAATAAGTACATCATCTCAATTTATATAATGAAGCATACAAATCTTAGGTTGATGCTAATGTTATACATAATAACTCTATTCCATGCAGAATCTCAATTATGAGGTTGCCATACAACTTTTAAGTATTGGTGTTACCTATCTTTCATGGATATAGAGATCCATATTCACATGTTCAAGATTATGAGAAAGCCATGGCTCATATTACAAACAAGTTAATTATACTACAAGTGTTTCCAAAGTCACTAAAGGAAAAAACACTAGATTGGTTCCACCATACACTCCCTAGTGGATCTTTACATAAATATGAGGAGCTAGAGATAGTCTTCTTCAGGAATTATATACAAAATAAGGGACCTCTATTCACACATGAAAGGTTACATTTACTACACCATGGTGAGACAAATCTTACATTATAATACATTATATGAATGAAAGCTTGTTTGCATTAGTTAATTTATCAACCAACAAATTCAAAGACATATTTCTATATTAGACATCTAAATCATTTAGACATCTATGAAATGAAAATGTATAATTAGAGGCATAGTTGTGATTAGTAATCACATAGTCAAAGGTATATTTGGCTATATAACCCTCAGAACCTCAGTCATCAAATTTATTACAAGAGCCTAGTCCACTTCAAATTTAGAAACTAGTGGAATAAAAATAACCAATAAAAATACTCAGCAAGGGTAAAGAGCCACTCTACACAAAACAATCTAAAATGAGTAGCAAATAGGATATATACAAAGGATTTACACTATTTTTAAATATGTTTAGGTCTCATGACATCTTGCTTACACTACTAGATAAGGGGATGATCATAGTTCCTGTTGACCAAATTTGACTTTTAGGTCAAATTGGGGTAGCCCTAAGTAAAAAATTGGTATTTATATGTTTTAAGGGGTATAAAATTATGTCACAAGGTGTTTTATTGGTTAATTAATGTCATTTAATATTGTACTAGCCTTGGTACTTAGTCATTTTAGTCATTTTGGATCATTTTAAGGTCAAAAAAGTGCATTTAATGACTTGTACAGATCTATTGGGAAGTGTGAAGATTCCAAAATATGATGTCACATACCATGTGTCCCAAGAGGTCATAATCAATTGACATTACTAAAATGTGGTAGGTTCTTCAAAAGAAAAGGCAATTTTATTAAGAAAAAAATGAGAGTTTGGAACTTGTATGGCTCATTAGGAAGTGTACCACATGGGAGAAGGTTGTAACTTGTATCAGTTCTTGAAATTCTCTATAAGTGCCATTTTTTTCCCAAAATTATTTTGATCCCTTTTTACCCTTGTTGGCAAGCAAAAGCAATCTTCAAGTTTGTACTTGGTATGACCAACAGAGGAGGTTTAAGATTAATTTTTTTTGGGAGGTTGAAGTAAACTAAAATAATTTCATTTCCATATAAATATTTTGAATATTTCTATCTTTTTCTTCATGAACCATCCTCATGAAGTTGACTGCACCTTTTTGCTAGTTATTTCATGTACCCTATAGGTTTTTCCTTAGTTTGAGAAATTATGTATGAAAAAATTGGTGATGTTTATTTTAGATAATTTTTTATACCTTATAAATTTATCTCCATGCTTATTTTAAAGTTTAAAGTTGATTTGATGAACAAATCATCTCAGGTTTGCAGATTGGTCTCATATGAGATGACATACAGGTTTCTACCATTTTATAGATTTTCATGCTTATTCATGGATTCAAAGAGTTGTGTTAGTGTCATTTATATGTTTTAAAGGTTCCCTTGATTTAAAATTTAATTTTTAACTCCATTATTCAAATAAATTCTCATGAGTGCAGTCATAAAACACATACAACTAGTTTGTTATATGACTATCATACCAGTTAGCTAGGTGCCTTCAAGGGGGTTACAAATTGAAAATGAAGTGTGAAATGGTGTTGATATTTGAAATAAATTTATTTTTTATCTAAGCATAAAAAAAATTGATACGAATCCACTATGTAGATAGATTCCCTAGACACATGAACCTTCTACTCACTGCCTGCCTGCAAGCAACTTAGTGTGCACCTATAGGTGCTCTTATTGAGAATTTATTGATGAAAGGGGTATTTAGAGATAGTGATGGTTTTTATTGAGATATTAGTATATTTTGAAGTTTTTATATGAGTATAAAACTCATAAAGGGTGAAAATAATACAAACTATCCATCTTCACACTTACTGCCTATTTTTGCAAATAGTCACCTACAAGTAGCCTTAACAGGGGAATAAGAGCTCTTAATGGAAGATATTAACATTTTTAAATAATTATTTGGAGTATTAACAGGTTGGGGAATCATGGAATACCTTTCTAAGGTGTTTATTGGAAAATAAAATTTGAGAACTACCTTCCAAAGACTCAATGACAGTTTACAGGGATCAAACCCCCAAAAAGGCAAAACAGAGGTCCAATCATGTTTTAGAAATATCATATTACAAGGTTAAAAATATTATTGGTGAATATAATGAAATTTAATAATATCCCATACATAATTATATCAAATTTAAATAGGTATAATATATATGAAAAATGGAAAGTGGTTGTTAAGAGGTCTAAAGTTACTTGTAAAAACACTAAATTTAGATAGTGAAATCTAAAGGAAGGAGTTCCAAATGAGACCCTCTTCACTAAAAGTTTTAAATTGAATTTGTAACAATGTTTTAATGATTATTAATGGTTAAAAGTGACATTAATTTCATAAATATCACTACAGGAGGAGGATGTACTGTTTTGCTTCCTAGACCACTCTTAGTCCATACATGTTGCCAAAAGCCCACCTACAAGCAAACAATGAACTAAGCTAGGTGTTTTAGTGGTATTTAAGCCCATATAAAGTGAATTATAGTATGATTATATAATAGGTGATCCTAATTATCATGTAAGGTCTTGAAACACAATGATTGAGCTCTTTGAAGCTAATATATGCACATACAGGGTTCTTTCCTTTCAGAAAACATCACCTATAATAGACTGTGATCTCTAGATTATCCATGGAAGACTTTGAAGTATGAAATAAACATAAATTTTGGTTTTAAATATATGTTTTAAAATATATAAAATTATATTAAAGTGATATTAATCCTTTTCTAAGTGAAACTTATACCTACATGCCCTCTCACAGTCAACTTTAGTTGACTGTGAGGGGTAGAGAGCATGAAAGCTAAGTTTCTTGATGTGAATTGGTCCAAACATGAATTAATAAGACTAAAAACATTTATTAATTATATTAGTGACTAAAATAAGGTATTTAAATATCATAATCAAGGTCTAACTAAGATATTAACACCTATAAGAACCATTTTTGAGCTCAAAGCAAAAAACATAGTTAGATAGGAACTCAATCCAACTATGTAAGGTGTATGAAGGGTTATTATGAAAAAGTGATTGGAATAGATTTAAAAAATGTATTAAAATATAAAAATAACCTAATTAAAGGAATTAGTGTATAATTAAATATTTTCAAAAAGCAAGACACAGTCAATTTTTGACTGTCAAATACACAATCTATTTTTTTTGCATTTTTAGTCTTAGAATTTAGATGAGTTGAGAAGTCTATTGTCTTGAAAAAGAGATAAAAATTGGAATGGATCCTATATAAGACATTATTAATCCAATAATATGTTTATTTTGTCTATGAGAATAAGGTAAGTACCCTCTATTTTGTCTCAGATATAGGGTACTTCCAATTGAATGCAAACTACCTATTTTAGTGAACAAGATGAGAATGGTGAGTCAAAAGGTTGTTTTGAAACTATGGAGAGGTATGTAAATTTTTATAATACCTAGGTCAAGCATTAAAACTTGAAAAAAATATGATAAACCCAGTGGGATGATCTGGACCATCAGGTTTATAAGCAGCCCTACTAGGCCTAGTGCCCAATTGAAGGGTTACTCACAATTCTATCCCTAATTAAGATTTATATAATATTGAATAATGTTTTAGGGACAAAAATAGAATTTTATAGAGATTTTGGAATGCATGGGAATCTTAAATAGGTCATAGTTGGGCTTTGAGATATAGACAGGCTACAAGACCAACATTAGGCCTATGTCCAAATGGGGGGTATTTCACACTTATAGCTTGATATGATCTTTGTAACCTATTGAAACATGTTTATGGGGTTAAATAAGATGTTTCAAAATTGGGATGATGTAAAGGAAACCTTGAGGAAGCCATTTTTAGACCTTAAGACAACTTAGGCATGCAAAAAAGGAGAAAATAAACTCTGTAGGAGAGGTTTGATTGCTCACATATTTTAGAAGGATTTACATGGATGAAAAGGGAGTTTAGGGATGTTATAAAAGGCCTTAAAATTTTTTTTTGTGTATTTTTTTTTCAATTTGGATTTCAGATATTTATGAACAAAGCTTAAGAGTCAAAATAGGCCTTAAACCCTTGTAAACCCTCAATCAAGACCCGATTGGAGAAATGAAGTTGGAGATGCATTATAATGGAATATTTTGGTCTTGGAAGTTATTTGAACTTGTATAGGACCTAATAAGTCTTCATCCCACAAATTTTAGATATACAAACTTGTATGAACAAGGTAAAAAATAAGAGTTTCTTAATAGTTTTATGCATTGTGTAGGCTACAATAGGATTCTAAAGATGAAATAAAGTTTAGATGGAATATTAAGACTTTTAATAACTCCATATGGTCATTTAATTCTAATAAAAAACTCATAAATGTCCAAACTAGAGCTGTCATCTCAGCCAGTCAAAATTGGGATAGTAGACAAGCTGGTGAGAAGGGTGGAGATCTTCAAGTGAGGAGATTTTAAGGTGCCCCTAATGCTTATAAGTATATGGAGGGTATTGATAGGTTTCATACACTTTATCCCATGTATTTTAATTAAAATATGATGCCTTTTTGGAAACTAAGTGTGCAAGGTGCATGAAAGAGGAGTTTTCTTGACAATAAATGATGATATCTCATTTTTGGATGATTTCAGAGGACTAAGACTGCAACCAACACATGAAGAGGCATGTTTAGAAGTCATAAAATTAATTCAAATCATAAAACCTATCCTTAATTAGTTTTGGGATGTTCAAATAGGTCTAAATCATGAAGGTAGTTTTTTGAGCTAGAATGAGGAATCTTATGCCACTTTGCAAGAGTTTGATGACTTGGATGAACACTTGGGATTATTGAACTTGAATGGTTCATACCATACCATATTTTAATGCACAAGTAACTAATTTTATTATCTTTAAAAGTGTCCTTATGACCATTGAACTTCTCTCTTCTCTTCTCTCTCTCAAGTTCTATAAGAACTAGCCATTTTGGATATTATAACTTATACTCCTCCCGAGTATGGTGAAGCCATACTCATTTTCATACCATTTTATCAATAAGACTACTTATTTTTACCTATTCCATGATTTTTCATAGTGTGTTAAATTAGATGATGAATCTTGCTTAGTGAAAACTATGGATTCCTTAGCATGTTGTCTCATTCTTTCACCTTATTTGTAGTTAGAAAGCTTCTTCTTACAAGGCATGTGAAGTGTTTTAGGGAATTTCAAGGATCAAGTGAGTTAGTATTTTCATTAGTTCAATTCAAGGCCTCTTGTCTAGTCTTCCTAGCTTTACACATTCATCCATAACCTCATAACGTAACATTAATGTGATAAGATGTAGCTTGGAGAAATGTATGTTCAATTTATATCTTGATTTCATGTGTAACATGAAACTAATTAGAAGTCATCATGTTATTTGGTGTATCACCTCCCTTAGGATAATATGATTTTAATTTTCTCTCTCCATTTTCACCCCTAAAGTTTAGGTGCAGTAGCAATCCAAAGTGGTACATCAAGGGAGCTAGCCCTATCTAGAGAATCACCTCATCCTTAGGCTTTCCACAAGCTTAGAGGTGTTTCCATTGTGACACTTGGATGAGGAGAACTTAGGAATCTCATCAAAGGGTGAAAATCCAAGTGAATAATTTTTGTCACACCTGGTGGGACTCTTAGTCCAAGAGGTTGAAATATTTTTGGTGTTGTCTTTCAATAATCAGCCTTTAGAGGTATCTATCAAAGCATCAATGGTGATTCTGAAGATATATCAAATGGTCAAGTAGCCCAGATTATCCTTTGAATATTTTTGGTAACATTTTCCTTTGTGTTTTTTCTTTCAATGAAGTTTCATGGTAATTTTAGTGTCGAGCACTATTTTACATAAGTTTGTGAGACTTTTCAAGCTTGTGCCATTCCCTATCAATATGAACAATTTCTTAATCAGCCTTGTCATGAAGTGTAGCAGCCATATCATGAAGCTTATTATTCTTATATGTATCCTTATCAATTTCTTGCTCCTAGTCAACCCAACCACTTCTCAAGTCAATCCATTTCAACCTTCAAGAAGACTCTTTTGGGGTATGAGAGGTACATGTTAGAGATTGATACTCTAAGAGGATGTGGTAAAGAGGTTCCTAGTCATCTTACTCATAAGTTGAGAGATGAATTAGAGTTATTAAAAAGAGAGTGGGTACCTATTGAGAAAGCCAATTGACAAAGGCTCACAAGTGAGATGCTTGATGTGAGTGGCATAGTTTTTTCCTTAGAGGATAGGCTAAGAATTCATGAAAGGCAACATCACTCAAACCTATTAGCCTTCATATCCACTTACCCAAGTTTCATATTAGCCATATTTTATCCTTACTCATGATCGTAATCAAGGATATCAAAGTCATCCTTTTTCCAATCAGTTGGAAGAGAGAGTTGAAAAGTGAAACCTTATTTTTGAAGCTAATCTTGATAGGCAAATTATTTCAGCTAAATGCATATGAATCAGTCCATGTTAGCAGTAAAGGAAGTATAATTCAAGCCCTCATTACCATATCACATTGCATGCCCACCACCTCAAAAATATACTTCTAATCCTAACATTATAAGCTGGAATAAGATAGTGGAATCATGGGGAAAAAAAGAAGATAAAAACATTGTTAAGGAGTGTGAAGTTGATCCTTTACAAGTTCCCCCCACTTTATCTCAAAAAAACTATTGTATTCCAACCCTCTTGTATTCCTCATCATGAATAATCCTATGAAATTTAAGAAAGAATTTTCCAAGAGAACCTAGCCAAGTGAATTGAAGAGTTAGAGGCAAAGATGAAATTACTAAGTCAAGGTATGATGGAAGGTTTAGACCCAAAAGAAGATCCTATGCCTAAAAACACCCCATCCACCCTTCCTCAAGAGATTACTCAAGATAAATCAAATGTAAATGAAGTTATTTTAAAGTGGAAGGAAGAAAACCAAGTTGTTTTAGCCTAAGGTCTACCTCCCCTTCCTCAAGAGCTTTTAAAAGAATTCCCTACATTCCATTCCCAATCTGATTTTGAGTTATATGTGCCACCTCCACTAACTAGTTCATATTTTCCTCACCCCATAAAAATTTTCCTTAATGTAAATATGGTATGGGAACATAAATAGGAGTATTTATTTGACAAAAAATTAGAACTCTTACTTGAAAAAAGCCTAATTCCTTGGCAGCCTCATTGGACTAAGTCACATGACTTCAAAATGCCTAGTCTTGGAATCACAAAGAAGGAGATTGAGGATATTTCAGCCCCTGAGAATAAATATCAGATTATGACAACTGATACATAATTTTAGATCCATAAATAGGTCATAAGTTTTGAAAAAGAGGTGAGCCCTTATGTTGAGTCTTCTTGTGTGGTCAATAGTGAAGAATGCTTTTCTTGTGTTGAAGAGGAAATGTTGGATGAAGTCCTTTTGAATTATAACGAAGAGGATGAAGGATGTTATATTATTTTTCACATTCATTATGATAATAAAAAAGAGGATGAGGAATTGTGACAAAAGTTTGAAAACATTTAAAATGAGTTTGAGTCTCTCAAGGGGTCTACTACTTCTTTAAAGTTGATTATAAGGGATGATGAACAAGATGACATTATCCAATATGTCATAGATGAGTAAGAAAAATTTATTAAGAATCCTTTATATTAATTGTTTGAGGTCATTGGAGTAGCATATAATCCTCTTCAAGGAGGCTATGATGTAGTCAAAGACGGAGAAATCAACATTGGCGCTCAAGTATACAAAGGAAAAATAACCTTTTAAATCTATCCTTTCAAGAAGCATATACATTTCTTGATGATATGTTTGAAGTAATCAATATGGGATATCATACTCTCAAAAAGTTTGGAGAAACTCATCAGATCTTGAAGGATGGAACAAGCTCCTATTGGCCTCAATCTTCTAAGGAACAAGAAGTCACCCTTTTTGAAGTCCTGCCTACTAAGGAGATACAAATTGCGCATGAAATGAAGAGTGGGAAGAAGTATGAAGTATATGAACATGTTTAAGAGGAATATATCTACATTTGAGACTTATTTGAAGATGATCTACTTGAGATCAGATCAAGTGAAGTGCCAAGGAATAGGTTTGATCTAAAAAGCATCTAATTCAAGGAGAAACATGCTTGTCACTATGATCCATCTCATGAAGAAGAAGATTAAAGAATATTTAATTTTGATCCAAAAAAGGAGGAATATTTAGTTTCTATTTTTAAATAATAGTTTGTTCTCTGATTCCCCTAAGTGCCTTGAGCACATGTGTGTGTGTGTGTGTATCTTGTTAGTTTATTGCCTTGTTTTGTCTGTGTCCTTTGCTTTATGTGGTTGAGGTAATTAGTTATCTTGTATTGATAAAATACTATGGTAAAATTCATCTTGTTGTGTCTTAGACTTAAAATGACTCTCTAAGCCCAATGGATTGATAAGGCTACTAGTCTAGTTAGTATAACAGGCATACTACCCTTATGAGTCACCAATTTGTTGACCAAATTTGAATTTTAGGTCAAATTAGGGCACCCCTAGGTAAAAAATTGGTATTTATATGTTTTAGGGCATCTAAAATTATGTAATAAGGTATTTTATAGGTTAATTAATGTCATTTAATGTTGTACTAGCCTTGGTCCTTAGTCCTTTTAGTCCTTTTAAGTCATTTTGAGGTAAAAAATGGTGCATTTAATTATTTATATGGATTTATTTGGAATTTTTAGGATTAAAAAAGATGATTTAATGTACCATGTGTCCCAAGAGGTCTTAATCAAATGACATAACTAAAAAGTGTTACATTCTTCAGAAGAAAAGGTAGTTTTTTAGAGAAAAAAGGAGAGTTTGGAACTTGTATGGATCATTAGGAAGTGTGAAACATGAGAGAAGGTTTTAATATGACTCTTTAGATTCCTTAGATCCAAATTATTTATTGAAATTCTCTAGAAGTGCCATTTTTGGCCCAAAACCATTCTACTCCCTTTTCACCCTTCTTGGAAAGCAAATGCAATCTTCAGGTTCGTACTTGGTACAGCTAGTAGAGGAGGTTTCAGATCAAATTTTTTTGGGTCTTTGAATTAAAATTATATAACTTCATTTAAATATAAATATTTTTAATAATGGTGGTTTTTGATTCATGAACCATCCTCATGAAGGTGATTGTACCTTTCTGCTAACTATTTCATGTACCCTATAGGTTTTGCCTTGGTTTGAGAAATTCCATATGAACCAATTCATGATGTTTATTTAATAGGATTTTTTTAACCTTATTATAATCTATCAATTATTATTTCAAGTTTTAAGTTGATTTGATGAGCAAATCATCTTAGGTTTGTAGATTGGTCTCATATGAGATGATAAACATGTTTCCACCATTTTATAGATTTTCATGCTTGTTAATGGATTAAATGGGTTGTGTTATTGTAATTTATATGTTTTCAAGGTTCAATTTATTTAAAATTCAAATTTTAACTCCATTATTTAAAGCAATTCTCATGAATGCAACCATAGAACACATACAACCAGTCTGCTAGGTGCCTTCAAGGGGGTTCAACATTAAAAATAAAGTGTGAAATGGTCTTGATATTTGAAATAACTTGATGTTTATTCTAATAATAAAAAAAAGGAGATAAATCCACTATGTAGATAGATTCCCTGGACATATGAACCTTCTACCCACTACCTGCTTGCAAGCAACTTAGTGTGCACTTACTAGTGCTCTTATGGATAATTTCTTGATGAAAGGGGTATTTAGAGATAATAATGGTTTTGATTGAGAGATTAGTATATTTTTAAATTTTTAGATGATTATAAAACTCATAAATGATCAAAATAATAAAAAATATCCATCTTCACACTTATTGCTTATTTTTGTAATCATTCACCTATAGGTGGCCTTAACAGGGGAATACAAGCTCTTAATAGAAGATATTAACATGTTTTAATCCTTATTTAGAGTCTTAACAGGTTGGGAAACCATGGTATACCTATATAAGGTATTTATTTACAAATAAAATTTGAGAAATACCTTCCAAAGACTCAATGATAGTTTATAGGGATCAAATCCCCAAAAAGGCAAAATAGAGGTCCAATCATGTTTTAGGAATATAATATTACAAGGATAAACAGATTATTGGTACATATAATGAAATTTAATAGTATCCAATACATAGGTATATCACCTTTCAAGAGGTAGAATATTTATGACAAAGGGAAAGTGGTTGTTAAGAGGTCTAAAGTCACTTGCAAAAGCACTAAATTTAGACAGTAAAATCTACAGGAAAGAGTTCTAAATGAGACCCTCTTCACTCAAAGTTTTAAATTGAATTTGTAACCATGTTTGAATTATTATTAATGTTTCAAAGTTATATTCATGGCATAAATATCACTAGAGGAGGAGGATGTACTATTTTGCTTCCTAGACCACTCTTAGTCTGTACAGGTTGCCAAAAGCCCACCTATAAGAAGACAATGAACTACATTAGGTGTTTTAGTGGTATTTGAGCCCATATAAGGTGAATTATAGTATGAGTATATGATAATTTATCCTCATGATCATGGAAGGTCTTGAAACACTATGACTGAACTCTTTGAAGCTAATATATGCACCTACAAGGTTCTTTCCATTGGGAAAACATCACCTACAATAGACTATGATCTCTGCATCATACATGGTAGAGTTTTAAGTATGAAATATAAATAAATTTTGGTTGGAAGGATATGTTTTAAAATCTCTCAAATGACATTAAATTTATATGAAGCCTTTTCTAAGTGAAACTTATAACCATAGGCCCTCTCACAGTCAACTTTAGTTCACTGTGAGGGGTAGAGAGCATGAAAGCTAAGTTTCCTAATGTGAATTAGTCCAAAAATGAATTAATAAAATTAAAACCATTGATTAAAGAACTTAGTGACTCAAATAAGGCCTTGAAATATCATAATCAAGGTCCAACTATGATATTAACACCTATAGGAACCATTTTTGAGCTCAAAGCAAAAAACATAGTCAGATAGGAACTCAGTCCAGCTATGCAAGGTGTATGAAGGGTTTTAGAAAGGGTTATTATGAAAAAGTGATTGTAATATATTGAGAATAGGTATTAAAATATAAAAATAACCAAATTCAAGGAATCAAAGTATAAGGAACTCTTTTCAAAAAGCAAGACACAATCAATCTTTGACTACCAAATACACAATCTATTTTTTTTGCATTTTCATTCTTAGAATTTGGATGAGTTAAGAGGTATATTGTCTTTAAAAAGAGATAAAAATTGGTATAAATCCTATATAATACATGTAATCCCATAAAATAGTTTTTTTTAGGAGAATAGGGGAAGTACCATCTATTTTATCTCAAATAGAGGGTACTTCCCCTTGAATGTAAACTACCTATTTTAGTAAACAAGATGAGAATGGTGAGTAAAAAAGTTTATTGGATGATATAGAGACATATATAAAGTTTAAAAATACCTATTTAAATCATGAAAACTTTCCACATACAGAAGAAACACAATGGGATGATCTAGACCATCAGGTTTACAAGCAGGCCTATTAGGCAGGTTTTGGCCTAGTGCCCAATTGAAGGGTCACTCACACTTATATCCATAATTAAGTTTAATATAATATTGAATAATGTTTAAGGGAACACAATTTTTTTTTATATATTATGGAATTTAGGGGAAGCTTAAGGAGGTCATATTTAGGCTTTGAGATATAAACATGCTACAAGACCAATATTAGGCCTATGTTCAAATGGGGCGTCTTTCACACTTATAGCATGAGATGATATTTGTAACATATTGAAACATATTTATGGGGTCATATAAGATGTGTTAAAATTGGTAAGATGCAAAGCAAACCCTGAGGAATCCATTTTTGGACCTTAAGACAACTTAGGCATGTAGGAAAGGAGAAAATAAACTCGATAGGAGAGGTTTGATTGCTCACATATTTCATAAGGATTTGAATGGATGAAAATGGAGTTAAAGGATTTTATTATAGGTCTTAAAATTTATTTTTTTAGAATTTTATTGCAAGTTGGATGCCAGAGCTTTATAAACAAAGATTAAGAGTCAAAACAGGCCTTAAACCCTTGCAAACCCTCAGTCAAGACCTGATTGGATAAAATAAGGTGGAGATGAATTATAATGTAATATTTTGATATTAAAGTTATTATAACTTATAGAGGAATCACTCAATATTCCTCCCATACCTTTTTGCTGTATGGTCTTGTATAAATAGGGTACAAAATAGGCTTTTCTTGATAGTTTTGTGCATTGTGTAAGATATAGGATGATTCTAAAGATGAAATAAAGTTTGGAGGGAATATTAATAATTATTAATAACTTAATATTGTCATTTAATTCCAATAAAAAACTCTTAAGTGTCCAAAATAGAGCTCTCATCTTAGCCACTCAAAACTAGCATAGTGGACAAGCTAGTGAGAAGGGTGGAGATCTTCAAGTGAGGATATTTTAAGGTATCCCTGATGATTATAAGGAAATGGAGGGTATTTAAATGTGTAATACACTCCATCTCATGGATTTTAATGAGTAACTAATGACTTTTTAGAAGCCAAGTGTGCAGGTTGCATGAAAGAGGAGTTTTCTTGACAGTAGATGATAATATCTCATTTTGGGATGATTTCAGAGTACCAAGACTAAAAATAACACATGGAGAGGAATGAATTAAATCCATATAATTAATTACAATCATGAGACCTATCCATAATTAGTTTTTGGACATTTCAATAGGTCTAAATCATGAAGGCAATTTTCTAAGCTAAAATGAGGAATCTTATGCCACTTTGCAAGAGTTTGATGACTTGGATGGACACTTGGGCTTCTTGAAATTGCATGGTTTTTCCCATAACCTATTATCATGCATAATTAATTAATTTTATTATCTTGACATGTGTATTTGTGACCCTTGAACTTCTCTCTTTTCTCTCTCAAGTTCTATAAGAACTACACATTTTGGCTATTGTAACTTATGCTCCTCCTAAGTATGGTGAAACCTTGCTCATTTTCATACAATTTGATCAATAAGACTACTAATTTTTACCTCTTCCATAACTTTTCATAGTGTGTTCAATTGGATGATGAATCTTACTTAGTGAAAACTATGGATTCCTTAGCATGTTGTCTCATTCTTTCACCCTATTTATAGTTGGAAAACTTCTTTTTGTAGGGCATGTGAAGTGTTATAAGGAATTCCAAGGATCAAGTGAGTTATTATATTAATTAGTGCCATTCAAGGTCTCTTTTTTAGTCCTCATAGATTTTCACATTCATCCATAACCTCATAATGTAACATTGATGTGAGAAGATGCAGATTGGAAAAGTGTATGTTCAATTTGTCTCTTAATTTCATGTGTAACATGAAGCTGGTTAGAATTCATCATATTATTTGGTGTATCACCTCCCTTAGGATAGTTTTCATTTAATTTTCTCTCTCCCTTTTCACCCCCAAAGTTTAGGTGTAGTATCAATCCAAAGTGGTATATCAAGGGAACTAGCCCTATTTAAAGATTCACCTCATCCTTAGGTTACCCACAAGCCTAGAGGTGTTTCCATTATGACACTTGGATGAGGAGATCTTAGGCATCTAATAAAATGGTGAAAATCCATATGATAACTCTTCATATAACTAATCATCCACCACACCATTTGCACCAGGTATTACTTGAGCCTTATTATCATTTTCACTAGATAAAGGGACATTCAAATCACCATTGCTATACACTCTAATCTTGTATCAATAAATATATTAACAGAGATATCATATAATTTACACAAGGGTAATATTTCCCTCATTCACCATACTCTCCTAGATCACATTCCTCTATGATGGAGTTATCCTAGGATGTTCATTTTAAGGAACCATTGGTTACTTATCATATGAGACATGTGACTTCTAGGACAACCATTTATCAGTAGTCCCATACATCACAACCTCATCAATGATGGAAACCAATTCATAGAATTCAAAATAAACCTCTAGTGTGCACACCAATTAATATATTTGGGAATAACTAAAAACCCAAAGACATAATTTTGGTATAATTACCAATCAAAATCTTTGGAAATAATTAAAGAACTCAAAATGCACCTCCAATAAGTACATCAATCAAAATATTTTGGAATAATTATCAATCCAAGGGAACAATTTTAGTTCAATAATTTATAAAGATATATGGAAATCATTACAAAGATTAAAACCTATATACAGTTCACATACTGATTAAATTTTTGCAAGAAATCATACAACTCAGAGTATAACTTCATAGCATCAACCAATCAATATTTTTGCATCAAAGTATACACATTCAGACACCAACAGTGCATCATAGGCTGCTCTAGCTTCAAAATCTATGTATACAACAACATAGCATGAGCAATATGGTTATTGGTTCTCCATACCATCTAAGATTAAATAGGGCATATCACCATCACATGTTATACACATAAGCATCTTATGAAATACAAACAAAAAACCATATACCATTAAAACAAAAAACTTAATCTCCTACATATATGCCTAAAACATTCATACACTATATACAAATCAATTAAATTTACTCCAACCAAAGCAAAATTGCAAACATCAACATTTCAAACAATCAAGCTACTTTAACACATACAAATATATATAATATAACTAGATCTAGTTGCCAATACACAATGCCAAATTAAACAACCATATATATATATATATAACTCAAAACCTTGTTTTAATACAAAGATAATGTACCACTCAATGATGTGAACATGAATATTAAGACTAACTCCCTCACTCTCATTATCATACACATCAAAACTAGAACTAGAGGCCCCACTATCTCTACATGGCCTTGATCTATGGTTACACTTAATCTCTCTCCCAATACATGACAAGCTCAACCCTACACTTGACATACTCTCACTAAAGTCCTATGTAGTCATCTACTATATTAATACTAGTCCCACATAGATCATCAAGAGAGGGCATGGTATGCCTCTAAAACTCCATATGTAACTCATCTATATCTGCTACTACTCTCCTAAATGCTACAATTTCTATCACCGCGTGATCAAACAAATGGAAATGCAACCCATCAACATTGGTGGCCCTCTCCACCAATCATCATCCATGGCATCATTTAGGATATGCTATGTCAACTCATGCAATGTCAACTCAATGGTGACTCCCAATAATCATCATCTCCTTCACCTACAAGTATCCATATAATTTATAAGAATACTATTATATCAAAATACATAATTAGATTTACAAAAAACATACAAAAAACTATCTAACTTACCATCAACAACCCTCATTATCTCTACATCCAATACTTCATTCATGATCATCACACCTCTCAGAAAGCCCATCTGTGCTCACTCCACTAAGGTATGTAAGCCTTGGTCACTCTAGCATCATCCACAATTGGTACCTCAATCTCAAAATCATGCTCTATCTCTAGCATAGGATCTATCTCAAGAATTGATGGCCTCATCCTATTACCTAGTCTTACAAGAGCTTGAGAACTCCTTAACCACACCACAAGTGCTGGGGGCACATCTTGTATAATACCAAACTATCGAGTAACCCTATCATACTATAATTATATACATTATCCCAATGATCATGTATCTAACAACTAGCCCTAATCTACCTCAATTATGTGCTATCCTTAGACAACCACTGATAGACCCTTTAAGGTCTTCAGATGATATCCTTTACTCTCAAACTATCTAGTAATTGCTGACAATATGTAGTTCTCCTCGTCAGTGCATGACCTTAGTCTATCTCTCAATAAACACCTATGGATGAGCCCAACCATCCCATGGATGTGACACTACCCTACTCATATCTATGTAATTGTATGCCCAATAATGTAATAGTGTCAACACACTGATACCCCCACCATTCATCTCTTGTGTAAAGCAGTATAGGTCCCTGTGTAAATGAGCCAACATGGTATGAACCCAAGAGTACACAATGCCATGATGCTCAATGTGCTGCACTATCTCATGCATCTTGTAAGTGATAGAGACACCACTCCCATATATAGTAATAAATTATGATAACAACATAGCTATAAATTTCCAAAATTGTAGAACATCAACCATCACAGTCATGGTCAATAATGTATCACTCTGACTCCTTGAGTGATGAGTCCCTGCTGTCATGGTAGAGAAGTAGCTAGATGCCCACTATATAGCTCAAAGACCAATATCCTCCTATAATATATCCCATTAAACAAATATTGGAAACCATAGGATTTGATACACATCCTCCAATGCCACAATTATCTCACCTATAGGTATCCAAAATATACACGTGTCTACATTACACCTCTCACATAATGTAGTGATCATATGCTTATCCCAGGGCATAGGCTCTATGAAAGTAACATATCATAGTCTTGATCTATCGAGTACCTCTATATCCACCTTAGACAATGGAAAGAATCATATAGTCTCCATCATCTTACTTGTATGGAATTCTCTCATACATGCATCAACCTACAAAATTACAACAAAATCTGACATCAATAAAATAAAACTAAAACTGACAAAAAAATTATGCATCAATAATCAATAAACCTTGATAAGCATCTTATATTGGGCCTACTAGAACTATCACTGCCTAGAGTATAGTAGTGTTGGATAGTAATGCCACACTCTATATAGTAGCACCAGGTTCTAGACATTAGTGCCCATAATGGTACACTAGTGCCAACTTCTTCAAAACAACCTTAAAACCATCCTTTTCAACTAAAATAGTAAAAAACATAAACCAAAATGATGAAAATAGGAAAATTTTGGGTCCTTTACCAAGTGAACCTCCTCCCCAACTTGAATCTGTACCTCAACCTCCTCATAGCATGATAAATTATTATCTCATCTCCTTGGCATGTTTTTCTCTCTTAAACTCAAGATTCTTTCTACTCAAATGATGCAAATAAATTGCCAATGATTCAAAATAACCTATTTAAGTCATAAATTACCCAATTCCACCTTATTAAGGTTACCCTTGCACACCAATTTCACTAAATTAATATAACTCTCTTGTTATTTCCATATCTTAAAAATCATAGCTCTGATTTGTGAACTGTTTCTTGCACGTGGGACTTGATACCGATACGATCTATCTCATATTGGTAAAACCAATACCCTCATCATTTTAAAACTTAGAAAAAGATAAAAATAATCACATTATATTAACAAAATAATAGACCAAGTACCTATCCAACTACACACTAAATTATCAAATCTGACATAATCAATACATTATTCAAACCTAATACAACATCATAATTGGAAAATACTTTTTTTACATATCCTCATCAAATTATTGGATCTCTCACCAAAAGGGGGGTAAATATGCATATATTACTTTAGACATATAGATTTACATTCAGATAGATACACATATAGGTCTACACAAGTTTACATAGGCATTCAAATATACATACACATGGGTTTACACAAGTTCACTCAAGCATTCATGTGCACACGTTATTCATATATATAGACCCATATGTCTACACAAGTTTACAAAAGAATTAAAATTCATAACTTATTAAGATATACAAACACACAAGTCTACACAGGCATTTAGAGTCATAGATTTTTAGATATATAGACGCATAAGTCTACACAAGTTTACAGAGGCATCCAAAGTCATGACTTATTTAGATATATAGACACACATGTCTACACATGTTTAATAGGCATTTATAGTCATAAATTTTTAGATATATAGATGCACAGGTCTACACAGGTTTACACAGGCATTTAGAGTCACACATTTTTAGATATATAAGTGCACAAGTCTACATAGGTTTATGTAAGTTCTCATAGGTTTTTAAATATATTGGTACATAGGTCCACATAATTTTTACGCAAGTTTACATAGGTATTTATATGTACACTCTACATAGATATACAACTTTGATGCAAGTATACCAGTTCATTCAGATATTCAGATACATAACTCCATCACTTAGATATCAAGATTAAGGGGTATGATACAGAGTGCACATTCTTGGTCCCTATTTTCAAATTTATTAGGTTACACTAGTATTTTCACCAGTATCATCACTAGGTTTTCACCATTTTGGGTCATAGGGACATTTATAATGGTTGATCTATAGCATTACACTAGACTTATTTTACACAGTCAGATCTAGAGTGGGAGAAAGTGAGCCTTGTTTCTCCATGCATTCAATTTACATTACTCAAATTCAAAGTGGGAGCAAGTGATATTTATTTATCCATTAATTTATTTTACATTACTTAGATTCAAATTGGGGGAAAATGAGATTTATTTCTCCATGCATTCAGTTTACATGACTCAGATTCAGAGTGGGGGCAAGCGAACCTTGTTTCTCCACACATTTAGTTTGCATACTCAGTTTTAGTACATGGGGAATTCACATCGTATGTCTTCTCTTCACATGTTACACTCTAATTCTTATCCACTTCTCTAGCTAATAAGTGGGTAAAATCTATATTACATTTGCATAGGTAAGTACAAGTATGCATTTCTATTTTCTTTTGCTCTAGTAGTTCCATTTCATTGCATTTATAAAATAAAAGGGGGCCAAATATGAACACCCTAATTTGGTAAAACAACCAAAATTAGTATGTATTTTGTTTCTCTTTCACACAAGGGTCTTAGTGATGGTTATAGTCCTTGTTCGCATGGTCATCTTGAGTCTTTTGATCTTTTTTGTATCTTATTTTCCCTATTTTGACACCCACAATAGTCACATGTCACCTTTTACTAATCCCAAAGGCCCCTAGCCTATCATCCTTTATTTTTGCTCTATTTGAGCCTTAAGACATTAATTCCACTTTTAAGATAGTATACCCACATGGCTCTAGTGTCCACTTGTGAATTTAGTGTTCAATGGGCCCTTTCACCCATGTTTGAGTCCTAACCCCTCTATGACCCTTCTCTTATGATTTTTATATCTTTTTCATGACTTGTCAGACAATGAATAAGGTATTATATTCATAACAAAGATACTCCTATATAAAGAGCCTCATAAGGCATTTTACATCTAACACTTACTAGTTTGGAACTTATTTACATAAAATCAACCAATAGTGCAACTTAAATACTTTGCATACTACTCAACTTTCATACTTGACAATGAATAAGGTATTATATTCATAACAAAGATACTCTTATATAAAGAGCCTCATAAGGCATTTTACATATAACACTTACTATTTTGGAACTTATTTACATAAAATCAACCAATAGTACAACTTAAATACTTTGCATACTACTCAACTTTCACACATAGACATTTGCATACTTGATCAAATAAGGGCATACTATCTAAGTTGATGGTGCACATTTCATAACGGATAACTACATGTGATCTAAGATCCCTAGAATTAGGGTTAATGTAGGCAACAACCAAGATAATAGGGTTTCTACTCCACATGATCATAACATCCCACAACCCAATTTTAGCTTTCCCTTTACATTTTATTAGTTAATTATTTCATGTGTGTAGGTATTCATTAGGGTTTTGGATAAGAATCAACCAAAATAGTGATACAAATAAGCTCATGGACAACATAAAATCACTTAAAAGACCTCTAAAAACTCCCACAACTTCCCTAAAAGTTACAGATAACCACTAAAAAAGGACACTAGCACCAGAATTGGACACTATCACCACATAACACTATTATCCTAAAGGGGGCACTATTATCTGGATTCATATCTCAAGAAATAGTCAATAGATGAAAGATTACTCTATGTTTACTTAGCCATTTCTAGTACCCTGATCTGCGAAAAACTTTGTATATATCTAGATAAGTTCCTTTTGTCCTTGTGATTACTATTTTTTGGAAATTTCCATAGAATCTATATATTCTAATTTTATTATAGATTAGCAATAGACCCAACCCTTTAATCTAGCTTAAGATTCACATAGTAAAACCCTAAAAGGTTAAAACACCTTGCTTATAAGCTATATATGCATATTCCTTGATTATGATTCCTCCTAGGCTCAATCTCGACTCATCTGCATAATTGATTCTTTGGTGTTTGAAAACTATAGGATTTAGTTTCCTTGTGATCTATATCTATGTTTCTTTTTATCCTAACACTCTTCCTTCAAAACTAAGTTTCCTTTAATTTTCACACTATCAATCACCCATTATTTATGCACTATCCTTTATTATATCTTGCAAGATATCCTAGTATGAAAAAGTGTGTCTCACGTGCACTCTTTCACACTTAACATTATTTATTTTTCCTTTGTATCCAAAATTTAGGGTGAAAATTCCCCCTAATTTCACCTCTTTTCTACCTCAAATAATTAATTTGGTCTCCTCTATGGTTTCACTTGAAAGGATTAAAGGATTTTCTCACTTAACCTTTTCTTCAAATGTGTCTTATACAACTATTGCTTTCCCACTGATTCTCTTGACTTGTTGCACATTGATCTTAATAGTTTATATTATGGTAATATCTTCTCCCTTTTCTACATGGGCTTTCTCAAAATGATCTACCTCCTTTTTAAATATGCCAATTTCTCTTCCAATGAATAACATTGTGTAAACACATAAATCTATTCACATGTACTTGATAATGTTAATTGTTGACACATCCTAAACCACATGACTTGAACCTAAATATAAGACTCTTATATGCCATTCCTTTAAGCCATTTATATATTTTCATGCTAGATCATTTATTTTCCATCATTGCAACACAAAACTTCCCAAGTCAAAATCTCAACTACTTCATATTATCCTCAGACTATCTCAAACTAGGGATAATTGTCCTTGATCTTTTAGGACAAGTCCATGCTAGGTGGACATGACCACTATCACAGGGTTATTCACCTAGAGTGGTTGTGTTCCACATGAAATAACCACTAGTTTTTTGATTTCAAAATATTTTTTTGGGTCTTATTGCACATTTCACAAGGTCAACTAAAGGAAGTTATCAAAATATATTTTTATAAATATATATTAAATGTCATTAATTATCCCCACATGGTTCTCACTTGGTTCCCAATTTACACACTAGGGCACATTGAGAAAATATACCCCATTATTTCTAAATTTAAAATCATTAACAAAGAAAAACCATGAGCCAAGTATAAAGCATCTCAAAAAAAACTAAGAGATATCATCATCAAGTATCAAAGCCACATTTCTAGTTTCATACATATAGTCAAGGAACATAATTGCATAATCATACTAGGTGGAAGAATGTGGGCTGGATTTCCTTCCTTGGGGTATTTGATATATAGGCAATGATCAGTCATTAAGGGGTAATTATTGTCATCTCAACCCTTTACTTTCCCTCTCTTTTTTTTTCAAGTTTCAATATTTTAAGGTACCCTTAGGGTTTTAAAGACAAAATAAGGAAATAACAAATTATGCATGGCACAAAACAATTATGAAATCTTAGCCTACTTATCAGACATATGCATAGAAGGCATAATTTTCATTTTTTTGTCATGGTACACGTAGTTTCATTATAAATGGTTAGGAGCAGCCCATGCTAGTATCCAAAAAACATATATTTATCAAGGAATATTCTCAAATTTTGTTTTTGACACTTTATGGATCAAGGTTCTACTTTTTTGTTTTTTTATTATCAGTCATTAGTCATAGTCAACTAGATAAATTTACATCCAGTAGACATGGTTAACCTATGTTGTTGTCCAAAAGGTGTGGACATATCCAAAATTAGTTATAGATTCTATTCTTGATCATGAGAATGCATAGTCATATATATTGTTGACTGCCACTTTTAGATATTTTAAATAATCAATAAGAATCTCAATTTGAGATAAGTACATTTTTAGATACTAAAATCTTATTTATATATTACCTCACTATTGTACGCTTGGAAAATACCTATCATGGATGTACCTTTCAATTTTAGACCTGCTCATTACTGAAAGGCTCACATTCACTATCTCTTTGTGCCTAATTATTTATCTCTTAGTATGACCATAGTTATTTAGATGACCAAGGCCTTATATAATGTTAAAAAAGATTGAAACCTGATTATTATTATTCACTACCAGTTTTGGACTTGTAACTATTTTCTAGCTCCCTCGACATTTGCATCTTAGGCAGATACATGTGTCAACACAACTATCTATTTTCAGAGAAAGTGTCAATTACCCAAAAGTCATCCAATTTTTTTTAAAAAATGAATCTAAAAGGTTATTATAAGTGATTTAATGTTAGATATATCTAAAAGGGATTAGTATATATATACAAGATCAACCCTCATTCATTCCTCACCTAGTAATCACAACAACTCATAAGACAATATACTAAGAAACATTTAATAGAGCATTCAAATGAGAATTTTTTTCCTAATTATCCCTATTTATATATCAATCATAGGATAAATATTTTCACACATTTGAATCATTTAAATAACAACCCATGAGTCATATTTTCCAAGTTACAATCTAGGTAATTGCATGTCTTTGCTTATCACACATTTCACCCTTATGCACACACAAGCCAACACATAAGGGAGAAATACATTAGTTTGAGGCCCTCTTCAGAGTATTAGCTATGTAGGAAACACTTAATGACATAGAGGTCTTTGGGTAATCTTGACATGATGATCTCACAAACCCATTTTTCTCATAGTCACTCCAAAGGTGAACTAGTAAGGTTTGATCATTTGAAAAAGAGCAATAACATGTGCACATGATCTAAAGACATCAAAAGAAAGGTGAAATAAAACCTATAAGGCTCTAATTGGTCACATCTAGATCTAGTTAATAATTTGTATAGGTGTTTTAATCTTTTTTGACTTAGTGAATGTAAATCCTATGTTGTTAAAGATTCTGAGTATAGTAAATCAAGGTAGAAATATATAATAAATACAACCACTAATTTGTTATAGAATTAACTAATTTACACCTTTATAAAAATAATAATAAATAATATAAATGAGAACATAATTGGTAAATGATTGAGATGGATGATATAGAGGCTAAAAACTAAGGTAAAGGCTAGTTTGAGTGTCACAAATAAGATCCAGGTGTCAAAAACCCTCCTTGATAGTAACACCCTAATTGGATAGTAGTTCCATGTGGTGCTAGTGCCTATGTTATAGCGATAGTGTCTTTTATGCAAGACTATTTTGAGTTTTTAGGTGCTCTTGTGTCTATATCTATAAGTCCTATTCTTATATGCATGAGTTATAAAACCCTATAGATGGTTTGTTTTGACTGATTTTATGAGAAAAACCTTAATCCTCTATGTTGCTAGGGTATCCAGTTGATATAAGTAAAAAAATGTGTCTGTTAGTGGGGTATACTAGACATTCTCAACACCCCATTGTGATGAGAGTTACCTACATACCAATACCTTGAAGAGGGATCTAGCTCGATGTAGTTTTCCCCACCTACGTGCTGGTGTAAGTACAAGTGAAGCTAGTATGATTGTAGACTTGAGTGCTTTAAATGTGCTTGAGACTTAAAATCTAAGTAAATTGAGCTTAGGAATGTTGTAGATGGTCGTATGCAAAAGTATGACATAATAGGGATTTATAACCTTAATTATGCATAATTTGTTCTGAGTTTGCATATGATTTCCATTTAATGGATAAAGGGCTAAAATTCATGTATTTATATTATTTTGGCACTTGTGTAGGTGATAAAAAAAGGTCTAGGTCAACCTTAAGGATCTAATATTTGAAAATATATCCATTTTTAGAAAAAGGAGGGAAAGGATAGTAGCACCAATATTCGCTATTGTCCTTATTATGGCACTAGTGTCCAGGTAGTAGAACCTAAGGCATGAAGGGTAAAACTATAAAAATGAGGGTCTCAGACTACTTTAGGGATGACTAGGGATGCCTATGGCCTACATGAAGGCTAGATAAATGTGAAAATAGGCCCTAAGATAGATCTAGGGTTACGTTAGGGATAGGTGGTCTCAGGTATAACTCTTAGCAATCAAGGGTCATTTTTAGATCATTACATTAAATCACGGTAGAAATATGCAATAAATACAACCCCTTATTTGTTATAAAATTAAATTAATTTGATGTTTCTAAAAATAGAAATAAATAATGTAAATGAGAACTTAGCTATAAAATAATTGAGATATATGATATAGAGGATAAAAATTGAGGCAAATGTTGGTCTGAGTGTCACAATTAGGATACATGTGTCAAAATCCATCATGGGCAATAATGTCTTAATTGGATAGTAACGCCATGTGGTGATAGTGTCCCTATTTTGGTAGTAGTTTCCTCTATGTAAGATTATTCTTAGATTTTGGGTGTACCTATGTTTGGGCTTGAAAGGCCTATTTCTATGTGCACACATTTTCAAACATTGTAGATGGCCTATTTTGACTAATTTTATGAGCAAACCCTAATCCTTTATGTTTTTAGGGCATCCAGTTGATATAAGTAGAAAAGTGTGTTTATTAGTAGAGTAGGTTGGATATCCTAAACACCCCAATATGATGAGAGTTACCTACATACCAATACTTTAAATAGGGATCAAGTCTGATTTAGTTATCCCCACCTAAGTGTTGGTGCAAGTGTGAGTGAAGTTAGTATGATGGTTGACTTGAGTTCTTTGAATGTGCTTGAGATTGGAAAGCTGAGTAATCTGAGCTTAGGAATGCTATAAATGGTAGTAGGCAAAAGTAGGGAAGAATAAGGATTGATAACCTTAATTATACATAACTTGTTTTGAGTTTGCACATGTAATTCAAATTTGATTTCCATCTAGTGGATAAAGGCTTAAATTCATGTATTTTTATTTAACCTTTTAGGGTTTTACAATGAAAATCTTATGTTTAGATTAAAGGGCTAAGATGTCTAAATTAGTTAAATAAATATGCAATAATTAAGTAATGATTTATTATGACCTTTGACCTTATTTGAATTTATAATAATAGCAATAAATAGGTATAAATAAAGACTTAGTTGAAAATTGATTATCATAGATGATCTGGGTTCTAAAAGTTGGGATCTGGGTAGTAGTCTATATCATCAACAAGATTCTGGTATTCATCTACTCACTAGATAATAACACCCAATATGGATAATAGTGCCATCTATGTATAAGGTCCTCAATGTGGCACTAATTTCCCCTTTGTGGGATTGTGCCCATTTTATAATAATATATGTACCTATGTTTGTATGTCCTATTCTTACATGTTCAAAACTTGGAGCTCTTTATTATATCTTAAAACCTTGATTTGATGTGTAAATCATAATCTCCTTAAAAGTATGGAATAATCAATAATTTAATGTGTGTTAGTAGGATGGATTGGACATGCTCAAAACCCAATTGTGTAGAGAGTTGCCTACATACCAATACTTTGAAGAGGGATGAAGCATGATGTAGTTCTCCCACCTAATGCTTGATGTATGTGCAAGTGAATGCTATAATAAGAGTGGCCTTGGATGCCTTAAATGTGCTTGATCTTTGAAATTATTGAAAATTAGGCTTAGGGCTACTGTAGATGGTAGTACGTAGAAATTAGGTAAGAATAGGAATCAAATACCTTGATTTTACATAACTTTATCTTTGGTTTGAATAACCTTTTCATCTATTTTCCATCTAGTGAATAAAAGTGGATTAGACTTATATTTATAGGGTTTTTTTACTTGTGAAATAAAGAAAATGAGCTTAGACTGACCTTAGGAGGGGTATACATTTGAAAAAATATCCATTGGGAAGAGTTGGGGCTAAGGATGGTAGTGCCCAGTTGGGGACAATAGTGTTATGTGCTATAGTTTCCCAAATGTGGCACCAATATCTTTTTGGCAGACTGCTAAGCAATTTGGATTAGGGTCAGATATGATAGTTCTAAGACTATGTTATAACTAATTATAGGTGATTATGGTCTATTGAATAATTGGAATTGTAAGTCTAATACTTAAAGATAGGTTTATGGTTAGCCTAGGGATAGGGTAACTCAAGTGACACTTTTAGCATCTAATTACCAATTTTAGGTGTTTACATTCCTCCCCCCTTTATGCTAGTAATGCAAAAAAGCAAAATGACTAGTATAAAGGAAAAAATAAGCATACTTAGACTTAACTTGGAAGTGAAGCCTGCATAGCTAAGTTTGAAAATGTAAATTTGGGTCTGTGTATGTGAAACATGATCCAAAGAAATGTCTTGAAATGAAACATGAAATAATCATTCCTTAAGAAATAATCAAAATAAAAAGACTACTAAAATAGAATAATTGAGTAAAGCTGAGTAAAGAGAGAGAAAAATAATGGATATACCTCATTGGGTATGTGAACTAATGCATGAACCTAGTGACAACCTATGTGTGTGAATGTGCATAGTAATAATATCATTGAATAACTTGAACTAAGCTAATGGATTGCTCAATTCTCATATGGGTGGCTCAATAAATCAATCTAGTTTTGACTCCATCATTGCCCACCCTTGCTTGGTGGATCTTGATCTTTGTGAATAACTTGGATAAGATTGTAAGTGTATCAAACCCTCTCATGTAGGTGGTTCAAAAACTTAAGTAGGATATGACTCCATGATTTCCCTCTATGTGAATTAGATGCATCTATTATTATACTATACAAAGTGATGAAAGTATTTAATTAAGTAATCTAGCTATGTATTTGGCTCTGCATCTACTTGGATATATTAGGTGACTTTGGGCCACTTGAGAATGCCAACCATTACAGATGGAGTAAGGCATGAATTTGGTGACAACCTATAATGTGATAGTGTATATAGAGTAGAGAATGACATGGAGTTTGCCATTCCATCTGATTAACCTATTTGAAGCAAAGTATATGGGAACTATGTGCCATACACATGCCCCTAATTTGGTATCTGAGTATACTAAATCTGAATCAAGTATGTAATAGTTGAACCTGTGTAACTAATCTAAATGTATGAGTGATCATGCCATGCATGATGCCCCCAAATATGAGTAATTGGTATGAATTTGAACTAAAATGAATGAATCTAAGCTAAATTTGAACATAACTACCAAACCTATGACTCTATCTATGCAAATCAATATTGTACCTGGTGTATTATTCTGCATGACCTAGACTATCCTAAAGTTGGGAATACTAGACAATAATACGCTGTAGTGGATAATAGTGCCCTGTAGTGTTAGTGTCCCAATCTAGGAACTAATGACTAATTGGTTTGATTTTTATGTGATTTGAACTAATTACTGAGTCTTTATTTTATTTTGTGTCTACCCTAAGTTTGATATGTGAAATTGAGCCTATGTGCTAAAATGTATCTATGAAAATCAATGTAGAATTCTGATCTCTATGATAATCCCTATAAATTCCCCCTCTTTTGAGGGTAGTTGTGAAATCTATGGAATAACTACCCTCTAAAAAAGTAGCTTTTCAAAATGTGTTATTCAGAACATGTGCATGATATTCCAATATGATGTAAAACATAATGTCAGAATGTAAATGTATATGAGCATAAGTAGGAAATATAAGATGTATGTTATAATCTAGCATTACACAAGGGTGTCAATATAGATATAAGCAATATATAATAATAGTAAATTTGAGTAACTACCTAGGGTATGGGGCATGATGTCCATTAAGGATCCCAAGTAGGAATGGTAGATGCATGAGGTCCCTCATGGCATCAAAAACTGGTGCGTGTGTGTAACAAGCAAATAAAAGTGTCATGGTGTAAAAGCATACAATGAAGCAAACATACAAACATATGAGGCATGCAAAAGAAAGGTAAGGGGCCAAAATACAAGGGACATGGACACCTATCACTAAATCTAAGAATGAAAACATATAAGGACATGTTCAAATGTCCACATATGCAAACGACCAACAATTTGACTTAGAGCCATACATAAGGACATGTTCAAATGGCCACATATAGAACCATGAAAGATCACACACAAGGGACATGGGTTCATGTCCAAATCATATTAAAAAATAAGTGGTGTAGAAGCCAAAGAATAATGGCATATTCAAATGCCCTCAAAAATGGAAGAAGCATAGGAAACACAATAAAGTCTAATCTAGGAACTAGAAATGAAAGCATGTATAACTATGTAATACAAATCTATGTAGATGCTTGGATATATATATATATATATATATATATATATATATATATATATATATATATATATGTATGTATGTATGTATATATGAATAATGGCATATTCAAATGCCCTCAAAAATGGAAGAAGTGTAGTTAACACAATGAAGTCTAATCTAGGAACTAGAAATGAAAGCATGTATAACTATGTAATACAAATCTATGTAGATGCTTGGATATATATATATATATATATATGTATATATATATATGTATGTATATATATATATATATATGTATATATATATATATATATATATATGTATATGTATATATATGTATATGTATATATATATGTATATGTATATGTATATATATATATATATATATATATATATATATATAGTTAGCAAAATTTGAGCAATGAATAACAATGATCAATATCAAGATAAATCAATGTGTAAACTCAAATGTATAATATGTAAGATAAAAACTGGTTATAACAACTTTGTAGGAGATGCCCCCAAGTGGGCAAATGTATCAAATGTAGAAACCTAGATTGGTGTAAAAGTCCCCAATGGGTAGGTGATAGCTAGTCTAGATCAATGTAGTGGACTAGATTCCTATCTAGAATCTACAAGCACTCGAAAAGAACAAGTGAAGCATATGTATATGGTAAAACTAACTATACAAGGATAGCTAGCAATATGCAATATCTAGAAAGTAGTACAAATGTAAACATATCAATGCATACAATCTATAGAATTTGTGTTTTTGAAATATTTGAATGTTTTTGTATTTTGACATATTATATTATATTTGTGTTTTTTGAGTATAAGATATGTACAAAAAAATGAAATTAAACTATGTACAAGGAGCAAGGGAGAGAAGGAAGTATGTACATACTAACCAATGAGTCTCATGGGAGACTCACCATCATTGTGGCTTGTGTTGAATATAGGAATGAAAATCTTTCATGTAGTGTGATTGCTATGCTATAATTGAATGCTATTGTAGTATTAATTTGAGTATTATTCCTCATCAAAATCATAATATTGTTCCATATCAAAATCATATTAACCTAGTGAGCTAGAAGGAAATGCCTCATACTATGGAGTTGACCTTTATAAATTATGCTTTGGCATATTGATTATGATTTTGCTATTTGAAACTATGCTGATTGTAGACATATGGTGTTGTGGAGGCCCTTTTGCTAGAAAACTTATTTTGAAAATGATTGTTGGATGAGCATGATTTTGAATTTATAATTGAAGCACTTGCTATTTTTATAATATTTATTATGTATAGGGATGTTTTGCCTTGATAAACTATATCTATGACTAATGTGACTTAAGATTTTTAATAAATCCAAAACCCTATTGACCAATGTTATCAACTACTAGAGTAGGAGTAGTGATGCCTTGGGCTTGCTTACCCAAATATTGACCATGATAATCATACTATTTTAGATAATTTTGACAAAACCCATACCATATTAAACATTTAGCCTCATTTGAGAGAGGTAAATTTACTTGATTTATTAATGTTTGTTGTAATGTTTCTTGATCTGATTATGCTTTGTGAACCTTGTGTTGTTTTAAGTTATGATTTTGTAGCCATCTTTGTACTATTTTTAAATTTGACCCTTTTTAAATTGGTATATGTGCTAGTGTATGTTATTTGGATGAAGTTTCACTATGTGAGTCATTTGTATCCATGATCTGTTGTATTTTCCTTATCAATGCTAAACATGAATTGGTGTGGTGTCCATGCATTTTATGATATACACAAAAATATTTAGATTTCCTCATTGGGTGTAGAGGAGGTATGTTATCAAATTATCTTCATCATTTCCCTTATTGTCTCACTTGAAATCTTATTTGAACTTTGAATGGTTTTAGAATCACTAGTTGTAGATGTACTTTGTAGTGATTTCATGTTTTGATATGTAACATTATTTATCATAAATTGACTAGTTGAAGATGTATAAACATGATTTACACTATTGTGCCCTGGAGGCCTTTGTATTGTAATTTTTTCCAATGTTTTAATATTTTCATGTAGTAGTATATTTTGATTTTGTAAATGTATAATTATCTTGTTCATACTAATAAGTTGATCACATAAAGTTTCATAAGTGAAAACCCTAGTTATTTTTGTTTGAACATGTAAGCACACACCTTGTAGGGAAGAGGTGTGAATAAGCTAAGTAGGGGGATTAGTGATAGTGTTATAGGTTGCCTCATCTCATAGAGGAATGATAGCATGGACCTAGTTAGATGGAAATTAGCTATCACCGTCATGGAGATGAGGAGGAGAAGGAGATTCTTTCATGTGTATAAGATATGACATTGAAACTTGAAACATAATTGTTAGCTTATATGTTAAATCCTCTATGTGTGTATGTGTTTGCTTGTAAATGGAATTCCACATAGAATAAAGATAACATGCTGTGAGGTATGACATATATTGCAATTTATATAAATAATCATCTATACATGTGTTTATGTCTTTTTTGAGTTCATTCTGAATTAGAGGAAATAAACATGTAAATGCAAGTATTAGAATTGCAATAAAAAGTGATTAATTGATTCTATCATTATGATCATGATCATATGAAATATAAATTAGAGGATGTATGGATCTAAAATTTGAGTATAAATATGAAAATATATAAACCCAAGTGTGTTTAGAATTTGGGTTGTTTTAATCTAGGGTTTCTTTGCAACAAATTTAAATAATATTCAAATAAATTGAAACCTTAATATGAAATTGATTTAATTTAACTAGGTTGTATACAAGAAAACATAAAATCAGAAGCATGTAGCCCTGAATTATTAAACAAAAGTTTATATTAATGCAAGCTAGGGTTTGAAGCAATATTTGAAGTAAGATAGGTTCACCAAACATAATAACCTTTTAGGGTTTGAAAATTAAAATCTTATGTTTAGATTAAAGGGATGAGATATCTAAAATAGTTAAATAAATATGCAATAATTAAGTACTGATTTGTTATAAACTTTGACCTTGTTTGAATTTATAATAATAACAATAAATAGGCATAAATAGAGACTTAACTAAAAATTGATTATCATGAATGATCTAGGTTCTAAAAGTTGAGATCTGGGCAATAGTGTGTGTCATCAATAGGATTTTAGTGTTTGTCTGCTCACTAGATAGTAACATATAATATGGATAGTAGTACCATCTATATGTAGTGTCCTTAATGTGGTGCTAATGTCCCCTTTACAAGATTATTCCCATTTTTTGGAAGCACCTGTGCCTGTGTCTATATGTCTTGTTCCTATGTGACTGAAACTTGGAGCTCTGTGTTGTACCTAAAAAACTTGATTTGATGTGAAAACCTTAATATCCTTGAAAGTATAACATAAACAATAATTTTGTGTGTTATTAGGATGTATTAGACATTCTCAACACCCCACTATGTAGAGAGTTTCCTACATCCCAATACTCTTAATAAGGATCAAGCCTGATGTAGTTGTTATGGATCATATTTTACTCTAACTGAAATTACAAGTGTTCAAGTCCTACCCTCAAACCTGGCCCAATATGGGAATGACCCTAGGATATGAGTCACCTATAATAGGGTCAGACCTCTAGGATTTTTTAATGAGGCTAGCTCCTTAGATACATCACTCAACTCATTCTCACTAAAAACTAAAAATTATTGGGGTGAAAAGGTAGAGAAATGTAAGAATGGAAATCTATAGTAAATGCGGTGATGCACCAAATATTCAATGATCCACTTTTAGCTTGGACACTTCTATGACTATTAATGAATTCAAACAAGACAAGGACTGGTCATACTCTATGATAAGGTTGAAAGCATGAGTATTTTATATGAAGACTGAAAGTAGACCTATGATGTGAAGGATGAAAATGGGGAGCTCTGTATAAGACACTATCGACTTACAACACTTCAAGAGGAATGCCACTAGCTAACACTTCACACAACCTACAAGAAACCAATAAAATTAAAGGTACATGATTAACATATATATGATGAATATAAACATACACTCTACACATCAAACTTCAATAAATCACACTTAACATTCAAATAGCATTTAAAAATTGTCTTGTATTACTTCAAGAGAGTTTTACAAAGTGATTTTGGTAGAGCTTCACTATTTCCAGCTCAGGGATCCAAATAAAGAGATCAAAGCCAATATTTATAGGAAGAAAAAGGGGGAGAGAAAAAAAATGGTGGTAAAGGGATCATTAATGAGCCCCATCCCATTTAGAACAACCATCCCCCAATCCTCTTTGAGTTTGTTCCTACATTAATGTCACTCTATACTTTTTTAGCTTGATGGAGGATATGAAATCAAGACAAATTATAGGGGCCATTCTTGCTATTGAATGAATCTTTTCAAGTTATTACATATAATATCCTTCTTTGTAGGGTGAGGTCTTTGTATTTAGGGTCATGCTTATGTCTAATTTTATCATCCATCTATATGGGTCAAGATGTTCCTCCATTAATTACATCTATCTGCCTCTACTTTGAAATGTACACCTAGGCTTATTATAGATTGAAAACCAATTTAAAATATTGGTTTTCCTATAGTTGATACATCTACTTAGACATATATATATCGTATGATTAGTTAGTAGCCTACCCTGATCTATGTTAGGTCACAAAAGGACCTATTCTATCTTTACAAAGTCTCAATGATACCATTTGATCTAAAACAATATGCTCCTAACTCAAACTAAAATGTGCTTGAGCTTGCTTCCATGATGCTTGCTTGCCTTGGTTGAAAACTGACCTTTTGAATTTCATATACATCATTTGGGCTCACTTTTATTTGATTGGTCATTGAGAACTATCTTAGATCATTGATCTCATGACTCATCTTGCTCCATTGGATCTACCTAAGGTGAATGAATGTGATCCATCAATCTCCTACTTGGATTCACGTGCTTGTGCCACTTGTCGATCATGCCATTGCACTTAGGGTTTGTTGACTCTTTGACTCTCTCACATACCATTGATCTTGAATCCATGATTAAATGCACACCATTGATGTGACTTGGGCCCATTATCCTATCTTTACCTACTTACCATTAGATTTGATTCAGGCACCCAAGATTTGGACACTTATCAAGCTTGCACTTAGTTGGGGATCCTTTTGACAATTTATGAATTCCAAAAAATATTTCATGAAGCTTAACTTTGACATCTACATGAATTCCCAAAGATTTATAAATCCAAATGGCTTATTCTTGAGGTCCATATTTGACATTTGCACAACTATTTATATCACACATTTTTTGGGCAATATATTTTGGACCTTTTGTTGGATAATTCCTTCAAGCTTTGTGTGGAGCACTTTTATTGAAGGAATTCATTTGCCTTATTCTTACCTTGAAAAATTATTGTATAATTTTTTTTTGAAAGAATTCATGTCTTGGTCCTTTATCCTCTAAAAAGTGCCCTTCATAACTTTGAAATGGTCCTTAAAAAAAATGCTTTGGACCTTTTTGGAAGGACACTTTGCTTGCAAGATATCCTTCAAGACTTTTGAATTGGGCCACCTCGATATATAAATATATACTTTAGATAAAGTGCATAGGACACTTTGTTGAGAAAATGCCCTTCAAAACCTTGAAGTGGACCATTTCCCTAAGAAAAGAGCCTTCAAGGAAACTGTTTGGGGTACTTGCTTGAAAAAATATATCCTTTGGGGAAATTATAAAGGATCACTTTCTAAAAGATAGATCCTTTGGGAAAAGTGTTGAAGACTTCAAAATTACCCTTTAAAACTAATGAAAAGGACTCTCTTCAAAATAATGACCCTTTAGGGAAATTATTTTAGACAAAATGTCCAAAACAATTCCCGACACTTAAAAAAAAGTTTAAAACACAACTCCCAAAAGAATTCCAACATTTAGCCAAATAAAGTGGGACAAAAATCTTGAAATAAGAAATATTTGTACATTTATTGCAATATTCATGTAGAGCACTCCCTTTGAAGGAAATCTAAATGTTATACTTAGCTAAAATTTGGAAAAGTTTAAACTTAAGACTTTTTTGGATCTATTCCTTCAACTTCTCGATACCATGAAAACCTATCTAGATCCCTTCACTTGAAATGTTGAACTTACTCATAGCCACCTGATCCATTCATCAACTTGGACCCTATTCATCTATTCAAACCAGGAAAAATCTTGGTATGTGGGCCAAAATGGCCAACATTTCTTGTGACTCATAGGGGTTATATGCCTATCCATGTAAAAGAACCTAGACCATGTGTCTAGTCCAGTCCATTGGGCATGGAGTCTCTTTTCTAGATCCAACATATTGACTACCAATCTTACTCTAACCTCCCTTGAAATAAAATAAAAACTAAAATGAATAAAATAGAATAGAGTGCCCAAGGTACTTATTGAAAGGGAAACTAACCTACTGAATGAAAAAGGAACAAAAAAAAAAGTGCCAAAAAACAACACTTAGAGGAAAGCATGAAAATTAATCTAACATGCACATGGATACAATCTACACGTATTTTCCACTTGGGTCAAATAGGAAACTATTTTGTGTATTTGGATCTATGAAGCATACTTTCCTTTTCTTGATAGTTCTCTTCTATAGCTATGAGTAATTGGATGCTCATGTCTTCTTGGGGAAGCAACTAGTTCCTCTATTGCCACTTTTAGGTGCATGAATTGTAGACATGAGTTCAATACCCAATCATAATCCTTAAAAATTTGTGAAATTTTTAGGAATAACTTAGTTCTTCCTCATTCTTGAACTGTTGATCATGAACATATAGACCAGCTTGATGTGTCTCCTTTGACATATCTATGAGGTTGACCTCTAAGGGAGATGGACCTGATCTTGTGACTTATTGAGGCTATTTGATCTCCTTCTCAAATTCCAATAGTAGAGAGATATTTGAAGCTGGAGAGAAAAATTGATATCCATGTTTGAAAAGTTCAAACATGTCATCTTCTAAGAGGACAATCACCTATTGCTTGATGATAGTACTCCTCTTATTCTATAATGGACCCCATTCAAGTAAAGAAAAACCTAAATGTAAGATATCAAACAAATCATAAGATTTTTTCTCATGAAGCTATAGTTCAATTGGAGCCTTTTCAAGCTGAAATTTAGAAGCAAGCATATCAGTTTCTTGACCAAAAACATGAACCACTTCATTTTCAATATCAAGCTAATGACTGAGCATGCTCTCAATTTTAGCTTGTTCTTATTCTAAAAGATTTTGTTCTTCATGATAAATGGTAGTTTTTGTGTTATCAAGGAGCTCATGGATAACATCATCAATTTGTATAACTGGGACATCTTTTTATTACACATCAATAACTTCTTCCTCTTATACTTATTCTTGTATTTGTATCTCAGCCTCTACTTCATTTTTATCTTGCACTTGTTCCATCTCTGCATCATCATGGAAAATTGAAGGATGCTTATCTTTGCCAAGAGGTATCCCATTCATGATTTCTTCTTCCTAGTTACCCAAGTCATCTTTATTTCTTGCTTTTTTAGTTTCATATTCTTGATTTGCCTCATAAAGGGAAGACTCTTTCTTAAAGAGTGGCATAAAAAATCCTTGAAAATACTCAAGAAGGTGAGAAAGGTCCAAAGAAGCTACCATAGGTACCTAGGTTTGCTCCTAAAGTTGCTCTTCTTAGATCAATTTCACCTCCTCTTCCTGATTCTCTATCTCTTGAATGGCTCTCTATGAAAGAAAGGCTCTAGGATTATAATGGGAAAGGAGTGGAGGTTGCAAGATCTCTTGTTTGACTTCAAAAATCACCACCTCTTCCTTCTGCCAACTGCTTTGAATGGATTTCCAAGATGGAAATTGTATGTATTTAAATATTCTCACCCTACTAACTTTATTAATTCCAGCTAATTTAGCCCAATTACCATATCCCTAGCCCTATCTAACATTTTAACCTAATCCCCATACCCATTCCTATATCCCATGAAACCTTTAAATTATCCAAAAACCAATTAATCACACTATTAAACCCCTAATAACTCCCATTACCTACTAACCTACCCCCTAATCCTACTAACTAATTTTAAATTAAAAAATATTCCAACTACCCACCCACCACCCTACACTAGGCTTTCCTACACCCATAAAACCTATAGAGAGACCTCTATAATTAGATAATTCTAGAAATTTCTCTAATTAATCCCTTCCCTCTAGAATTATCCCTAATATAGAATATTCCATGGAATTAAAAATTGCATGGAAAATCCTCCACCCTAGATATTAATGGCCCAAATTCAAATTTAGACAATAAATCTTCCTCCTTTGGATCTATAAAACCAAACCACCTCCCATGGCTTTAGACTAATGAAAAAATAAATCAACAAGTACACAAGCAAGCCATTAGCATACTCAAGCCACTCCAAGCAACATCAACATCCATTTTATCTTAAGGAAGCCTTTATCAAGCCATCACAAGTAATCCAACATCTCGAGTCTATAAGCTCAAACATTTGAATTTCAAGTCTTGGAATGGAGCTATGAGAAGGTAGATATGATGGTAAGAGTTCTATAATCATTCTGATTTGCCTTTTCTATCCATTCCTATTGGTGACATTAATTTTGGGTTTTATTATCATTTTGGTAATATTTTTGAATCCCAAATTTGGTGCACATTTTGGCAACCACGGTAGGACAAAAATTCCTTATTTAGGATAATATACTATGTGGAAGATTTTCAAGTGATTTCAAGACCAACTAGATGTGGAATCAAGTTTGAATTTTTCATTTTCTCTCATTCTAGGAAAGTCACAATATTTCTCTACAAGTAACAGTTTTGTCAGTCTAAGTAGCAGTATTTTCATCTTGAGTCATGATATCATTGGCTAGACCATTAGTGATTAGGGGATTTAGTAGGGTTTTATGTTTGAAAATATTGTGACTCTACCAGTCATGGGATTGCCATGCTACTCATTGTATTTCCAATTCCAGAGGTGGTATTGTGTCCCTTGTTAAGAATCTTGCATTTTTGACCATATTAAACTAACCATGTGCTTTTTAGCAGGTAAGTTTGTTTATTGTGTACAAATCAAGGTGGAATTTTTATACAAGTAAGGCTATTCAAACATTTTTACCAATCCTACCACTTTGTAAGTAGCAGTATTGCCCTGATATTAGTAGTATTGTAGATTCTAGTGGTGGTTTTGTTAGATTTGATAGGAGGGTCTATACTATCCCTTGTATTGGTCTAGTTTATGCTTCTGTAAGTTGTTTACTTCTTGCTATTAAGTTTGTGTGAATAATTTAAAGGGGAACATTATCTTGAGGTAAGGTTTTTCTTATCTTCAACAATCCTTCCACTTTGTCAGTAACAATATTCCCCTACTATTAATGACATTATCATTTATAGTCATGGTATTGTATGGTCACATAACACTGATAAGTTTCCTCTATTTCATCTTTGCTATGGTATTCATTGTTGAATAAAAACTTATATTTCATAGATAGCTTAGGGTATAAATATTTTTAAGTTATTTTTTGAAACATCCCCTTATCTTGGTCAAATTTGCCTCGCAAGCATACATTCTTATAGTCTTATTAGAACCACTTTGACATTTGTAGATTTACTCACAGATGTTATTCTATTTTACAAGAATTTGTTCTAAAGGTAAGGATAATTGTGGAAGGCCCATCTCTTATCTTGGGTTTAGATATCTTTGGAAATATTTCTACTTTTTTAGTCACAACATTATCCTACAACTAGCGAGATTATCACCCCGAGTCATGGTATTGTAGTTTAGTGTTTCTAGGGATATTTCTAGGTTCTTTTAATAATATGATCATTATTAATTGTATTAATCACAAAGCCTTGTAATTATTTTATAGTTTTGTATGAAATTTTAGGTCATTATCATCTTTAGGACAAACTTAAGTAATTAAGACAAGAATTGCAATACCACTATTAGAATCTATTTCCTAGTCATGGAGTTGTCAGTCTGAATCACAATATTGTCTAACCACTACAGTCACTATCACTATCAGTTAACAATCCCACTACTTTAGACTCATGAAATTAAAGTCCACTAGTGATATTGTACATTTTGGTTTTGGGATTCCCTTATGTACTTGTAGGGTTGTAGATTTAAGTTGACAAACCCTTTCTTGTAGGATTTGGAAATTTTTTGAGGTACCCCTAATATCTATTTAACCTTTGTGTTTGTAAGGAGGGGTGCTATTTTAATTAGTTTGATCTAAATCTTGTCATTTTAATTTTAATAGATCATTTATATTTTTGAATATTACTTGTTTTCTTGTTGTGTGAGTGTATCTTATGTTTGTAACTAATTTATCATATCATGTGAAGCTCACATAGGTAATTAACAGGGTTAATTAATTATATCATGTGCTTGCTTTATTGTTGATCCTTCCCTTAGGATAACACATGACATGGATTTCATTACCATGCACACAACTTAGTCTTTAGGGGTTAGTGTTATGGATTTCACTACTGCACTCTAACCACACTCCATGTTCTAGTGGAGAATAACAATCAAGAGAGCTTGTCATTATAGCCTAAGCAAAATTCCCCATAAAGGGTTCTTTAGAGTGAGGGATGATTAAGTCCATATACCTAGGGAAATTAGACAACCTCCTATATAGACTTGGGACCCAAAATATCATCACGTATATCGAGGACTAACTTAGAGCCTTTTGTATACCTTATAATAGGGGACTTTGGTTGTAATAGGTGTTCCACTACTAGTGTTAGCATTAATGCCCAAGTGACCATCAAGTGCAAGCAAGGTCAAGAGGTTTTGGTCGATTTCATAATGGGTCACCAGCCTATAACCTCACTTGTGTAGCTGTTAGATGTTGTGGACATTGTCTTACACTCCCATATGGTCTACTAAATAGGGATATACTTGTGCATGATTGTTTGGGTGTTTTGAAAAGACCTATTTTGTTTGATAATCCAAGTCAGCCACACCTTTGAATTTTGTGTGTACATAACCTTAGAAAACCATATAGGATTCACTTCTCTCCATCTCACACCATCATCATCCCATACCTAGTATCATTACATCACCAATTTTTTATATCTCCCCGCTTAGTATCTATAATTCCATCATCATTCCATATCCCTTTCATTATTACCCCTTTCATCTACCCTCATAGGTCATATTTCCTAGAAAGTCCCTATCTATCCATTTTTATTTTGAGTATCACATCACATCCATACCATAGCATTTAGGCCCCATACCTTGTTTACATTTGGATCATCCCTATATATTTATTATATCCATCCCATTGTCATCAATCCATTTCACATCTTTATTTACCATACCATTTCCTACATTACCTATATCTTTCTAATCCCATATTTTGATACATCTTATCCACCTCACATCCTTGAATATCCATATTTTAACCATATCAATTCACCCATCTTCTTACATCTATGCTTCCCCTCCACTAATCTATACATACCATAACTTACTCATGTCACAAATTTATCCTTTTGCCTATATTATAGGAAAATATATCATCTACATTCTATTTTGATCCATCCCCCTTTGGCATCCTAAAATATCCATTCCACATTACCCCACCCCATCACCATTATAGTACCCACCTATCCACCTTATTATCTTTTTCATAATTAGATATCTATCCCACCCACATCACTGTTACAAAATTTTGACACATTATATATCCTTGCCCCATCCATATCATCTTCAAGTCATCCATATCCCATCCCTCTTTATTGGTTGATCCATAGTCCACCCATATAGTCCATATCTTATAATCATATATCCTAAGTAGCATATTATCCTTACTTGCCCATTTCCCTTCCACCTTGTCAAATTAAATTCATAAATATTTAATCCATCTCATTTGTCCATATACCATGCCCCACTTGATATCCATATACACATATATATCCTTCCCCATTCCACTCTTTTCATCATCTTGTCTATACAGTCCATATTTCTACTTCCTCCCATTTGTCTATAATCCATATTTTGCATTATCCCATTTTCCCCATAAATAGTCCACATAATCCTTATTTTAAACATCAATAATCACCTCACTCATCCTACCATATCCCCATGTTAATTCACATCACTCATAAACCATCTTTCATCCACATAATCCATCCATATTATTTATCCATATATCATATTTACTCACCCATATCCAATTTATCCCATTCTTGTACCCACCCTTAATCCATCAATAAGTAAATAATTTTACATATCCTTAGTTTTTCCTCTTTTGATCTTGTACATACCACCCATATTAGCTTCTCTTATCATACTCATTCTCTCTCCCATCCACATATCTTGATAACTATCCCTTGACTAAATATTCTACACCTTTTATATATATCACCCATCCATTTATTCCTACCTCATCCCCATTTTAGATATTAGTTGTTGACAAAAGACCAAAACTATTGGTAGTCACCCATCCTTCACATATCATTGGTCATCTTCCTATCATATCTTGAAATTATTATTAAATATAGCCTTTTAAGGTCTTAATCTAGCACCCATCCCTATCCTTTTATCTTTATCAAGCATCTTTATTTCCTAGCACCCATATACTTGTACACTTTCTAGTTGACAAAGGAATTTGATCCCATCATCTCTTCGTATTCTTGCTAGATTGATTTCTCAAAAGACTTTTATTTCTTGATAGTTTCTAGTTGTCCCATCCATCAACATTCTCAATCCTTGACCACTAGTAGTCTGATATTTTGATTAAGACTAATATTCAAAACACCTATATCATATTTCATCACATTTCATCTTCTCACTCTTCTATCATGGCCATCTAAACCTGAGCTCAACTCTACCAAGGACAAGGCTCAAATCAAGATGACAATACTAGGGTATAAGTTCCAAATGAAGAATATGAGGATTTTCATAGTGATATGCCCTCACCTTAGGTAGAGAATGATAAAAATAATCTCTTCCATAATGATTACATCCATCACCTCATTGACCACTACTTATATGAAAACTAAGATGAAGTATATCCCAAACCATAGAGATTGGGGACACCTTGCCTCCAAGCTATGATCACACTCATTTAAATAACATCATCCACCCATATGAGTCCCCATGCCATCATGCTCATCAAGAGGTAGACCATTTGTTCTTAAAATAAAGAGAAGAATAACCACCCCTTGTTAATTGACATATTGAGGCTAATATAAGACATGCTACCATTGAAGACCACCTGGATCAACTTACATAACAAATTAATCTCCTCCTCTATAACCAAAAACCACCATCACCAAAACATAATATGAAAACCTCTAATAATATACACAACCTTATTGATGCTAATAGCAATCCTAATACACTCAACCATACCAACCACACTACCACTAGTAACCCCCTACCCATATTCCATAAGAAAACCAAAATCAACCATCAATCTGCTTGGGGGTCCTACCTTTATCCAAGAATGGAAGATGATGAAAGAGACCCTAAAATAGGTAGATATTTGGTCTCAAGCCCTTAAATATAAATATTAGGATTTTTTCTCATCACCTCTAGACATCAACATTCTATAGATCCCCTTCCCCCCAAATTGTGATGTCCCAAAATATGAGAAGTATCAAGGAAAGGGGGATCCAAGGGACCATGTACAAGAATTCTATGTTTCCTATCAAGAGGTCACATATGAAGATGCTTAATTATTAAGGTTATTCCCCAAGAGTTTAACTAGACCAAAATTATAATGGTTCATGCATCTACCTAAAGGTTTTATCTCAAGCTTTGGAGAACTAACTAAGAAATTTGTTAGGAAATTTTCCTTCAACATAGAGCATGACATATCCATTATTGACATTTATAACATAAAATAGAGAAATGGGGAAAACCTTGTTTACTTCCTACAATAATGGTGGGGATTGAAAAGTTTCCTAAGATGTAGTGTGCCTGAGAAGGAATTAGCTAAAATCTTTGTCGACAACCTCAACATGGAACTAAATTATTAGTTGAAATTACAATGTAAAAAGACATTTGATGAAATCATAGAGAAGGGAATATAGATTGAAAAATACCTTGTTGAAAAAAGGAACTATCAATTTATTTTCTCATAATGAGCAAAATCAAAATATAGAAAACCCTTCTCTAATAAACCCAAGGTCTTTAATAAAAATAAGACTATCATAGGTGATGGAGTGACTGATTCTAAAGCACAACATGTGTAGATAATACAAAAAAAGGGATTCACATAATCACCTAATGTCTCCACCATCAAGGTTCCATGAGGAAAGCCTAAACCTCATACAGGGAAAAGACCCCTAACCAATTTGGGGCTATCATTAGAAACCATCTTGGAATGGTTAATTTCAACAAATATAATAACTTTTCTAGAAATTTGACCCATGGATAATCGACAACCTAAACCTAATTGGTACCATGAAGATGAATATTGTGAATTCTATAGGGTAAAGGACATGCCACTAAAAATTACATGCAATTGAAGAATTATATCCTAGACTTAATTGAGAAAAGAGACATAGAAATAGAAGGAGAACCTGTTCCAAATCTATTAGGAAATGGACAACTTGGAATCTCTAAAGATCCTCTACCAAAACATGAGCAAATAAATTAGAGACCATAAGGACACCAGGGTCAGGCATCATCCTCCAATTGTACTAGTTATCATGTCATCCCCTATCATTACATTAAGACCTTAAAAATCCAATTTTTTTATAAATCTACCCCATCCACTTCTCCCATCTTAAAAATTAACTGAGACACTACTGATTGTACTATCACCACCTGGTGTAATAAAATAGTCATTCCTATAGCACCTCCATAGTCTCCTACATCATCCAATGTTCCTAAGGGGAATACTTATAAGAAAATTGTTAATAGGTTAGAAAAATCATATGATATCATTTAATAGTTGGAAATGACCCCCACTCAAATTTACCTCATGGAGCTCCTTAAGACATCTAATTTGCATAGGGAAATATTAAACCAAGTACTCAATGATTTAAAAGTGCTAAGTGACCTAGATATAAATCAATTCTAAGTAATTGTGGCACATCTATCCCCTTTCCCATAGCTTACCTTTAGTGTTCAAGATTTATCATCAATTGGTCCCCATCATAATTATCCATTACACATCGAAGTCACCATCACACATTACCATGTCTCCCACATCCTTATAGATGAAGGATCTATGCTTAATCTATGTAACATGGACTTCCTAAAGAATCTAGGGTACTCTACATCATCACTTAGACCCACCTTAATTATGATAAAGGCCTCTAATGATAATGAAAGACCATCAATAGGGTCTATCTATCTCCCTATCATCATGGGACTCATGGTGCATCAAGCTTTGGTACATGTATTTAATGTGGATTTACCATATAATATGCTTCTTGAGAGACCTTATATTCATGAAATGCAAGCCATCCCATCCACCCTACATCAATGTCTCAAGTTTCCTCATTCAGGCATGGAGGTAACTATTCTGAGAGTTATTGACCATCATAGCTATCAGATGGATCAATATGTCCCCCCATTACATCACACCAAAAATACTATCCTTAGTCCAATGGTTGTAAAATATATTTCTCCTAATCAAATAACATCCACATTCACTCCCACACTAGGGCTTACCAAGTTAAAAATCACATCCATTGGCTTTGGAGAATATGAATATAAAACCTTATGTATTGGCCATCTTTTGTTGTCTCCCCATAGCTATAGGTCCCCCGATAAAAAGGAAAATAGGCCCATTCGATATCAGTTTAGGCCTAGAGTTTTTGAGAGTGTAAGATTTTTATCAGATGAATATATCAAAGATGGTGATGATTATTGGCTTCTATCTAATGATGACATTATCATTTCATCTGAGCAACATCACCCCAAAGTCTAGCATATGATGGAAAATATGAACTATAAAAGTTAAGGACCAAGAAAAGAAGAACAAGCATTACTAGAGCCAATTAATGTCCAAAATAGTTCATTTTATTATGGTCTAGGCTACAAACCTTATGGTAGTAACCTGATCAATATCATCATATATTCTATCTTGAATAATGAATGATCTCTCCTCAATGAAGATATCAAAATAGGATTTGTTTGTAGTCATTTTGAAGAGTTGGTTGCCACGAACCTTTTTCTTGATACCACCATATCCACTATCAGTGTCTCCCTCCATTACCCCTCCCTCATAGACTGGGACTCCAAACAAAAGCCTACATTTGATATGTTCCAAAATGATAAGGCCATCCTAAAATACATGGGGGAAATAAATTTTATGCCATTTGGTAATCATAAGAAAGGCTTCTCTATCAATTTATGTGAATCAACTTATTTTAGAGAATAAGAATCATTACATATCCAAGAAAAATAAAACTATTTTGAAGATGAAGAAGAGCCTCCCATAGAGCCAAATGAAATCTCATTCAATTTCATTCAATTAGAAGATTACCTAGATATTAATGTTGAGTTGCCTAAAATTTTGGCCTTTGACATGTCAAAAATCAAATATCCCCTTATCTCAAAGAACACTCACCCTCACTCATTAAAGAAGTGATATAAATCAACATTGGAACTAAATAAAATCCTAAGATAGTCAAACTGAGGGCATATCTTACTCATTTGGAGCATGAAATTCTCATCACATTATTAAAAGAGTTCATTAATGTCTTTCCTTAGAGATACATAGATATGCTAGGCTTGGATCCTTCATTAGTGGTTCATCACCTTGATGTTCATCCCAATGCCAAACCTATTAAGAAAAAAATATGTAAAATGCATCCAAAAGTGGCACTATTGGTTAAGGAAGAATTACAAAATTTTTTGGAAGTAGGGTTCATCTGCCCCATAGATTAATCTGATTGGATTTCCAACATTATCATTGTTACTAAACCATATGGTGGCATTTATACATGTACAAATTTTTGAGACATTAATAAGGCATGTCCAAAAGATGACTTCCCACTACCTAACATTGATATGATTATGGACTTAATACTAGGCTAGGAAATTTTGTCCCTCATGGATGGATTTTTGGGCTATAACAAAATCAAGATCACACCTGAGGACCAATATAAAATGGCCTTCATCATATCACGGGGTACATTCTATTATTAAGTCATGCCATTTGGCCTAAAAAATGCTGGGGCCACCTATCAACAAGTAATGACTATCATTTTCCATGACATGATGTATGATATAGTGGAATATTATGTGGATGATATCTTGGGAAAGTTACAATTATGATCTGAATATCCTACTACCCTTAGAAGAATATTTGAAAGACTACAAGAATATAAGGTGCAACTAAACCCTAAGAAGTGCATCTTTGGCATAATATTTAGAAAATTATTAGGGTTCATTGTCTCACAAAGAGGAATTGAAGTGGATCTAATAAAGGTCCAAGCCATCACTAAAATTTTAGCTCCATGCACACTCAATAAACTATGGAACCTCCAAGGTAAGATTTAAGCTATCAGGTGATTTATTTCTTAGCTTGCTGACAAATGTCACCCCTTTACCCATCTACTTAAGAAAGGGGCTAGCTTCGATTGAAATGAAAAATGTCAAAAAGCTTTTGAAAGTCTTAAATAATATTTGGCAAATCAACCTATTTTATCACCTCTAGTTACAGGAAAACCTTTACTCTTATACATATCTACTACACCATGTGCCATTGGTGCATTATTGGCTCAGTATAGCGATAAAGGTAAGGAACAAGCAATTTATTATCTCATTCACACACTTATATCATATGAGTTAAATTATACACCAATATAAAAAACTTGTTTAGCTATCATTTTTACATTGAAAAAGCTTCAGCATTATATGCTCAACAACCAAGTAACAACTAATAGCCAAAGTTAAACCTCTTAAATACCTACTATCCAAAGCAACACTAACAGTATGAGTAGAAAAATGGATCATAATACTTAGTGAATTTGACATAAAATATGTCAATTAGAAAGATATCAAGGGCAAGTCATCACAGATCAACTTGTGGCAACATCATTGGAATTAACTAAGTTGATTGTAGCAACATTCTTAGATGAGTCCATTATGCATACATCACAAGAAGAAGGCTGAAAATTATATTTTGATGGGCTATTCACTAATTATGGATTTCGGGTAGGTATCCTCTTGGTCACTCCACAAGGTTACCTTATTCCAAAAGCATTTCATCTTTCTTTCCCCTATACCAATAATATCTCCAAGTATGAGGCCCTCATAGCAAGACTACATCTTGTTATTCAATGGAATATCTAGCACTTGAGGTATTTGGGGACTCATAGTTAATCATAAAATAGGCCAATGAAGATTTATAAATAAAATATGAGAAACTAATTCCCTAAAGATAATTAGTGGATCAACTAAGAACAAGTTTCCAATCCATCACATTTGAGCAAGTATCACGAAGAAGCAATAAGGTAGCTGATTCTATGGCAAATCTCAGCTCATTGATTGACCTTCTTGAAGTTGTCTTGGAAAGCAATTTTTTGATTGAACATTTACTCATTCTAGCTCATCAATCATTGGCCCCTTTCAAATTTATGCTATCGATAATCCAAGTTTACCCTAGTACTATGACATCTATTGATACCTTCACCATAATATTCTCCCACCTGACCTTAACCACCATCAACAAAAAATCCTTCATCCATCACACTACCTTTTATACCATTTTTGGTATCACACTCTATCAATGTGGTTATGACAGAACCCTGTTAAGGTGTCTCACATTGGATGAGGCAACTCAAGCCATCAAGGAGATCCTTATTGGTATTTGTGGAGGGCACATCAGTGGGATAAACCTAGATAAAAAGCTCCTCTACACTGGATATTATTTGTAAACCATGGAACAAGATGCCTATTAGTATGTTTAAAAGTGTGTTGATTGTAAAATGCATGGGAATATTATTCATGCACTAGCACAAGAGCTATAACCTATCATGAGCATGTGGCCTTTCTTCATATGGGGTCTAGATCTAATCAAAAAAATCAATCCCACTTCCTTAGATGGACATAATTTCATTATCATGTCTATAAAATACTTCACTAAATGGGTAGAAGTAATGCTATTGACATATACAACTAGCCTCTAGGTCTCAAAATTTATCCTTAATCAATTCATTTGCTGCTTTGGTATTCCCACCAATATAATATCAGATAATGAAAAATCCTTCAAAAATCAAGATGTGAAAGCCTTATGTTACAAATATCACATCACACAACTTTTCTCTACCCCATATTAACCCCAAGGTAATGGTTAGATAAAAGCAACAAATAAGACATTGATCAAAATATTGAAGAAGGCTGTCAACCAAGCTAGGTGTAACTAGCATACCCATCTTTATCCCTCTCTGTGGTCCTATCACACTAGTGTTTGTACACCTATAGGATCCACTCCCTATGCCTTAGTCTATGGAGCCAAATTTATAGTCCTCATGGAACTTAACTCCCTTCTCTTCTTCTCTCACTATGAGGCATAATCACTGATCACAATCTCTAACATGAATGTCTACAAGAATTAGAAATATTGGATGAGAAATGATAATGAGATCTAAATCATTTATAGGCCTATCAAAATAAGCTTAAGAATCAATATCATAAAAAGGTTCAAGCCTGACAATTTGAAGTAGGTGACCTAGTTCTTAAAGAAAATAAGAAAAATACTAATGTAGACAGGGACAAGAAGGGAAAATTTGAAGCTAATTGGCTTGGACCTTATGTTATCATTGCTAAGTTTCGATCATAAGCTCACAAATTTGCCACACTAGAAGGAGATGAATTGGATGATCCCATGAATTCCATTCACCTCAAGCACTTTTATGCCTAGCCCCCACATCTATATCCTCCATCTATAGGGTGCCTCCTTCTCCATCCATTTCCATCCCTATATATATATATATATATATATATATATATATATATATATATAATGTCCAATGGTGAAAACCAACTTGTTGGCACCTTGGGCAAGTACTATGGTGAAAACTATCTTTTAGCACCATAGTATGGATACCTTAACACTAGTCTTAATAGTGGGAACCTATTAAGCAAATCAGCAATAAGGTAGTATCATCATTGTAGTAGGTGGTGAAGAAAGGGATATCCAAGGACCACTTATTAGAGGGATCCTCTTAAAATTAATATCTTCATACTTGGGAAACCACATCTCCTTTCTCTAAGTCCTATCTCCAATCCACACTATTTGTATCATCCCTCTGCAAGTCATCCTTGATAGATATGTCTCCTTTTAGCCTCAACTAGTACATAAAAACATTTTGTCAAATCCATCTTATCCATATTCCTATAATTTATCCATTCCCACTATCATTATGCAGGGTCATACTATAATATAATCATTCTTTGCCTAAGGATCCTAAAAAAATATTTACAGACCTACTTCCTAAAGGGTCATCTAGATCCCTATTCTTATAATTTATGATTTGAGTCTTATCATAGGCCCAAATCCTCAGGAATCATACACCTTGTAAATAATTTGTATATCCTTTGCACTACATAATGTCACCATATCACTCATATTCTACCTCCTAATCATCCTCAATCATATCACCTACATCACATCCTATCATCACTAATATTATCCTTTACACTCCAAATGCCTCATCATCATCATCACTTTATAATCACTAATCATCATCATCATCATCATCACCTATCCACTAGCTAGAACTACATCAGCTTGAGGTCTTTTTAGACTATGTAGGTAACACTTGGCCATGTTTTCCATGACTAAGGATAGCTCAACCACTATCTTCATCATCCTACCCCCTCATCCTCCCTATTGATATCCATTATATCCTATATCTATCTGCTATCATCCTCATAACTACATGTTTTAAATGCATGCTTATTTTATGTATGGTTGTGTATGATTATGCACATGAGTGTACTTTTTTTACAAATATTTAATTAATTAGCATAATTTATTTATCTATTACTAGGGACAAGGATGGCTTAGATAACCATTAGGAATTCATCTCAAAATAGGTCATCCCTTAAAATGGAGTCCCTTTCATGCATCATTATTCTAATGCCAAGGCCTTTCCATGACCATTGGCATGTTTCACAAAGATGCAACAACAAATAAGATTGTGTAAATTGATGGCTTGACAACCTTCTAAGAGAGGCAATCTCGATCATGACCCCACCCATATCCTACCCTTCAACTAATATCTAACCACCCATTTCTATATCTTACCCCAAGCTAATATCTGAATCCCTCCCATCTACCCATTATACCTACATGGTGCAGGATCATTCTTATTTGGACTATAACACTAATCTCTAGAAGGGGATGAAACCTATATCGACAAAAAAATAAAACAATCACAAAATAGCCATCACATCTCACATACATCCATAATAAATCCATCACACCCCATAAGTTATATGCATCACCCATCAATAACAACATAAAAATCTAACTAGAGTCTATCATAAAATCCATTTAACATAATCATAATAATAAAAACAAATCCATCATATCTCATAAATCACATGCATCATCCATCTATAACAATATAACATATAAAAATATCACCATATCACATTGCTATGAATCCATCGTTAAAACCATCTAATGCTAAGCATAACATTCATCCCATCCATAATTCAAACCATCTCACATAAGCATCTACCATAACATACTGAAACATCCATAATCCATATCATCTAGCATCCTAAAACATCACATATGCATTAATCAAGCACTAATATCAACTAACATGGCATCATATCAAATAGCATTGCCACATGAATAACATCACATTACATCACCTAACATCATATAAGCATCAAATCATAGTGCATCACATCAATTACATAATCATAATATCCATAACCCATGAAAATGACCAATAACAATCATCATCATATCACATAAATAACATTAGGTACATCACATAATCATAATGCCATAACACATGAATCAAAATAATAAACATCATCATCATGTATATAACATCATTACATCACAATAGTACATATACCATCTCATCATAATGTCATACATCAACATGAAAGCACAAAGGTAAATCATCACACACACACACACACACACACACACACACACACACACACACACACACACACACACACACACACACACACACACACACACACACACACACACACACACACACACACATGTCATGAATAAATCACAACATCCACATGGAATCCATGCCAAAAATATATATATCAGTTACATGAGCCCATGGAGAAAGACTGAACTATAATACATCCTTGTTACATATACATAAAAAGAATTTCCAAAAAATGTCATGGATGGGGTGAGGGTGGCAGCCTCAATCCTTGGATTTTGGATGGCTATCTCATTGATGACTAGCTAGCCCAAAAGGATCCTACTTTCCTCTCAAATGGAATGATTACCTCATATAGCATCTTGTAGTACTGATCCTCCCAAGTGATCAACATGATCTGGCCTATGACACCCACCATCCCCTGTCCCTATAATCTCTCATCCACTGTATCTTAATCCCTCTCTAAAATGACTAGATCACTCTATAACTCCTAAATCCATGACTATAAGAGGGATATCTCCCTAAGGATCCCATCCACCTACCTCTATAATGTATCAATTTGCACCTGGGCCTGCCCCAATTGACTATCTTATTGGCTAACCTAGGCCTATAAGGTGGAAATATGAGCATCCCTTTGGCTCACCTGTGCCTGAAAAGTTGCTATCTGACCATCCCTTTGCAATACCTACCCTGATAATAACTCCACCTATGTCTGTAGCTAGGATAGATATTCATCCCTCTATGTAATACATGACTATAATACTTGCATCTCCCCCTGCACCTATATGAGCCTCCCATCCTCATATATCTTCAAGTCCTAAATATGATCATGAAGCTAGTCCCTCTCCCTTGATATACCTATAATATCCATAATGTAAGCTTGGATCTCCACTTGCAAACTAGCCACTAGGTCCTCATCCTCTGTGGATCTAGGACACAAGGGCCCTGCTCCTCTACCTATCTGTGCTTGGGGACCCTATGGTACTCTTGTAATAGTTTCCTATACTACTACCTATCCCTACCCCTACTTGTCATCCCCATTAATATCCATGGCATCCTCTCACCCTCCCCCATCTTCCACCTTCTACACTGGAACCTATCTCCTGTACCATACACATAAATGAATCTATGCCTGGGATACCAGTACTCATCTCACTACCGCACCAAATACCACTCAAGGATACATCAATCAACTAGGCACCTGAGTATGCCACCATGTTATATATATAAATGTCACCCTAAGGTCTAGAATAACTATGAATAAATCCCACTACTATGAAGCTACCCTATCATAATCAAAAATCACATTGAGCCTCACCACTGGCCTCCCTCAGTGGGATTAATCCCACTAACTACATGTAAATAGATGCTCCAGAGGTGGTACATCTTGAAAAAAACTAAACTAATGCTACACTTGGTCTGGTCTATATCTCTCAATAATATAGTCCCATCTCCTTATGATGTAACACAATGTCAACATGTACTACATGTAGTCCTCATCATCCCATCTAAATGCAATACCAAAATATGGCATCCAAGTAATATGATCTGAGTGTAGTGTGTTGAAGGCCTCTTGATAGTATAGCATGTCACCTACATGACCCAAGGTTACTCCCAAAATCATTCTCCATCTAAAATCTAGGGGCTAGCTAGGCTCCAAATCCATGAGAGTACCTAGAGGTTGTTGGATAAAAATATGCTCCCACCTCCATATATGTAACAACACTAATGGGTTAAAACTATGTGCCCCTCTGTATTCCCCAAGATGGAGCTCCCTATATAAGTGGGCCAAAATAACCAGACCTTAAGTAAACACTCTATGATCATGGACCATATCAGCTACAACATCTCCCAATCCTAAGTGAAACCATCTACCACTCTTTTCTAGTAACAAGATGTCAGACATAAGAGCCATCATCACTAGAGTCAATTGTTTTAGGGTCCAATCTCATCTGCATCAGTCTAGGTTGATGCTTCCATCATGAACCCCAATCTGTAGGCTACCACTGAGACACTACAATATCCATGATCTCCAATAGATCCTCATCCCCCTCATAGGTAGGTGGAAAATTCTATACACATCCTCAAGAGTGACCATCATTTCCTTGATCACAAATTGGAATATACTCATCTCTTAGTTCCATCACTATACTAACACTGTGATAAGTGCTTGATCAATGCAAACAGAGGGCATGGTCATCATACCATGTAGCCCCACCAGCTCTAAGATGCCATAATTTATAGAAATCACTCTCCACATCTCATGAAATATATCTAGATGATGGAAATGAGATGCTAGAATCCCCAAATGCTCTTATACCACACAACCCACACCATTAATAACCTATTATCAACTCCTCCCTAAACCATTGGCCATCTAATCATCTAACCTTACCCCTCATCCAGTCCCACCAACTATACCCTATGAACATATTTCATTACCCTAAGCCCCATACACCAACTACACTCCCTAACTAATTATTTAAACTCTTCCCCTATCCCTTAATAATATCCTAATCCTTTGTAGTGTCCCATTTTTTCCAACACCTAACCTTAACAAAGGCCAATCCATCCCATAATCCCACCACTCTTTTGGCAATACCACCATTCCCTTATAATGGTTTTAAAATACCTTGACTTCTTAGTCACAGGATTGCAATACCATAATTATAATTGATGAGATTACAACCCCATAACTTCTAGTCCCGAGATTACAATCTTGCCATTTCCCTACTAGTGGGATTAAAATCCTGCTATTCTCCTAGTTGTAAGATTATAATCCCACCATTTCCAAATCATGGGATTGTAATCCCACCACAACCCATAGTGGGATTACAATCCTACCCCTATTTCCCTATAACCCCATGAATTTTTAGTCAATCTCACCACTTGCATCTGTAACCCCATGACTATGGGCACAAAACCTAGTCACAAGATTATAGACTCATGGTGGGTGAGTTTTGTTTTACCCTAACAACCCCTAAAATCCTACCAAGATTGCAAAAAAATGAAAAAAATTACAAAATATAATGGTAAGTTAGCAGTTTTCTAGCCTCTGATGTCCTCTAATGAGCTCATACCCTCTCTCGATGGTGTGATGCTCATGAAAGATGGTCCATGGTCTCTAGTAAGAGCTCTAGATCTCTAGATGGCTAAATGTGCAAATGGGCCTCCCCATTTCCCCTTTGGCCTATATCACCCCCCACCTCCCCTACACCTAATTTTTTTTTCCTATACAACTATTCCTATTCATTCTACCAATATCATTACCAATATCCCAAGGCATGTTATGCCCACACTTGTCAACTTTTTGAGTTTTCCCATCCATGGACATGGATCCCTTTTTAACTCCTAGTAACATCCATAATCTTGATATCACTATCCTACAATAATTTTTATATATCATTATCATCTTGAAAGTGGATTTAGATCCCTTATTTTTGGGAGCCATAAATTTTACAAAAAATGGATCTTTCTCATTAAATGTCAGTGACAACTTCTATCCTCTTTTTTGAGCCTCTTCCTTGCTACCAGACCTATCATTTGCTCAAACCCATCCAATATTATTAAATCACATCATTTTCTAGGTAGGAACATATATTATTTAAACCCATCACTTGAGTTATTGATCAATCTTGGGGCATCTTTTTAATCCATTTCAGGGCCTCCCACCCTTCATCAATATCAACATCCAATCCCACATTGGGATCTTTAATCAAGTGACCATCTAGATTGATTGATATCCCCATATGCTACTTCAAGGGGGCATCTACATCATATACCATTACTTTTATTTACTCACAACACCCTTTCAAAGAGGGGAAAAATGTATGCATTTAAATATGCTTGCCTAACTAAATTTATTAATTCTCACTAGTTTAGCCCAATTATCATATCCCCAGCCCTATCTAACTTTTTAATCTAATACCCATACCCATTACTATATCCCATGAAACCTTTAAATTATCCTAAAACCAATTAATCACACTATTAAACCCCTAATAACTCCCATTACCTATTAACCTACCCCCTAATCCCCTAACTAATTTTAAATTCAAAAATATTCCAACTACCCACCCACCACCCTACACTAGGATTTTATACACCCCTAAAACCTATAGAGATATCTCTAGAATTAGAGAATTATAGAAATATCTCTAATTAAGCCCTTCCATATAGAATTCTCCCTAATCTAGAAGATTCCATAGAATTAAAAATTACATGGAAAATCCTCTACCCTAGATCTTAATGGCCCAAATTTAAATTTGGACCATAGATATTCCTCCTTTGGATCTCTAAAACCAAAAGATCTCCCATGGCTTGAGACTAATGAAAAAATCAATAAACAAGTGCACAAGCAAGCCATTAGCTTACTCAAGCCACTCCCAGCAACATCAACATCCATTTTGTCTCAAGGAAGACATTATCAATCCATCACAAATAATCCAACATCTCAAGTCTACAAGCTCAAGCATTTGAATTTAAAGTCTTGGAATGGAGATATGAGAAGGTGAAGATGATGGTAAGAGTTATATAATCATTTTTATTTGATTTTTATATCCATTCCTATTGGTGACATTATTTTTGGGTTTTGTTATCATTTTGGTAATATTTGTTTGAATACCAAATTTGGTGCATAGAAATGACCTAAGTTATTGAGGGAGGGATTGGGGTTGAATGACATTGTATTTACTTGAATTCATGACTTGGATCTAAGATGGGAAAGGTAGAGGTTTTTATTTTACCTTTCGATCCTAGTTCTCCTCTTCTTTCCTTGATTTCAACTCCAACTCTCTGATTTGCTTATCAATATTCTCTTGAAATAGCTCCTTTTTAAGGTGGCCAAAAACACAAGAAGGATATTGAAGAGGGATGAGGGAGGCTTGAATAGGTTCAAATCCTTATTTAACTTGGGTTCTCAATTACATATCTACCTTAAATCTCCCACCACATGACTTCACCACTTGATTCCAACTTGGGACCTTGAAGGACTTCATAAGGGGTTCTTGAGGAAGAATGGAGTCTTGGACCCTAAAAGCAAGCTATTCTACTACAATCTCATTTCTTTGATATCTCCCTTGGATATATTTATAATAAGGTATAAGGAATATATGAAGAACTTGGAACATTCAAAGGGACATTTGGAATGGTCTCTTGAGGAGGAATAGATGGCATATAAGAAGGTTGAGGTAGTGTATATGTAGGCACAAAAGGTTGGTGAGGTTGGACCTACTATTTCTCAAGGCCTTTTAGATTATCCTCAATTTATTTAATGTAACAACCTATATATATTATCTCACTTATGAGATTATTCTAATTTTCTCTCTTAATAGGTGCTCATCCTTCTCTTATTCACTGTAATGACTCTCTCACATGATGGACCTGATGAGTAGGGATATCCTGATCATAATAATTTTGGGTGCACAACTCTAGTGAATGCATGTCAAGGCTTATAAAAGTACACTTAAGTGATGGTATAGATGGATCATGATAGGGTTTATGAGGAGCAATATTATGTTGGACTTGCTATCCATAGAAAGGATCAAAGTAATATTCTTGATGATAAGGATCATGAGAAACTTGACAAGGCTTCTCATAGATTTGATAGGGCTGAAAAGACTCATATGGATCATGAGGATCATATTAAGGTTTCTAATAAGGGGGTGGATAATAGGATTAACCACCATATTTGTTCATATTGACCTCATATATCAAATTAGATGCAAAAAATGATTAAAAAAATCATTGAGACATACCTAGTCTGCTCATAACTAGAAGCTTGATTTAGATTCAACATTGGTGCTAATGTGATTGATTCTAAAAGCTAATAGAGGAAAGACACACCAATAATCTCCCTCTTATTTTAGACCTTATCCCACTAGGTGTGATAGAATGTTATGGCTTAGATTGTACCTTTGCTGAAAGTAGAAGTGTTCAAGTCCAACCCTCAAACCTGGTCCAATATGGGAATGACCCTAGGCTATGGGTTACCTATAATGGGGTTAGACCTCAAGGATTTTTTAATGAGTATAGTTCCTAAGATACATTACTAAGATTATTCTCATTAAAACCTATAAATTATTGGGGTGTGTTGGGTGAATATTTTGTCACCAGCTAACTGATGGGAAAAATAGGTTGTTTCAACCACATCATAGGGAGATTTATCAGCTAAATGTGCAGGTCAACCACATCAAAAGGGGAAAAATATCTCCTCTCATCAAGGGGAGTTTCCTTATAACTATGAGGTACTATATATATTAATATACTATAAATAAGCTAAAAATAACACTCAGGGGTAGGACAACACCATCCATCTCTCTTTTTTCAGAGATGATGTTCCCAAATCAAAGGAGAATTCCTAGTGAAATGATAGAAGGCACCTCTCTTCTTTCAGAAGTGCTATTCAAAAAACAATATGAATCTTTCTAGTAGTGACTATAAAAGGACGTAGTAACATAGTAGAATGAGGTGTAACGCAAATTCTCCACCTCAGTTGCCAAAGAGTGAAATATACAAAGGACAATGGGGGCACAAAGTCATCCCAAGATCCTTTAAATGGAAACAAAAAATAAACACACTAAAGACAATTATTGTAGCACAAAGTCTCCCATAGTTGGCTTTAGGACACCTTCCACAAGTTACTTCCACAAGTTCTACTTATTTAATTAAATGGACAAGAATACATTCAGGAAATAGACATAAGAATAATTTCCTCAACAACACAAGCTATTCCAGCACAAAGTCTAAAAAGTCACTTGATTTCTCATTCAAATAATGAAATATGATTAACAATCTAAGCTTAAAGTCTCAGTAATGCCTTTCAATTTGGGTAGAGTTTTGATTGTGATAACAAAAATATCTCCTTTGCATAAAATAAGAGATTATAATATATAACACTCCCAAAAAGACTTGGGCACTTTGTTTCATGGAATGGCCCATGCTGCATTCAATGCCTTGAATGCATTTTTAGTTCTGTGAAGGGGCCATGCTGGAACAAGGCATCAGCCTTAACTTTGGTGTATAGAATCATCTTGAATGTCTTCTCCTTAGCATGGGTTGTTTGGTTCGTTTCTAGATATGTATGCGGCTGTCCACTCACTTATATTCAAAGGGAGAAAAATAGGCTGCACCTTTGAATGTTTGAGCACTTAGATGTCTACTTGGTAGACTATTCCACCTACTAGAATAAATCACCTATAGATATTTCAATATCTCCTATAGCTTTCCCTCTTTCTTGTTGTAATTTGAGCTCTCAGGCCATCTTCTTACCTTTACCAGGCTGTTTTGGCTTCTTCTTCAGCTATTTTTTGAGTTTGTTCTTCAGGTTTCGTGCCATATTTAGAAGTAAATGGGAATTCATTACCCTAAATTTGACATCCATGGGGATGTCATGGTCACTTAGTCACTTGAACTACTTTGAACCTTGAACCTTTGAACCATGAGAGTGCATCGGTTCAATGGTTTAATGGTTCAGGTGGTCCTATTGGCTCCTTGGTTTAATCAACTCCTTGGTTCAATCGGTTGAACCATCTCTTTGAACTTGTCTCTAGAATCTTCCACTTCCTTCCTTCACTTGAAGCTTCCCTTTAAAATTTGAAATTATTTGAACCTTTGAACCTTTGAACCATTTTGGTTTAAAGTTCAACGGTTCAATCTCTTTCTCAGAATCCTTTGGTCCTTCGAAGTTTTTGGATCCTTTTCTTTTCTATTGAATTCATTAAACCTTTGGACTTTAAACCTTTCAAAGTTCAAGGTTCAATGGTTCAACCTTTCATTCTTAGCTCTTTGAATCTTTTGTTCTTATAAGTCTCTCAAACTTTATTGAACTCGTTGAAACTTTGAACTTTGAAATCTTTTGGTTCAAGGTTCAACGGTTTAATCTTTCTTCTTCGAATTCTTCTTTTTGTTAAGTCCTTCAAAGCCATTAAACTTTCTGAAGTGGTTAAACTTTGAACTTTCCGAAATGCTTAACTCTTTAAGTTTTTTGATGTCGTTGAACCTTTGAACCCATTGAAATTTTGAACCTCTGGAGGTGGGGTTCAATGGTTTAATGGTTCAATCTTTTGTTTGAAGCCTTCCAATGGAACTTTTGGTTGAACCTCGACATTGAACCAACCTTGAAATTGCCTAAGTGTTTGGAACTTATTCCTTTATGAGAGCTCACCTGCTAAAGTTGTTGAACCCGTTGAACCTATGAGTCCCTTGACTGAAAATTATTGAATAATTGAAGAACTTGAGCACTCATAACATTTTTTTGAGAAGGGAAGAGAGAATTTTGGCCTACAAGACCAAAATAATTGATATGTTGTCCCCAAAAACAAGTGACAGATTTTGGGAACAATAATTGACTCTAGTTGGGAAACTTCCATCGATTGTAAAAATAATTGAAGGGAGTAGAATCCATAATCTCTAGTGCCTTTAAGTATGCCATTTGGCCATGGAGTCATGCTACCCAAAAAAGAAAGGTGCCAAAAAAATGAAAATGAATAATGCAAAACAAAACTAAAGACTATACAAAAATTGTACATATATACAACCAAACTTATTTGATACTTCAAGAATTAAAGTACTTCAGATGCTGTCCACTGTGAGGCAATAAAAATGGTGTTCCATCTTGATAAACTAGCAAGAAACCATTTTCTCCCTAGAATCAGTGATGGACAAATGGAACTCTCCACCATGAATCACATTTTCTATGCACTGCTTTTGGCTCTCTCTTCTTGCCCCATGGCAAGACGTTGTCTCCAGTATAAAAACTATAAATCCTTGCTCTCTTGTTGAAGAGTTTCTTTTCTTGACTTTGGTACACAACAGTATGGTCCACTACCATATCTTATTGCTCTTCTAGTCTAGTGAAGCATATGATTTGATTGTTAGTATCAAACAACCACCAATGGTTAGCTTTATCAAGAACACTTGATCAAAAGATCAATTTGATAGTGTACCTATTATCTTTGAAATTGGGGTGAGGAACCATGAAGGTTGCAAGGACAGCCAATGAATTTGCATGATTATGAGGCTCTCTGGGTACTACAAAAATATTGAAATATTCAAAACTTTCAATTTGATCCCATACTAGATTATGGTAATGGCACAATATTTTGTTCTTGGTTTGACACAGGTTCTTCACCTAACAAACCATCAGTTTAACATCTCCTTTAGCATGAAGGAGTTTGACACCTCTGTCTTGAGCAGCCTTCAACTCGAGTAATAGAGATTCATACTTGACAGTGTTGTTGGTATTTTTGAACTATAACTTATAAGAGGAAGGAAAAATATCTCCTTGAGGAGATATTAACACAATCCCAGCTCTAAAACTAGTAGAAGAATTACTGCCATTGAATTCCAAGATCCAAACATCATCAAAAATTGATCTTTTATCAGATTTTTATTCATTAGAGAGGGAAGATCCTTTTTCATCTATACTATGCCCTACCAATTCTTCTGATGTCTTATTTGAATCAATTTTTGGATCACCACCTACAGAACTTTCATCTACTATAATAGGAACATCTTTAGTAGAAAAATAATAATTATCCCTACCTAAAGACTCAAATAGAATTTGAGCTTTAGGGGTTGATGTTTGGGTGACAATGTACTTCAACTCCTTCTCAGGGAGCAACCTCTACATGATGCCCTTGACAGGGATCCTCACCTCAGACAGGTCCATGCTCAATTCTCCACCAATGTCCTTGCAAAAATTTCACCTAATTGAAATGCCATATGAGGCTAGGACATTAGCCACTAGGACTGTCATTTTAATTCTTTTTTCTAGGAAGGCCACGAATGCAAACTAGGCATCTTTGATCTATCCTAGAAGTGGCACTTTTTTATTTTCCATGGTGAAACATCTCCCAAAAGTTTTAGTCAATGTAAGGTTGAGAGAATCTACCACCTTGGTGGGCATGACATTGTCAGATGCACCTAAGTCTATGATGCAATTACTCAGCTTGTGACCATTTATCAATAGGAAAACATAGAAAGGCTCTATTTTCCTAGGGGCAGTAGGAGGAGTAATGACAAGATTGTTTGTGGTGGACATGTTCCTTGGTAGATCATGAGTTACCTTTCTAACATCTTGTCCTGTAGGGATGGTTTGATTCTTCACACATTGAACCAACTTATCCAACTGCTTAGGGTTGGATTGTAGGAATTCAAATTCAAACATTTGAATTTTGGTTTTCTTGACATGGCCAATTATATCAAATGTCTAAAATGAATTAGGAACAGGGGAAGGTAGTTCATCCTTTTGGTTTTTAGGAGGGGTGGTACTGGTCTACGAATTTGAAGCAGAAGGTGCAGGAATGTTTGGGGTACTTACATTTTTAGTGATCACCAGGTCCTTTGATTGAAAAGGTAGAGTGGTTGCCTACTTAGCAATTGAAATTACTGGTTGAGCTCATTCTTCTATTTTTTCCTTATCAACTTGCTGGGTTGACTAGTTTTGGGACTGGGTGAATATAGTGTATGATCCATCAAATGCTTCACCTTTACTTCTGGGTTCATCCTGGTAATTCACAAAACTAATGTTAGAGTCACCAGCTGATTCATCTTGGTTTTATATAAAGAGATCAATGTCATTTTCTAGGTTTAACTCAGATTGGAAAGAAAAATTTGATTTTGTTTCAAGGTATCCAACTGCTGAGTTGGCTAGAGATGCTTTAATAGCAGGTTTCCCCTGAGGGGAGGAAGATGATTTGGCTACCCTTGATTCCTGGCAGCATTGCCTTGGTATGACTGATTGGGGAATGTCCTCCTTGGTATATCTTGGTATGAAGGAGGAGCAAACATCCCTTGCACCATGTGCTTTCTGAGATCTAGCAACTCATTTGCTAGCTTTTGCACCATTAGATCAGTGGTGCCTATAGATGGATATTTAGAGGATGAAGAAGATTTACCTCTGTTAGGATCTCTCTTTATCTTCTCCACCAAGATGAGATTATCTTCCACTTAAGTAGCCAAATCTTGTGCTACAACAAGGTCTATGTGGCCAACACGTCTCAACAAGAACCTCACTTTAGGAAGCTGAGAGTTGATGAAGAAATATTTGAGATTCTTAGCCATCGGTTGAGAAATTGTAGGAATCCTATTCCTTAGCTTGTTGAACTTGGCTATGAAGTCTCTCATTGGTTCATGAGGATTCTTCTTCATTTTTGTGAGCTGAGCTAGGAGGGCATGTGCATCTTCTATAGGCTTGAACCTCACTTCAAACTTGGCTTTGAGAGTGTTCTAGTTAGTCATCATTTGTGCTTGCAGATGGTAGAACCAGTCTGTAGTAGTGCCTTGCAATGTTTCCACAAATAGCCTGACTGTTACATCTTCATACTCCACACCTATCATGCCACAAGCTATGCTAAAGGTTGCAATATGTTTATCAGGATGAACTCTCCCATTGCCATAGAATTTGGGGAAATTCTTCCTAGAATTGTGAGGTAGCTCATGTAGAGGTGGAGTTAGATTGAGTGGACCAAAAGAGTTACCCCAAGGGCCTTGAAATACCATGATTTGACTACTGAAGGGAGGGATAATAAATTTTTGAGGGGTATGTATTGACAAAGCTCTACTAACAATAGAAATGGATGCTTTGCCTGGTAATGGAGACCTAACTTTGGTAGGAGGAAGACTCCTAGTTTTTTGAAGGTGAGATGGTGAAGGGAAAGGATCAAAATCACTTTGCTATACCAACTCAAATATCGGTTCAACAATACCTTTAGATCTCTAGCTTCTTATATACCATGGAGATGCTAGATTGTAAAGCTAAAATGGATAAGGATAGGAACTGCTTTAATTTGAAGCTTGAGGCTTCAAACTGCACAAAATGTCCCTAATGAAGTTGCCAAAAACTATTGTGCAAAGTTGGGAGGAAAAATAAAAATGGGAATGAACTGGAACTACTTCAATTTCAAGCTTGAGGCTTCAAACTATGCATTCTTCCCTAGCGGAGTTGCCAAAAAATATTGGCATGGCGTGGAGTTAGAGGAAAGTGGAAAAAGAAGTGAAATGTTTGATCCCTATCAGCTCTGCTTTCATAGACCAGATTATATAATGGAAATGGATAAGTTTATAATGATAATGGATAAGACACAGGTGATGCTTCAATCTGAATCTTGAGTCGTCAAATTGTGCAAAATTGTTGTGTCCCTAGTGGAGTCACCAAAAATTATTGGGTAAATATTTTGTCACCAGCTAACTGATGGGAAAAATAGGTTGTTTCAACCACAGCATAGGGAGATTTATCGACCAAATGTGCAGGTCAACCACATCAAAAGGGGACAAATCTCTCCTCTCATTAAGGGGAGGTTCGCTATAACTATGAGGTACTATATATATATTAATATACTATAAATAAGCTAAAAATAACACTCAGGGATAGGAAAACACCATCCATATCTCTTTTTTTTAAATGATGTTCACAAATCAAAGGAGAAATCATGGTGAAATGACAGAAGGCACTTCTCTTCTTTCAAAAGTGCTATTTAGCAAACAATAGGAATCTTTTTGGTAGTGACTATAAAATGATGTAGTAACACAGCAAAATGAGGTGTAGCGCAAAGTATCCACCTCAACTTCTAAAGAGTGAAATATATGAAGGACAATGGGGGCAAAAAGTCATCCCAAGATCCTTTAAATGGAAATAGAAAATAAACACACTAAAGACAATTGTGGCAGCAAAAATCTCCCATAGTTGGCTTTAGGACACCTTCCAGGTTACTTTCACTAATTCTACTTATTTAATTAAATGGAAAAGAATGCATTTAGGAAATAGACATAAGAATAGTTTCCTCAACAACACAAGCTATTCCAGCACAAAGTCTAAAAAGTCACTTGCTTTCTCATTTAAATAATGAAATATGATTAACAATATGAGCTCAAAGTCTCAGTAATGCCTTTCAATTTGGGCAGAGTTTTGCTTCTGATAACAAAAAGATATCCTTTGCATAAAATAAGAGATTACAATATATAACACTCCAAGAAAGACTTGGGTGCTTTGTTTCACAGAATGGCCCATGCTGCATTCAATGCCTTGAATGCATTTTCAATTTTGTGAAGGGGCCATGCTAGAATAGGGCATCAACCTTAACTTTGGTGTACAGAATCATCTCGAATGTCTTCTCTTTATCATGGTTTGTCTATTCTGTTTCTAGATATGTACACGACTATCCTCTCACTTTTATTCAAAAAGAGAAAAATAGGCCACACCTTTGAATGTTTACGTGCTCAGATGTCTACTTGGTGGACTGTTCCACCTACTAGAATAACTCCCCTGTAGATATTTTAGTATCTCCTATAGCTTTCCCTCTTTCTTATTGCAATTTGAGCTCTTAGACCATCTTCTTACCTTCAACAGGCTCTTTTAACTTCTTCAACTATTTGCTGAGTTTGTTCTTCAAGTTCCATGCCATATTTGAAAATAAATAGGCATTTCATTACCCTAAATTTGACATCCATGGGGATGTCATGGTTACTTAGTCACTTAAACTACTTTGAACCTTGAACCTTTAAACCATGAGAGTGTATTAGTTCAATGGTTCAATGGTTTGAGTTGTCCTATCAGATCCTTGGTTTAATCGGCTCCTTAGTTCAATCGATTGAACCATCTCTTTGAACTTGTCTCTAGAATCTTCTGCTTCCTTCCTTCACTCGAAGCTTCCCTTTGAACTTTGAAATTACTTAAAGCTTTTAACCTTTGAACTTTGAACCATTTTGGTTCAAAATTCAATAGTTTAATCTCTTTCTCAGAATCCTTTGGTCCTTCAAAGTTTCTAGATCCTTTTCTTTTCTGTTGAACTCATTAAATATTTGAACTTTGAACCTTTCAAGGTTCAAGGTTCAACGATTCAACCTTTCTTTCTTAGATCTTCGAATCCTTTATTCTTCTAAGTCTATTAAAATTTATTGAACTCATTGAACCTTTAAAATTTGAACTCTTTTGGTTCAAGGTTCAATGGCTCAATCTTTCTTCTTCGAAGTCTTTTCATTAAGTCCTTCGAAGCCGTTGAACTTTCTGAAGTGGTTGAACAATGAACTTGCCAAAGTGCTTAACTCTTTAAGTCTGTTGATGTCATTGAACCTTTGAACCCATTGAACCTTTGAACCTTTGGAGGTGGGGTTCAATGGTTCAATCTTTTTTTTGAAGCCTACTGATGGACCTTTTGGTTGAACCTCAACGTTGAACCAACCTTAAAATTGCCTAAGTGTTTGGAACTTGTTCCTTTGTGAGAGCTCACATGTTGAAGTTATTGAACCCATTGAACCTACGAGTCTCTTGATTGAAAATGCTTGAATAATTGAAGAACTTGAGCACTCAGAACATTTTTTTGAGAAGGGAAGAGAGAATTTTGGCTTGCAGGACCAAAATAGTTGATATGTTGTCCCCAAAAATAAGTGATAGATTTTGGGAACAACAAGGTGAAAAGGGAGAGAACTTTAAGAATGGAAATATATACTAAATATAGTGATGTACCAAATATTTAATGATCCACTTTCAACTTGGACACTTCTATGACTACTAATGAAATCAAATAAGATAAGGACTGGTCAGACTCTACGACAAGGTTGTAAGCATGAGTATTTTGTATGAAGGCTGAAATGAGATCTATGACTTGAAGGACAAAAAGGTGGAGGTTTTTATAAGACACTATTGACTTACAACACTTTAAGAGGAATGCCACTAGCTAACACTTCACATGACCTGAAAGAAACCAATAGAATTGAAGTAAGGTACATGAAGAACATACAAATGATGAATATAAACATACACTCTGCATGTCAAAATTTGATAAAACAAACTTAGCATCCAAATAGAATCTAAAAATTGTCTTGTATTACTTCAAGAGAGTGTTACAAAGTGATTTTAGTAGAACTTTGCTATCTCCAGCCCACGTATCCAAATCAAGAGCTTAAGGCCAATATTTATAGGAAGAAAAAGGGGTAGAGAGAAAAAATGGTGCTAAAGGGATAATTAATGATCCCCATCCCATTCAAAACAACCATCCCTCAATCCTCCTCGAGTCTGCTCCTACATTAATGTCACTCTATCCTTTTTTGGCTTGATGGAGGATATGAAATCAAGACAAATTATAGGGGGCTATTCTTGCTATTGAATGAATATTTTTAAATTATTCCATACAATATCCTTCCTTATATGGTGAGGTCTTCATATTCAGGGTCATGCTTGTGTTTGATTTTAGTGGCCTTCAGTATGGCTCAAGACACTCCTCTATTAATTACATCTACCTATCTATTCTTTGAAATGTGAACCTAGGCTTACTATAAATTGAACCAATTTAAAATATTGGTTTTTTTATAGTTGATATATCCATTTAGACATATCTATATTGTATGATCATCTAGTAGGCCACCTTGATCTATGTTAGGTCACATAAGGACCTATTATATCTCTATAGAGTCTTAATGGCATTGTTCAATCCCAAAAAATCTACTCCTAGCTCAAACTAAAATGTGCTTGAGCTCAGATCCATCATGCTTGCTTGTCTTGGTTGAAAACCAAATTTTTGACCTCCATCTACATCATTTGGGCTCACCTTCATTTGATTGTTCATTGAGAAATAGCTTGGATCATTGATCCCATGACTCATCTCACTCTGTTGGATTTACCCAAGGTGAATGAATGTGATCCATCAATCTCCTACGTAGATTCATTTACTTGTGCCACTTATTAATCATGCCTTTACACTCAGGGTTCACTGACTCTTTGATTCACTTGTGTATCATTAATTTTTAATCTATTATTGAATGCATGCCATTGATCTAACCTAGGCCCATTATCTTGTCTTTAATTTTTTATCATTAGGTTTGATCTAGGCACCCAAGATTTGGACACTTATCAAGCTTGCATTCATTCGGGGATCCTTTTGATGATTTTTGAATGCCAATGGATATTTTGTGAAGCTTAAATTTAAAATATACATGAATATACAAGGATTTATAAATCCAAATGGATAATTCTTAAGGTTCAAACTTGAGATTCACACACCTATATGGATCACAAATTCTGTGGGCTATTTGGTTCAAACATTTTGCTAGACAATTCCTTTCAACTTTATGTGGGGTACTTTTCCTAAAGGAATTAATTTGCCTTATCCTTGCCTTGAAAAATTCTTGTGGACAAAATGTTGTAAAGAATTCATGCCTTGGTCCTTTTTCTTCTAAAAATTACCTTTCAAAACTTTGAAATGGTCCTTCAAAAAAAATGATTTGGACCTTTTGGGAAGGACACTTTGCTTTCAAGATATCCTTTGGGACTTTTGAATTGGTCCACCTTGCTATAGAAATATATCCTTTAGAGAAAGTGCATAGGACACTTTGATGAGAAATGCCCTTTGGAACCTTGAAGTGGATGATTTCCTTGAGAAATGAGCCTTGAGGGAAACTTTTTGGGGCACTTGGTTGAAAAAGATATTCTTCAAAGAAATTGTAAAGGATCACTTTCTCAAAGATATATCCTTGAATAAAAGTGTTTAAGACTTTAAAATTACCATTTGGAACTTCTTAAAAGGACCCTCTTAAAAACAATGACCCTTTGAGGAAATTGTTTTAGATAAAATGTTTGAAACAATTCCTGACACTTGAATAAAATTCTAAAACAAAACTCCCAAAATAATTCCAACACTTAGCCAAATAAAGTGGGACAAAAATATCAAAAGAATAAATCCTTGTAAATTTATTATGGGCTTCATGTGGAACACTTCCTTTGAAGGAAATCTAAATTTTATACTTAGACAAAATTTGGAAAAGTGCAAATGTATCATGAAAACTTGTCTAGATACCTTCACTTGCAATGTTGAACCTACTCATAACCACCTAATCCAATCATCAACTAGGACCTTGTTCATCTATTAAAACTAGGTAGAATCTTGGTATGTGGGCCAAAATGGCCAATAGTAGTTCTCCCAATTAGTGTTTGATGTATGTGTAAGTGAATAATAGAATGAGAGTGGCCTTGGATGCCTTGAATGTGATTAAGCTTTGAAATAATTGAAAACTGGGCTTAGGGATACTTTATATGGTAGTATGTAAAAAGTAGGGAAAAATAAGGATCAAATACCTTGATTTTGCATAACTTTGTCTTTGGTTTGAATAGATTTTGAATCTATTTTCCATTTAGTGAATAGAGGTAGATTAGAATTATATTTATAGGGTTATGTTTCTTGTGAAAATAAGACAATAATCTTAGGCCAACCTTAATATGGGAACACATTTTAAAAACTATCTATTTATAAGAGTTGGGGATAAAGAAAATAACACCTAGTTGGGGACACTAGCGATATGTGGCCATAGTGTTGCAAATGTGGTGCTAATGTATTTTTGGTATATTTCTAAGTAATTTAGATTAGGGTCAAAGATGACAATTTTGGGACTATGTTATGACTGGTTGTAGGTGACTGTGGTTTGATGAATGACTAGAAATGTAAGTTTAATGCTCAAAGATAGGTCTATGGCTAGTCTAGGGATAAGGTAACTCAAGTGAAACTCTTAGAATCCAATTATCACATTAGATGATTACATATTTATATTATTCTAGTGCTTGTGTGGGTACTAAAAGAGGTCTAGGCTAACCTTAGCAGGTATAAGATTTGAAAAGACATCCATTTGTGGATAAAGGAGGGAAAGGATAATAGAACCAATATTGGGACACTAGTGCCATGTGGTGCAACTATCCTTATTATGGTGCTAGTGAATAGGTGGCATAACCTAAGGCATAATGTGATAAGATGTAAGAATGAGGGTCTGAGACTACTTTAAGGATGACTAGGGATACTTTTGGCCTACATGAAGGTTGGATGAGTGTGAAAATAGGCCCTAAGATAGATCTAGGGCTAATATAGGGATATGTGGTCTCAAATAACATTCTTGAAACTCAAGTGTTATTTTTAGGTGATTACATCCCCCTCTGCCCCCCCCCCTAATTCAAAAAATGCAATAAAGTGAAATTACTAGGATAAAGGAAAAACATGAATACTTGGAATTACCTAAGAGGTGAAGCCTATGAGTTTGGATATGAGTATGTAAATCATGATCCATTCTATATCCTATAAATGAAATGTGCATAAATTAGTCCTTACTTAAGAGATATCAAAAGCAAAGACAAAACTAAGTAAAAAAGTGAAACTGAGTAATGAGAGAGGAAATGAAAGAATAAACCTCACTAGGAATGTGAACCAATACATAAACTTGGTGATAACCTATGTGTGTGCATGCATATAGTGATTAATCAGTGAATAACATAGACTGAGCTGATGGTTTATTCAATCCTCATGTTTGCATGGCTTAAGAAATTAATCTAGTTTTTAGTCCATCATTTACCACCCATGCTTGGTGGATCATGACATATGAATAACTTGTATTAGACTGAGAGTTTGTCCAACACTCTCATGTAGGTGGCTTAAAAAATCAAGTAGACGATGATTCTATCATTTCCTACCCATGTGTATTAGATGCATTTGAAACTGAAATTATGCAATATAATTGGAAATATCTAATTAGAGATATCTAACTAGATATGTTAGCTTTATGACCACTTGGGTATATTAGGCAACTCTAGGCCACTTAGGAATGCCAACAACTATAGATGGAGTAAGGCATGAAACTAGTGTGAAACCTAGAATATTATGTCTGATATATACATCATAGAGAATGACATGAAATTTGTTATTCCATCTAATCAACTAGTGTGTGAGTAAATGGAAATAATGTGCCATGCACATGCACCCAAAAATGATATCTAAACATATGGGTTTTGGACTAAGTCATAATAATTTGTATTTGAACTAAAAATGGGAATGGTCATGCTATGCGTGATGCTCCCAATTTGAGCAAACTGATATGAATCTAAGCTAAATTGGAAAATATATAATTGAACCTATGAGAACATGGAATGCACCTACTATTATTTTTTATACAATCTATATTTTTTTAAAACTAAGGCTATTAGACAGTAATGCCATATCATGAAAATAGTGCCATGTGGTATTAGTCTCCCAATTTGGGTGCTAATGTTCATCTATTTTGATTTTTGTGCAACTATACTAATCTCTATGTCACTATTTCCAACTATGTTTACCTGAGTCTAATTTCTATAATCCAAGCTTGTGTGCTAAAATTTTTATTATGAGTGCATTATGAGATCCTAATCTCTATGAAAAACCCCTATGAGTGCCCCTATTTTTAGGGGAGTTTTTGAAAGAACTATCTTCAAAAGAAAAATCTCTATAAAATATGTGTTAGTTAGAGCATATATGATATCTGCATAATAATCCACTATAATGTTCATACATAACATCAAAATATAAGATAATTTGACTATAAGTTTTTAATATGCACTAAATGTTATGTCTAATATTCACAAGGATGTCAAGATAGATATAATAATGTATGTAACAATAAATCTAAGTAATGACTAACTACTTAGGGGAATGGGGCATGATATCCATAATGGTACCCAAGTAGGGAGGGGAAATGCATGAGGTCCCTCATGTCTTCTAAAAATGGAGTGTGTAACAAGAAAGAGACAAGTGTCATGGCCATGACACATATAATAAATCATATATGCAACACACATGAGGAATATAAAGTAGGCCAAGGGGACATAATACAAGGGACATGGGAACATGTCACTAAATATTATAAATCAAGACATCCAAGGACATGCTCAAATGTCCACATACACAAACAACAATCAAATTGTATTAGATCCATATAGAAGGACATGTTCAAATGTCTGCATACACAATCAAGAAAGAACACACATGGACATGGGCACATGTCCAAAGCATACATACTTTGAAAATAAGTGGCATAGAGCCAAAGAGAAATGGTGCATATAAATGACCTTAGATAGAAGAATCATAGAGATACAATAAATTATAAACTAGTAAATCTAGAAATGAAAGTATGTATGAACATGTAATACAAATCTAGGTAAGAGATAAAAGGTACATATACTGAGTCTAAAGTGGGAGTAGTTGACAAAATTTTTGAGTAAATGTAGCATGATCAATATCAAGATATAACAATGCTAAAGTTGTGATGTAGAGTATTGAAATATGTAACTTGGTAATTGAAACTATGTATAGGGTGACCCCAAATGGGTGAACGTGTCAAATGAAGAACATGCGTATCTATGTAAATTCACCTAATGGGTAGATAATAATAAATCTAGATTAGTGTAGTGGACCTGAGTCTTGTAAAAACTCAAAAAGAATAAGTGAATCATATATGTATGATAAAAATGACTATACTATGATAGATAACATATGTAGTTTCTGATAAATATAAAAGAGGTAAACATGGTAATGCATACAATCTATCATTTTGTGTTTTCTAAGTAATTATTTGAATGTTTTTTTTGTTTTTGAAATATTATATTGTTTTTGTATTTTTTGGATATAAGCTATGTACAAGGAACATGAAAATGAAACTATGTACAAGAAGTAATAAATAAATAAAGTATGTACAAGAAGGGAGGAACAATACTAACCAATGAGTCTCATGGGAGAATCACTATCAATGTGGCCTATGTCAAATAAAGGAACAATGATCATGCATGCTATATGAAAAGTTAACTATGGTCCTAAAACATGCTATACTGAGTGATCTATATCTACCACTACATGTGAAGTGGTGCTAGGAATCTGTGAAATTGACTATGGTGTCTTATGAAATATAGGGGTCTTAGGGACCCATATGGTAGAATATGCTATAGTTTCCATGTGCTAAGGACCTTGAGAACACAATAATAATAATATCAAAATAAAGTGAGTAGAGGGAGGAACTCTATAATCTGTAACATATCTCTAATGCAGGGCTCTCTCTATTGATGGTCTCCATGGGAGAGTATGCATACATGGAAACACTGTAGGTGTAGACATCACCTACAATGGTGGATCCACTAAAATACATGGTGTACTAATAAGAACTAGGGTTAGAAATATAACTAATAACTAAGTTATAAATGGTAACTATGGTGTAACTGCCTGTGGGACAGGTAGAGGATACTCATATGGAAGACCTTTAGTGGTGATCACCTAATTTGCATGTATATATTTAAGGTATCTATGCATGGTGGATGGGATGGATTATAAATAATGCATCCATGGCCTACCCAATAACATGTTAAATGTGCTTACACTAGGTAATACTAAGAATCTAGTCACCACATGTGGCTATCCAACCTATAATGGAAGTATAATCTCCTTGATGGAGATCTAAACATGTCCACTAAAGCCACAAATAACTATGTATGTAGGAGAGATATCCTATTATGAATACCCCAAATGCTATCATTGAAGGTTATTGAGTGAAAATTGGTTGTTGTGCTAGTTGAGTTGGCCCTAATGTAGGTGTAACAATGTTATTATCTGGGGGAGTAGAAGACTAACCATTATTTGATTTTTAAAGTTCTTTATGGATAATATTGATAAGGTCATCTTGCATATATAAATTCTTGGAAACAAAATATTAAATTTTTATCTTATTCGTTTAAAGGATTTTTTATAGAATTGACTTAATTTGACCTTTCTAAAAATATTAATAAATAATGTAAATGATAACTTAGCTGGAAAATGACTAAGATAGATGATCTAGAGGCTAAAAACTAAGGTAGAGGCTAGTTTGAGTGTCTTAATTAGGATCTAGGTGTTGAGACCCCTCTTGGATAGTAGTGCTTTAATTGGACAATAGTGCCATGTACATTTAGTGTCCCTATTTTTGTGGCAGTGTCCTCTATACATGACTATTCTGAGCTTTTGGGTGCATCTATTTTTGGGTTTATAAGTCCTATTCTTGTGTGCATGATATTGAAAACCCTGTATATGGCCTCTTTTGAATTATTTTATGAGAAAACCCTAATTCTCCATTTTACTAGGGCATTCAATTGATATAAGTAGAAAAGTGTGTTTATTAGTGGGGTAGGTTGGACATCCTCAACACCCTGCTATGATGAGAGTTTAATACATACCAATACTCCAAAGAGGGATTAAGCTCGATGTAGTTATCCCCACCTAAGTGTTGGAGAAACTACAAGTGAAGCTAGTATGATGGTTCACTTGAGTGATTTGAATGTGCTTGAGTTTATAAATTTGAATAATCTAAGCTTAGGAATGCTATAGATGGTAGTATACATAAGTAGGGTAGAATAAGGATTGATAACCTTAATTGTGCATAACTTGTTCTAAGTTTGCATATGTGATTTTTATTTGATTTCCATCTAGTAGATAAAGGTTGAAAGTCATGAATTTATACTATTTTAGTGCTTATGAGGGTGCTAAAATAGGTATAGGCTGACCTAAGAGGTCTAATATATTAAAATATATCTATTTGTGGAAAAAGGAGGGAAAAGACACTAGCTCTAATATTAAGACACTAATGCCATGTGGTGATACTATCCCTATTATGGTATTAGTGTTTGAGTGGTAATACCTATGGCATGATGGGCCAAGATGCAAGAATAAGGGTTTGAGACTACTTTAGGGATGATAAGGGATGCTTGTGGCCCACATAAAGGCTAAATAAGTGTGAAAATAGGCCCTAAGATAGGTCTAGGGCTAAGTTAGGGATAGGTGGTCTCTAGTATCACTCTTAACACTCAAGCATCATTTTTAGGTTATTACATTTACGCCCCTTATTCTAAAAATTAGTAAATTAAAATGAATAGGATAAAGGAAAAAGAAGTGTACTTATACTTACCTAAGAGGTGAAGCCCATGAAGTTGGATCTAAGTATGTGAAACATGCTCCTTTGTGTGTCTCTAAATTAAAATATGCATATATCAACCCTTACTTAAGAGATCAAAAACAAAGACAAAAATGAGTAAAGAAGTAAAATAAGTAAAATTGAGTAAAACTAAGTAAAACTAAGTAAAGGGATAAGTGAAAGGAAAGGAACAAATACACATCACTAGGTATGCGAACCATTGCATAAACCTAGTGACAACCTCTGTGTGCATGTATATAGTGATCAATTGATGAATATATTATATTGATCTGATAGATTGCTTAATCCTCAAGCTATGGTGTCTTAAGATCTCAATCTAGTTTTGACTCTATCATTGGCCACCCCTGCTTGGTGGATCATGACCTATGAACAACTTGGGATAGATTGATGGTGTGTTTAATTCTCTCATGTACGTGGATCAAGAACTCAACTAGACTATGAATCCATCATTACCTACCCATGTAGTAGATGCATCTGAAACTGAAACTTCATGATGTAACTAGACATGTCTAACTAGAGATGTTAGCTCTGTGACCACTCAGGTATATTAGGAAACTTTGGGGTACTTGAGAATGTCAACCATTATAGATGAATTAAGACATGAAACTGGTGTGTAATAAGGAATATGATGTCTAATGTATACAATGTAGAGAATGACATGGAATTTGTTAATTCATCTGATCAATTGGTGTATAAATGAGTAAATAGAAACAATATGTCATGCATATATCCTTAAATTTGATATATAAGTGTATAGATTCTAGAATGAGCTATAATAATATGTATCTAAGTATCAAAATTAAAAATTGGAATGGTCATTTTGTGCATGATGCCCCCAATCTGAGCAAATTGGTATGAATTTGGGCTAAACTAGTATGAATATGAGCTAAACAACTAAACTTGTGTAAACCTAGACTGTACTTACTATAATTTTTTGGCCAATTTAGATTTTTTTGAAATTGAGGATATAATACAGTAGTGACATATCTTGGATAGTAACGCCATGTGGTATTAGTGTCCTAATTTGAGTGCTAATGTTCAACTACTCTAATTTTTATGCAACTATACTGATCTCCATGTCACTATTTTCCAATGTGTTTCTTTGAGTATAATTTTTGTAATATGAGCTTGTGTGCTAAAATTTTTACTGTGATTGCATTATGAGAGCCTAATATTTATGAAAAACCTTGTGAATGCCCCCTCTTTTGAGGGGAGTTTTTTCAACCTCTACAAGAACTATCCTCAAAAGAAAAAACTTTGTAATATGTGTGTTAGCTAGAGAATATATGATATTTATGTAATAATCTAATATAATGTGCATATATAAAATTAGAATGTAAGTTAATTTGAGCATAAATTTGTAATTGTGTGATGTATGTTATGTCTAGCATTCACAAGGATGCCAAGATAGATATAATAATGCTATGTAATAGTAAATTTGAGTAATAATTGTGTAGCTACTTAGGGGGATGGGGCATGATGTCCGTCATAACACCCAAGTATGAAGGGGATATACATGAGTTCACTCATGTCATTTAAAACTATAGTGTGTAAAAATTAAGATACAAGTGTGATGGCCACGATGCATAAAAAGTGTACATACAACACACATGAGGCATGCAAATTAGGCCAAGGGGCCACAATACAAGGGACATGGGCACATATCAATAAATATGAGAAAATAAGATGTATAATAACATTTTCAAATATCCATATACACAAGTAACATGCAAGTCGGATTAGATCCACATAAAAAGACATGTTTAAATATTTTCATACAAAATTAAGAAGGCACATATAAGGACATGGGAACATGTCCAAAACGTACTATGAAAAGAAGTGGTGTAGAGACAAAGAGCAATAGAATATTCAAATACCATTAAATATAAAAACATATAGATATAATCAAGTCTAAACTAGGAAATCTAGAAATGAAAATATGCATGAACATGTAATACAAATATGTGTAAGAGCCAAGATGTACATATACTAAGTCTAAAGTAGCAGTAGCTAAAAAAAATTTGAGTAAGCATAGCATGATCAATATCAAGATATAAAAATGTTAAATATATGATGTAGAGTATAAAAAGATGTAACATGGTAATTAAAACTGTGTATAGGGTGTCCCCAAATGGGAGAATGTGTCAAACAAAGAATCTGTGTATCTATGTAGATGCTCCCAGGGGGTAGATAATAATAAATATAGATCAATGTAGTGGACTTGAGTCCTATAAATAATTTGCACGCACTTGACAAGAACAAGTGAAGCATGTATGTATGATAAAAACTAACTATATTAAGATAGTTAACATATGTAATGTCTAAAAAATATAAGAAATGTAAACATGGCAATGCATATAATCTATAATTTTGTGTTTTTTGAGTAAATATTTGAATGTTTTTTATGTTTGACATACTGTATATATATTTTATTTTTTGGATATAAACTATGTACAAGCAACATGAAAATAAAAGTATGTACAAGGAGTAATAAATAAGGAAAGTATGTCTAAGTAAATAATAGAAATAAATGAGATATTATAAAATCAAAGTGAAATGTCCCTATAGATCCAAGAAGACATCCATGGGATGTGGATAATCAAATAGTGGATTAGGTGAGAGGTCATCCAATGTCGAATAATGGATTTGTTTGAACTTAAATAAGTCATCATCATCATGATCATCATACCATTATGTAATATAAATGGAGCCTTATCCTTGGCCTTAGTTTGGATTTTGTGCATCCAAATAGTGTGATGCTCTACTATGTAAGATGCCTCCCATGTGGTCCTAGGGTAAACAAAATTAGACTGTGGAGTATCCATATGAAACCTATGGTTCTCATGTATGCCAAAATGTAAAATATGGAACATGTGTCTATCATGATTGAATGCCAAACATCTATTTGATCAATAAACTATAACATCCATCATATGTAACTATGTACTTACAAGTGTAACCTTTAGATGAGTGCCCCTGCACATGATAAAGAATAATGTGTTGGCCACCTTGGGGCCACATGAAACTGGTAGTGTGATATGTCCAATGGAATATTGATAATGTATGGCATGTTATATCTCATTTTACTACTAGCCTATTTTATATAAAAATGCAAAAGTGTAAGTATTAGGATTATAATCCTCATATATAGCCACATGGGGGATGTATCCATCTGCAACAAAAATCTACATAGTCAATGGATAATTTTATGAGTTTTGTGTCAATGATGATTCTATTATGGTGCCTATATTTGTTGATGTGGAGGCTATATAATATAAATAGGGCACTGAGCCTTGAACGTATTCAACTTATGTTTTAATGCTAATAATGTATCAATATCATGCCCTGTACATCTATGACAATGATAAAAGGGTTGACCTTCCTGTTGTGATAATATATTGACAAATCTATGATGAACTATGGGTAATACCATTAATCCTCTATCAATTAATATCTATAGAATATGGTGAAATCTATCTTATGAATTTCCTACTTGAATCCTTATAACTGGGTCCATATCCATATATGTAACCATATGTATTGAATGAATGGAGGGAATTATCACCAACAATAACTAAGTATGGGAACTTGTAGCTATAGGATTATGAACTAGTGGTGATGCTAGTGTAGAAAAAGGTATGAGTACCTTAGAATCATATCTATACTCTCTTGGTCCCACTGGTGTGAAACTTAATCCACATAAATAGTCATCAATGTCAATAAGTGTTGAATTATCCTTTATGATGGTCTGATAATCTATATCAAAGTTATGGATGTATACTTCTTCTAAGTTAACAAGTAGTAGTAACTATGCTATGAGAATCTCATCATCCACCCTGGGTGGGGATATTTGTACTATGGGAGGGTCGTCATCCATCATGGTTAAAGGTAATTGTGTTGTAGGAAGATCTAGAAGAGGTGTAGGAATAGTCTTATTGGATTACCCAAACTCATATGTATGCATCTACTCAATTGGAATCTTGTGAGGTGGGGACTCTATAAGAACATGAGTTATATCAAGGTGGTAGGCTCAATGACTTTGTAATAATGAATGGTTGATTATCTATTAGACAAGTGTATAAGTATCCATCATATTAAAATTTGATGCACCTATGAAAGGTAGAGGATATAACCTCCATAACATGTATCCAACGCCTACCATGTAATATGTTGCAGTGAAAATGATTAGGCATCATCTGAAACTATGTAGGTAGACAACCATAATATCCAATGTAATAAATCCCAATGTTTGTCTAGAAATGTCATCATAACCTATGATATTCTTATATGTCTTCTGAATGGATTCTATATCAACCCTCATAGTCTATAAAAATATGAGGTTTCATATGTTAAGTCTTGAACCAATGTTAATTAGAACTCATTTAATAGTGGTCTTATTGATTTGCGCTTGAATAAAAAGTGGTAAATTTTGAGCAATAACTGACTGTGATGGTAAATCCTCATTAGAAAAATATATAACATCCTCAATGTCCTTGATAGTGATCATGATAGATGAAAATTAAGTTGGTTCTATGTCATGAGGCAAAGATGTATGATTGAGTGTCTGAAAAAGAATATATTTGAAAATAGTTACCTATTGAAGTAATTCCAATATGGATATTTTAGCTGGTGTATTTCTCAAGTGATCCATAATATCAAATGCCCTGTGTTGATCTCTAGGTCCCATTATAATGTTTTTGATATGAGAAGGAATGGTGGTATTACATTATTCTTGTATAGGATAAGAAGGTACCCTATTCCATCTAGTAACAACTTGAACTACGAGATCTACTATTTACCAAGGGTGAGTAGTAGAGGCAAAATAGGAGTGGAGATAATCAACGAGTCTAGGTGGAGACAAAATAAAAGGAGTCATTTGAGCCCTTTGTCATTGAGTAGTAAACAAAGGTAACTCAAAGTGAGCCATGTAAAAATGATCCTCATAAGAATGGGACTCAAAAGAGGGAGGGATAATGTGTAAAATAAGTTGAGATCTGACATGATCCATTGGAGGAGTGGCATACATGTGATTTTTTTCTATAAATGGTGAGTAATAAGAATGCTAAACAAAACACAAGATTTTGTACCAAAAAGTAGAAAAGGGCATCCATCATGATAATCACGATGATAAGCTACAAACTAAAAAATGAGTAGATTTTAGAAATAATAAGTGAAACCCTAATGGTACACTAGGGTTTTGTAATAGTGTGCTCAAAGTAAGTTAGGTTCACCAAAGGTTTTTACCTTTTAGGACTTAGTGAATGTAAATCCTATGTTGTTAAAGAGTTGAGTATAATAAATTAGGGTAGAAATATGTAATAAATACCACCAGTGATTTGTTATAGAATTGGCTTAATTTGACCTTTATAATAATAATAAATAATGTAAATGAGATCTTAACTAGAAAATGATTGAGAGGAATGATTTGGAGGCTAAAAATTGAGGAAAAGGTTGGTCTGAGTATTGTAAATAGGATCCAGGTGTCAAAATCCCTCCTAGATAGTAGCACCCTAATTGGATAATAATACCATATAGCACTAGTGTCCTTATTTTAGTGGTAGTGTCACTTGTGCATGATTATTTCAAGCTTCTAAGTGTACCTATGTCTATGTTTGTAAGGCCTATTCCTATGTGCACAAGTTTTGAAACCTTGTAGATGGCATATTTTGACTAATTTTATGAGAAAACCTAATCCTCAATCTTTCTTGGGTATCTAGTTGATACAAGTAGAAAAGTGTGTTTATTAATGGGATAGGTTGGACATCCTCAACACCCTATTGTGATGAAAGTTTCTTGCATACCAATAATCTAAAGAGGGATCAAACTTGATGTAGTTCTCCCCACCTAAGTGCTGGTGAAATTACAAGTGAAACTAGTATGATGGTTGAATTGAGTGCTTTGAATGTGTTTAATATTGGAAATATGAGTAATTTAAGTTTAGGAATGGTGTAGATGGTAGTATGTAGAAGTAGGGGATAATAAGGATTGATAACCTTAATTTTACACAACTTATTCTAAGTTTGCATATGTAATTTACATTTGATTTCCATCTAGTGGATAAAGGGCTAAAAGTCATGTATTTATACTATTTTAGTGCTTGTACGGGTGCTAAAAAAGGTATAGGCTAACCCTAGGAGGTCTAAGATTTGAAAAGATATCCATTTTTGGAAAAAAGAGGGAAATGACATTATTTCTAATATTAGGACACTATCACCATGTGGCACTACTATCCCTATTATGGTGCTAGTGTCCAGGTGGTAGAACTATTTGTCATTCAAAATGTGCATCCATGGATGCTTCATGGAATAAAGTTTCTTTATAATGCGAGGTATTATGCAAGGCATACAAGTATATGGTGTTAGGTGTAGAAGTATTAGAGCTCAACTGTGTATGAGAGCATCAGTTGTCTCATCACAATGATGGGAACATCCCCAAGGTGTGGGACCCTTATGATCCTTAGGATGAGCCTTTGAAGTAGGTTAAATTACTTCTATTTTAAGTGCATCTATTTTAAGACCAAAGTGAAATCCTAAAGAGAAAAAAGGTAATCTACCACTAATCAAAACCTAAGATCTTCAAGGAAAAGGGAGGGAGAAGGTAAGAAATGCTGAAACATAAAGAGGTAATGCACCTAAAATAGAGTGAGCACTCCTACTACCATAAACACAATATAGACCTTTAAAGACAAGAAAATATCACACAACTTCTATAAAGGATACTCCAAGTGCATAAGTGTTTTCCATAGAGGCATGGGAATGCAATGCAACAATGAAAGGGATGACAAATGGTCCATAAACAATATCAACACAAACCTGACTATGCATAGAATATGACCTAAAAATGAGTTCCAAGTTTGATGAGGAGGTGTTAGGAATGGAAAATGATGAGAGGGTAAAATATTACCCAAAATAAATGATAAACAAATGAAAATAACACATAGATAATCAAAATAATAGGAGGAGGTAAACTTAATTCTCATTAGTCTACAAGATTTAGCTAATACAAGTGCTCATGGAGGGAAAATTTCAATTGTGTAAGGTTTTTAGAGATGTGTCAACCCTTTTACAAGTGAATAGCCAAGATTTTATAGTGAAAAAGCCTATTTTATAATAAATGAGCCACTTAGGGAGGTAGGTATAGCTTTTAATTCTTTAATGACACCGCAACCATACCTCTTGAAGTTTGTTCAATGATTGGATTTAGAGTTGGTGGTAGAATCCTTTATAGATATGTGTATATCAGGGAATGAGAGACTTACCTAATAAGGTTAGAGGGTGGTGTGCGCTCATATTTTGATGTATGACAACCATTTTTGAATTTACTAGCTTTGACACATCTCAGGCCTTGCTTAATTACCTCCAACTACCTATTTACTTTTCCCCACCACTTGGTACCTACTACACTAACCTCCCTTTAGAATTGCCATTTCATCACTATACATGATGTGAAACTTGGTAAACACTCATGTATTTATATTTTACATGTGCACACATTTTTTATGCGTGCCCCTTGATTTAGAAGTACTCTTGTGTTAGTGGTGTACACTTGAGTTCTTTGAAATTGTAAATCTATAAAAGAGGTGGCATGAGGCTTTGGGTTTGCATATTATGATATTCATGGGCATGAGAGTAAGATCCTATGCTCTGGAATGGAGCTATGTTAGATAGGCATGGGGAGATATTTGAGCAAGAGTGCACATAAAGACTGAAGGTCTTTAGTGCACTCTTCATGATATATAACTACTCCTTGTCCACCTTCCTTACTCAGCCATCTAGAACCTACGAGCCTATATATTTAGACCTATGCACCTTTTGGACTATGTGAAAAAGAATCCTATAGTAAAATATACAACCATTTCTTATAATAGGCATGAGCCTTCATTCTATTATTATGTAGACCTGCACTTGACTACTTAGGCATGGGTGCGAATGAGGAGCATCTATGTACATCCTGATTTACTTAAAGAGTTTAGGACCTTTCAAGTGCACAACTTATCTTATGGTCTCAACAAGTCTTACACCTACTAGGGGTGACTTATAAAGTCAACACTTTTGGTAACCTCTATAGGCCGCTTGCCTGCTAAGTGGAGAATTGGTAGCCTTAAGCGATCTATTAGGCACAAAGTCACAAGAGCTACAACTTGCTTGACCTTACACCTAAATAAACTAAACTGAGTCCTAAACTCAATAAAGTAAAAAATAAGAACATGTAACATATGTGTGAAATGTACTTAGAGGAAAACAAAACTAAACTAAAACTATACAATGTGCACACAAGTACTTAGGGGAATGTAATATAAACTAATCTAATCTACTATATATAATTTGCAAACATGCACTTTCATCCTTCTGGGTCAAAATAGAAACCTCTTAAGTCCTTTTTATTATGTGCCTCCATATTATTGATATGTGATGGATGGAGATGAGGTAGCATCTATTTACTACAAAGAAGGCATGCCTTGGTTACTTATGAGGAGTGCTCAAAGAAGCTAGTTTGCCTGGGCGTCTTTTTAATGAATGACTCCATCATGCTACACATAAGATTTTATCCTATATGGGTGATGTACTCAAATTTAAACTAATCCCTCCTATATTTCTTGGTGCCTATATATTTTATTTTCTCAGACTAAGGCTTTTAGAGTTTATAAGACCTACACTTAATGCTCAAGAATATCATGTACTTGATAGGTTGCTCTCACTCATTTTGTAGCAACTACTCCAAGTCCATTATGCTCTTTGAAAACACCTCTATGATGTGCTCGGGCATGTAAGGATAAAGAATGCTCATTTCTATAGCTTCCTTGGCATCTTTGTGTTTTTCCTTGGGCTTGATTGGCTAACATTTCTCCCTTAGTTTAAACAAGCCTTTTGATGACTTCTTTGCACCTGGATCCTTGTAGGCTTTGCCCATATATGAGGTTATGACTTCCTCTATGTGTGCACCTTGAATTTATTTGATATGTGATTGAAACTAGCCATTGGTGTAGAATTAGGCATAGGTCTACTCCTGAGAGGATGTCAGTCTATCATCTAAACCCAAGCAAAATTATTCTAGCTCATCCCAAAAGGAGTCCTCCTCCTATACTTGTAATTATGCCTACAAGTTCACATTAGGGTGATCATGGTTGTTCTCCTTAGTCATGTAATCCTCTTGAAGATTTGATACTTCTTTAATGTCTTCTTCTATAAACTCAGATGGTAGCCAATCTACCCAATAAATGTCTGACCCAGGATTTTAGATGTATTTTGGAGTGGCATAGATTAAATCTTCCTCACTTGAGGCACCCTTACCTTCTTTTATGTAGACTACCTCTACACTCCATCCAACTGGTCCTCCTTTAAAAATGGAGATGGTGGGTGAGCAAGGAGTCTCCACTGGCATAGTAAGAGTGGTCTTGACCAAGTAAAGCATCCTAAAGTTAAAGTGTCAAGTCCAAGAGGGATGTCATGACTGTGCTTGAGGCTCTTGAGGAAGGATGAATTCTTGAGCTAGGGTAGGCACATGCTTTTTGAAGCGTGGCATTTTGAAAATAGGGGATTTGCTTGGAGGCACAAAGGAGTTATCTTTCCTAAAGCTAGGGATTTTGAGTGCATAAACCTTCTACTCCATAGGTTAGCTTATAAGTGCAAGGGGAGCCTACTTGAAGCTAGGAAAGGAGGAAATGAAGGTGGTTTATTATGCTTCAATTTATTACATATGCATAAACAACTAGTGCTTCTACTCTTCTTTGGCTACAATATACCTAGCCAAATAATCCTCTTCAAATTTATGCCACTCTATCATCTCCTATTTCTTAGTGTAATCTTGATGAATAAGCTCCTCTTTTTGACTACCATACCCTTGTTCTTTTTTGATCTCCCTCATCTATCTTTGGAAATCAAGATGTATATTGATGATGCTATTTTATGGATAATTAGGAGGGTAATAATGCAAATTGAGAGTAACATAGCTTGTGTAGGGATGATTAAAAGCATAAGCAAGATACCATAGGGGTTAAACTAGGGGTGGGATACAAGTGATCATATGATCTTGATATGAGAAATAAGAAGGCATGAAAATAACATTTTCATAGAATAAGGGGTAAAAAGACACACTATTAAGTACTTAGACTACTTAAAATAGTAGATTGGACATTTAGAGTTACCAGGTGCTCTATGGAGTGTCATCAAAACTTGATAGCTAAGGGTAGCATTGATTCCATAGATCTTTATTCAAATTTATCCCACTAGTAATTCTAGAAACTATTTATCATTTGAAACATGCAACTATAGATGCTTTATGATGTAGGGGTACTTTATAATGGGGCACTTAGCATGGAGGTCTTGCATGAGGTGTAAACGTCTATAGAATTGGGCATAGAAGTATTAAATATCAATGATGTGTATGAACATCAGTTGTATTTTCATAATAATGGGAACATCCCCAAGGTGTAGGACCCTTATGCTCCTTGAGATGAGCCTTCAGAGTAGGCCAGATTCCTTTTATTCTAAGTGTGAATGGTTTAAGACTAGTGCACAGGCCTAAAGAGTAGAAAGGTAATATACTACTAATCTAAACCTAAAATCTTTGAGTAAAAGGGAGGGAGAAGGTAAGAAATGATAAAACATAAATAGGTAAATGCACCTAAAATAGAACAATCACTCCTACTACCATAAACACAATATAAACCTTTGAGGATAAGATAATATCACATAGCTTGTACCAAGGATACTCTAAGTGCATAAGTGTTTTGCATGGAGGCATGGTAACACAATGAAACACTAAGAAGGATGATAAATGGTCCATAGATAGTATCAACATAGACCTAAGTGTGCAAAAAATATGACCTACAAGTGAGTTTCAAGTTCGATGAGGAGGTGTTGGGAATAGACAATGGTGAGAGGGGTGAACATTACCCATAGTCAAGAATAAACAAACAAAAATAACATATAGATCATCAAAATAATAGGAGGAGGTGAACCTAATTCTCATTAGTCTACAATATTTAGCCAATATCAGTGCTCATGGAGGGAAAAGTTTAGTAGCTTAAGGTTTCTAGAAATGTGTTTACCCTTTTACAAGTGAAGAACCAAGATTTTATAGTGAACATACCTATTTTATAATAAAGTCACCATTTAAGGAGGTGGGTGTAACTTTTACTTCTTATATGATGCTGTGACTATACCTCTTAAAATTTGTTAAATGATTAGATTTGGAGTTCATGGCAAGATCATTTTTAGATACATGTACATCAAGAAATGGGAGACTTCCGTAATAAGGTCAAAGGGTGGTGTCCACTCATATTATGATGTATTAAATTGATTCTATATTCACTAGCTTTGATACATCTTGGGCCTCACTCAACTACCTCCAACTACCTCTTTAATTTTCCCCACCACTTGCTACTTACTACGTTAACCTCCCTTTCAACTTGTCATGTCATCACTGTGCATGGTGTGAAACTTGTCACACATCCTTTATTTGTATGTTACATATGCATAGAGTTTGTGCACATACCCATTGATTTTAAAGTAATCTTGTGTTAATGATGCACATGAGAGTTATTTAAAATTATGAGTTTGTGAAAGAGGTAAAACAAGGATTCAAGTTTGCATCTTGTAATATTCAAGGGTACAAAAGCAAGATCCTACACTCTAGTGTAGAACTATGTTAGATACGCATAGGGAGATCTTTGAGCAAGAGCATGAATTAAGACTAAATGTATTTGATGTACTCTTCATGATATATAACTACTCATTGTGCACATTCCTTACTTGGCCATCTAGAACTTGGGAGCCTGTATCTTTAGACCTATGCACCTTTTGGACTATGCATCGAATAATCCTACATTGTGATGTGCAATCCTTTCTTATTATAGGCATGAACCTTCATTTTATTTCTACACAAACCTACACTTGACTACTTGGGAGTGGGCATGAATAGGGAACATCTATACATATCTTGATTTACTTGAAGTGCTTGGGACCTCACAAGTATGCAACTTATCTTATGATCTTGACAAGTCCTGCACCTAATGGGGGTGACTTGGAAAGTCAATAAAAACCTAAGATATGAAGGATTAGGATGTAAGAATGAGGGTCTAGGATTATTTTAAGAATGACTAGGGATGCTTGTGGCCACATGAAGTGTCACATACTGATTCCTCTCTAGACCTAATAACCTATTGATTAGTGGATTTTATGGTTATTGTTTGAGTAATTATTGTTTGTTTAAGCTGGATTTCATATGCTAATTTATGGACAATTATATGTAGCTTATTTACATGATTTTTAACTAGTTGAGTTAGTTGTACTTATTTTTTATGTACATAATGATCATGTTTATTTAGTTCATTACAATAGTATATTATGGATTTTATATTGTTTTAGGATAATTAATTTTATTACTGTGAGGTGGATGCATGATAGATCTAAAACTTAGAATATGATGGAGGGAGGGCATCATTAGAGAGGGTGGCATAGATGGAGGCATTGGTGGATGATAGAATGAGAATTAAGAACCTGCACACACCACAAATCGATAATATGCTTTTATATTCATTACTTGATTTAATAGCTGATAGTTACTTTCAAATGTAATCTTGATTTTTTATTTTGAAATTATTGATGCTCATGTTGATGTAGTTGTGTGTTGCATTTATGTTGTCATACTTAGCTTATATTATGTTATGATGTTTCTATAACAAGTAATGGGAATCTATGTATATCTTTAGTATGTCTTATTACTGTCTTTGGATCAAATTGAATGTTTTATGGTAGTATCTTGTTTACATTTAACTTGATAAGGGAACATAATTACTTATGTGTTAGTTAATTATTAAATTAGATATAACATGGTCTTTATTTTTGACAAATGTGTTAGTTAATTGATAACTAAACACTAATATCGTGCTAAGCCCATGTTATTATAATTTGGTATGCTCTTGTATTAAGTCAATGATAATGGTTTTATTGTTTAAATGACCTTGTGCTAAGTCATTGTTAATATTCATAAGGTTTAGATTGTTACTATTATTAATAATGTTTAAAAGGTTATTAGATAAATCAATAATTATAGATTAATTAATTAATGGATTATTATGAAATCATTATTTATGATAATAGGCATAATGCATAAAGGTTTATTATATTGTTGATTATGTTTAGAAAGTTTGAGAAGAAGGTTTGTTTAGATGGGAGTTGACTTGACTTATCAGGTCATTATGCTACACAAAGACTTTATTTTGCTTTTTTCATGGAGAAACATGTAGTTTTAACCAATATGTTTTGATTTAGTTTTCCATGTGAAGTTTTCTTTACTAAGCTCATAATGAGCACAAGAGATTATGGAGGAGAAGATGGAGAAATTTGTTGGCATGAAATAAACATGCAGGCAGGTAAAAGGAGAGGAGGAGATGTCAAGAAGGACATGACACACGATGGTAGATGGAAGAGAAAGGAAGGGTTCAAGGAATTTTGGATAAAAAAATTTCCAGTTGCCATTACAGTGATCTTCACTACTAGGTTTCTTTTGTTGATTAAATTCATATGGGTTTAGTATGAGTTAAGACAATGGAATTTTTATGAGTTAAGGGTTTTCATTTTATTTTTTGCAAATGTAAAATAAAGGGTTATATGCCTGGTACTGTAGATGGCTCAGCCATCCATAGAACTAGGCATGTGACTCAATAACCCTAGTTTGAATGGCCATGGGCATGAATTCTTTGCCATAATATATAATACCAAGTTATTAATGAAGAAAAAATATGTGTATTATTTGATACGAATTTGAAGCCCTAGGGAAATATAAAGGGTATAATTATTATAATAGTTGAGTAAATCCTTTTAGACTCCATAAAGAGTATGCTCTATATGTTTAATATAATGTCAAACCTTTTTGTTCAATTTATGAACATATATGTCAAGTTGAGTTATCAACATAGCTAGGTTTTGGGGGTTAAACTTAATCTTTTAACATTTTGATGAAATAGTTCTTGACTTATAAAAATTTATGCAGTGGGTTGTTGTTTGCTTTAAACTGAGTTAAGATTTTGTAATATTTAACCCATATAGGGTACAACTGTGTACATAGGGTTATAATGAATAATCCTAGGTAGATATAACACAAGTTGTTTTGTTTATTTTATGAACATGTGTAAAGGAATAACCTAAAAATGTATAAATATACCTAGGCATATACATATAATCTACAAGTATGAGTAAAATATTAGATGACCTATAGATATGCATAGGTCAATGTATATATATACCTAAACCATGTGCAGGTTATAGTTTCTATTTACATATATAAATGTGTTTAAACTATGTAAAACCAAAATGGATATTGTATGATTAAATGGTTATTAACTAAGGATATATAATTGTGAGTTTTATGTTATTATGAGGGGTAGAGTTCCAAGTAAATAATAAGGTTGAGTATTTTGATTTTGCATAATTTTATATATGATACTCATAAGCCTTTAATATATTATTACACTCACTTATATTAAAATACATAAGTATATAGTTGGATGTGTTGGTATAAGAGTGTTAGTATTTTTAATATACCTTTCCTAAATATATATATATATATATATATATATATATATATATATATATATATATATATATATATATATATATATATATATATATATATATATATAATAGACACGTCTAAGTTTGTACATGATAGTGTGATTTTGGTCATTAAGGAAAAGGTCTGTTAAGATTATTAATAAAGATCAAAGCCAAAATAATTTAGTTAATCTATGTCCATAACTAGAAATGGAAATTAATACTTTGATATGTATATAGATAGTACATATGATACTCTTAAATCATGGACATCATACTTGTCTATTTAGAGTATATTGTGTACAAGCATGTATATACAGTTTATACATCAAATTTTATATAAGTTTATGTGATAATTTGAGTTATCAAAGCTAAATTTAGAATATAACCAAGTGTTGGATTATGTTTATAAATACATGGAATTATTAAGATTTGTTGATTTAATACAAATCTAGACTATGCATAACATGTGTACATATATTATGATTCTATGTTTAAGTACTTACTAATATAACAAATATATATTGGTGAATTTATTCACTTGATTTATAAGGGCTACGTTAAATGTGTGTATTAGTAGAAGGAACTTATACATGAGTGGTATTTAAGAATTAATACAAAACATATTAGGTTTTTTTAGTATTTGGTTAGCTTATTGATGTATTCATGAGATATGAAATAAAGTAATAAGTTGTTAATTAATGTTACATGGATGAATGACATAACATTTATGTTGCAAGTCAATATTATAGTAAATTGATGCCTTGATTAATAAGCTTACTCAGATGGTTTGATTTTTTTGATGAATATTTTGAAATCTTTGTATGTATCTCATTTTATTATGGAAAATATAAATTAGATATTTGGATTTATTACATTGTAGTTGATAGAATACATAGATGTATATGAGATTTCATTGCTTAACACATACAATATCTACTGGTAGGGAAAACTCATTAGAAATATATTAGTTTTTATATTTTAATAAATAAATAGAATCTCATATTAATGAACCTAAGTAAGTGAGACAGATTCTACTTTCTTAATTAGTGTCACTAATATGTAGATAAGGTGTAATATGATTGAGTGGTGTGTATGAAATTGACTGATCCTTGAGATCAACAACTATATGAAAACTTTGGCCAAAGTAGTGTTTATAGTTAAACATTATCATTTAATCTATTTGATTTAGTTTTACATGTTTTGCATGATATCATGTTAGAATGGTTTTCTTTATGATATACATCATGTATTAGTTATCTTACAACACACAAGTTCTAGTTTTCACTCTTGATTTTTGCACCATCATTATCTACCCATTTATAAAGGGAGGGGCATTTCATAGTTGGGATATTGTGTGGGGGATCGATGGTTCGTGGTTGGTGTGGAAAAGAACTTAGATGATTCTCTCCTTCCCCTCAGTAGTACCTCACTAGTGACTACACTCAAGATTACTTATGGATATTATGAATTCATTGAAACTCGCATGCTCTATGGAGCTTTATATCATTATAATTTATTATTAAGACACGTATTATGTTGAAATTTTACTTTTTATTCATATGTACAATTACAATAGTTAGCCATAATATTTTATCAACTGTGGTTGAATTTGTAATAATACATTTATAAAATAAATGTAATTTTCATTTCTATATTCAAAATTTTACTTGATATTGATATTGTGATTATTAGATAAATATATTAGTTATAGAAATTTTATGGTTAGTTGAAAACTAATGTATTTAGTTAAAGATCACTGAATGTTAGTTTCATCATGATGGAAATTTTTTGTTGAATTTATGTAATTGTTTAATTTTTTTTACCTTATTCAAGTAAAACATAGTGGGGTTGTTACACTATGATATCAGAATTGAGGCTCAAATTTTAGGACTTAATGATTCCACTAACATAAACTTATTATCATATGAAGTAGGAACAAAAATGGTACATACTAGACTTAGAGGTGAGGGTAATTCAAACACAAACCCTCTAGTGGATCCAAATTAGTTTATCACTGAGTAAGCTATAAAGTTAGATTAGATCCTTGTAGCCATGCACAAAACTAGGGACTAAATCATGGTGCTAGAGTAGGAAGTACATGGGCATGTTGAGGAGAATATTTAGGAATAACTTGAAGAACATCTTATTGAGAAGGAAAATCCTCAAGAGTAGAGGCATGGGGAAGTGCCATATGATGTGAGAGCTCGAGTAACTATAGAGTTAGGATCGGATATGAAAAAGGTGAATCCACCGAATTTATATGGAACTATTTTGGGAGATGGAGGTGAAGCAAGACTAATAGAGATAGAAAAATATTTTGAGGTTCAAAATTACTCTAAAGTCACCAAAGTAGTTTGGGAGCATATTAGCTTACTAGTAAAATAATAAACTGGTGGGATAACAAGAAGCTTGAAATGAACCTCAAATTTACCACCACCACTTGGGAGCAATTTGTGACATTATTTAGGTCACGATGGATTCCTCAACTATATTTTAATCAAAAGATGATGGATTTTTAGAGCCTTAAATAAGGAGACCTTTCTATGAATGAATAATGGAAGAAATTTATTAAAATCCTAAAGTATATACCAAAATATTATGTGGATGAGAGGTTTTGAATCAAGAAGTTCATTATGGGATTAAAACCCCAAATCAGTTATGAGGTGGATGTGCATGGGCCATCTACCATGGATCAGGTCTTTAAGAAGGTAGTCAAATAGGAGTAGGAGCTGAAATCTCTTACTCAAGTCAGAGATAAGTTTAAGAAAACTTTTATAGGCTATAAAATGTCTTTAAAAAAAAAGAATTGGAAGAGTATTGGAGACTCCAAGAGTCAGTTTAAGAGCCAAAATGCTAAGTTCAACAATAGCTTAGGAAATAAGAAACCTAGAAATGGTTTCAAGGGAAACCAATAGTTTGATTAGAAAAGACCACTTGGAGGTTGTTTCATCTATGGAGGTGATCATTATGCTCGAGAGTGTACTCAAGGTAAATTAGATGGAAACAACAAGGGTTCTAATTCACAACATGGAACTTTTAAGTAAAGGATTCATGCAAATGTTAACAATCATCAATCTAAATTCTAAATTTCTCCCATTGAATTGACATGTATTTTGTTTGATCATCCAATTTATATTTTGATTGACACTAGGGATACTAAATGTTTTATTATTCTTAGAATGCTTAATAATTTGTATATAAAATCTAGGTTTATGGAAAATTCATGGTCAGTATAGTATGGGAATTAGTCAAAGCTTATGGTTGAAAAGTGTCTAGTGGAAGCTGAGATCAAGTTACTTGAATTCACTATAATAGAAGATCTATATGATACATCACTAGGGTCATATGATGTGATCTTAGGATTTAATTGGCTTGTGGATCATAAATATAGGGTTGATTACTATCTCAAGAAGGTAGAGTGTCAAGATGATTTTAGAAATTAGACACAACTTCAGGGTGAGAAAAAAAAGTTGAAGCTTAGGAAAATTTCTATAATTCAACTCAAGAAGGCTTAGAGGAAAGGATGCCAATAATTTATTATTAAAATAAATGATATGGAAGAATATAATGAACCATCCATTGAGGATTATCCTTTTCTTAGGAACTTTCAAGATGTGTTTCCAGAGGAATTGCCTAGATTACCACCCAAACATGAGTTTAATTTCTTGATTGATATCATACCTATATCTAAACCATAGTCTAAGAATCTTACATGATGATAACTACAAAATTAATTGAGTTTAAGGCTCAAATTTAGGACTTACTATCAAAATGGTTGGTTCAACCCAGTGTGTCATCGTGGGGTGCATTAGTGGTGTTCATCAAGAATAAGGATGGTACTCTATGCCTTTGTATTGATTACATGATGTTGAATAAGGAGACAATCAAGAATAGGTATCTACTACCTCACATTAATGATATCTTTGATCATATGTAAGGGGAAATAATATTTTCTAAGATTGATCTTAGAGCATGGTATCATCAGCTAAGAATCTAAGATGAGGATTTTTCTAAAATAATGTTCAGAACTTGGTATGGGCACTATGAGTTCACAATGTTACCTTTTGGTTAAAAAATGCTTTGGAAACATTTATGAATCTCATGAATAGTGTATTCAAATATTATTTAGACCAGTTTGTGTTGGTTTCTATGGATGACATCCTCATATATTCTAAGGATGAAGAAGAACATCTTTGTCATCTAGAATTTCTTTTACAATAGTTATGGCAGAAAAAATTATATGGCAAGTTGTCTAAATATGAATTTTTATAGAAGAAAGTTCAATATTTGGGAGACATTATCTCCATAGATGGAATTTTAGTGGATCTAATGAAGATAGGAGCCATAATGGAATGGCCAATGCCTAAAAATGTGTATGAGGTGAGGAGTTTTATGGGATTAGTGGGTTATTACATTAAATTTGTTCCAATTTATCAAAGATATCTAATCTAATCACCTCTGTTTAATGGAAAATTCAAATTTTTTTTGGTCAAACAAGTGCAAAAAATCCTTTTAAGAGATGAAAATGAGGCTTACATTGGAACTATGCTAAGAGTTCCCAATCTTAATGGTTAGTTATTAGTTATAATAGATGCATCTGGAGATGGAATTGGAGGAATTATTATGTAGGATGGTTCAATTATAACATACAAGTATTGAAGGATTAAGCTTTATGTGGTGAATTATGCCTCTCATGATCTAGAACTTGTTGCAATAGTGCATGCCTTGCAAGTATGGAGGCATTATCTATTGGGGAAACCATTTGAGCTCAAGACTGGCAACTTGGGACTCAATTATATCTTTATATAACTAAACCTAAATACACATCAAATATGTTGGTTATAATTCTTATCTAATTAAAATTTTAATATTAAATATATCAAGGGAAAGAAAAATAGAGTTGAAGATGCTCTAAGTTGTAGAAGGTACATAACATTCTTGGCTACTATCAAGAGTAATTTCCATAATTAGGTAACTAAATTCTTCCCTGGTGATGAATTATTTAATCAGGTTAAGAAATCATTATTAGAGAATGCTGAAAATCCCAAGTATAAATTATTCAAGTTGGAGAGTGATGGTCTTTTGAGGTACAATGGTAGGATGTATGTGACTTATAGAGAATTTGAGGAGCATGGTTCTAAATGAATTGCACAATTCCCCATATTCATGACATCCTAAAGTAACTAAGCTCATGTGCTAAGCTAAGACCCCTCTAAATTTAGAAAGGGATAAAAAAGGATGCAACAGATTTTGTGTCTCATTGTTTGGAATGTCAGTGTGTGAAGGCTGAGCATGTGCATCTGATAGGATTGTTATATCCTCATGATACACCATAATGGAAATGATAGGTGATTAGCATGGAATTTTTCCAATGGTTACCATTATCATGGAATCAACATTATATGATCTTAATGGTAGTTGATAAACTAACCAAGTTATCTCACTTCATACTAGGAAAATTGATAAATGATGCACCTATGTTTATGAAGAGATTCATGAAAGAGGTTTAATGATTGCATGGATTTATAAAAAATATCATTTTTGATCAAGATTAGAGAATGAATTCTAGATTTTGGTAGACTTTGAATTCAACTCTAGTTATGCAGTTAAATTTTAGCACAACATATCACTTGGAAATAAATAGATAAATAAAGAGGGTTAATCAAGTTTTAGAAGATCTCCTTCAAATGTATTACATGGATCAATAATAAAAGTTAGAGGAATACCTTCTATTGGTTAAGTTTGATTAAATCAAATCATACCAATTAGCAATGAAAATGGCTCCATTTGAGGCATTATATGGAAGGAGGTGTAGAACACCAATCAGTTGGGATAGATTGGAAGACAAGGTAGTCTTTCGACTTTAAATTCTTGGAGAAAAGGAAGACCAAGTTAGAAAAATCAGGTAAATGTTGGCCGAGGCCAATCATTGACAAAAGAGTTATGTTGATTTAAAAATAATAGAAAGGTAATTTTCTTTTGGTGATAAAGTATTTATATGGGTTAAGAAAATCTCAATTAATCTTGAGAAATCAATGAAACTTTCACCAAACTATGTGGGACCCTTCAAAGTTCTAGAAGTAATAAATATTTTAGTGTATAGGCTTTATTTTCCACTAGCTTTAGCTCTTTTGCATAATGTTTTTCATGTGTCTTATTTTAAAAAGTATGTTGTTAATCCTTCATATGTTTTGGATTAGAATGCTTTACAAGTTCTGGATCTTGGGGTGGTCATAGTAGAACTAATAAAAATAATTGACACTCAAAATATTAATTTATGTAATAGAGAAGTGTTAGTGTAAGGTCCAGTGGGACCAATATTCTAAAGATAGTGCCACTTGGGAGGATTATGACGAGTATTACATGTTGTTTCCACATTTATTTACTTAATATGTTGTTGGATATTAATTTATTTTCTACTAAATAATGTTTAATTTTATAACTGATGTTGTAATAAGTCTCATCAAGATGATGGCCATATTTAAGGGGGAAAGATGTCACATCCTGATTCCTCTCTAGACTTAATAACCTATTGATTAGTAGATTTTATGGTTATCATTTGACTAATTATTATTTGGTTAAAAGCTAGATTTTATATGCTAATTTATGGATAGTTATATGTAGCTTATTTACATGATTGTTAACTATTTAAGCTAGCTATACTTGTGTGTTATGTACATAATGATCATGTTTATTTAGCTCATTACAATAGTATATTATGGATTTTATATTGTTTCAAGATAACTACCTTTATTATTATGAGGTGGATATAGGATAAATGCATCCTTCAGACTGTGATAGAGGGAGGGCATCATCAGAGAGGGTGGCATAGATGGAGGTATTGGGGGATGATAGAATGGGAATTAAGAACCCACACACACCACAAATAGATAATATGATTTTATATTCATTTCTTGATTTAATATCTGATAGTTACTTTTAAATGTAATCTTGATTGTTACTTTTGAAATTATTGATGTTCATGTTGATCTAGTTGTGTGTTGCATCTATGTTGTTGTATTGATTTTATCTCTTATGATGATGTTACTATAATGAGTAATGGGATCTATGTATATCTTTAGTATGTCTTTCTACTATCTTTGAATATAATCAAATGTTTTATGATAGTATCTTGTTTGAAAATACCTTGCTAAGGGAAAATAATTACTTGTGTGTTAGTTAATTATTCAATTAGATTTAACATGGTATTTATGTTTGGAAAATGTGTTAGTTGATTGATAACTAAACACTAATATCCTACTAAGTCCATGTTATTATAATTCGTTATGATCTTGTATTAAGTAAATGATAATGGTTTTATTGTTTATGACCTTATGCTAAGTCATTGTTAATATTCATAAGGTTTAGATTATTAGTATTGTTAATAATGTTTAAAAGTTTATTGTCTAGGTCAATAATTATAGATTAATTAATTAATGGATTATTAATAAATTGTTATTAATGATAATAGGCATAATGCATAAAGGTTTATTATACTGTTGATTATGTTTGGAAAGTTTGAGATCAGGGTTTTTTTAGCTGGGCATTGACTTGAGTTATTGGGTCATTATGCTAAATAAATACTTCATTTTGGTTTTACATGGTAAAACATTTAGCTCTAATCAATATGTTGTGAGTTAGTTTTTCATGTGAAGTTTTCTTCACTGAGATCATAATGAGCACAAGAGATTATGATGGAGAAGATGGAGAAATATATTAGCATGAAATAAGCATGCAGGTAGATAAAAGGAGAGGAGGATATGTTGCGAAGGACACAATACGTGATGGGAGATGAAGGAAAAAGGAAGGGTTTAAGGAAATTTGGAGGAAAAATATTGCTAGTCACCATTACAATGATCTTCACTACCAGGTTAGTTTTATTGGTTAAATTCATATGGGTTTAGTATGAGTTAAAACAATGAAATTTTTATGGGTTAAGGATTTTCATTTTATTTTTTGCAAATGTAGAAAAACCAAGGTTATATGCCTAGTACTATGGATTGATCGGCCATCCATAAAACCAAGCATGTAACTCAATAACCCTAGTTTGAATGGCCATGGGCATGAAATATTTGCCATAATATTTAATATTAATTTCTTAGATTTTTGTGTATTATTTGATATGAATTTGAAACCTTAGGGAAATACAAAAGGGCATAATTATTCTAATAGTTGAGTAAATCCTTCTAGACTTCGTAGAGACTATGCTATGTATGTTTAATATAATGTCAAACACTTCTATTCAATTTATGAACACATATGCTAGGTTGAGTTATCAACACAGATGGGTTTTGGGGGTTAAACTCAGTCTTTTAACATTTTGATGAAATAGTTATTACCTTATACCAATTTATGCAGTGGTTTTTAAAAAAAAAACTAAGTTAAGATTTGGTAATATTTAACCCATATAGGGTACGATTGTGTACATAGGGTTATAATGAAAAATCCTAGGTAGATATAATGCAATTTATTTTGTTTATTTTATGAATCTATGTAATGGAATGCCTAAAAATGTATAAATATACATAGGTATATAAATATAATCTACAGGTATGAGTAAAATATTAGACAACCTGTAGATATGCATAGGCTGATGTATATATACCTAAATCATGTGAAGGTTATAGTTTCAATTTACATATATAAATGCATTTATATTATGTAAAAAAAAATGGATACTATATGATTAAATGGTTATTAAATGAGGATATATAATTATGAGTTTTATTGTGTTATTACAAGGAAGGGTAGAGTTCCATGTAAATACTAAAGCTGAGTATTTTAATCTAGCATACAATTATATATGATACTTGTAAACCTTTAACATAATATTACACTCACTTATATTCAACTACATTAGTATATAGTTGGCTATGTCAATATAAGAGTGTTAGTATTTGTAATATACCTTTCCTATATCAAAATCTAAATATATAAACACGACTGAGTTTGTACATGATAGTGTGATTTTGGTTATTAAAGAAAAGGTCTGTTAGACTTATTAATAAAGATCAAATCTGAAACATTTTAGTTAATCTATGTCCATAACTATAAATTGAAATTAATACTTTGATATGTGTTTATATATGTATATTAACAATACATATGATACTCTTAAATCATGGAAACATACTTGTCTATTTAGAGTATACTATGTACAAGCATGCATATACAATTTATACATCAATTTCTATATAAGTTAATGTGATTATTTGAGTTATTAAAGATAAATTTAGAATATAGCCGAGTGTTAGATTATGTTTATAAATATAAGTAATTATTAAGTTTTGTTTATTTAATACAAATCTAGACTATGCATTATATATATATATATATATATGTATGTATGTATATATATATATATATATATATATATATATATATGTATATATATATATATATATATGTATATATATATATATGTATATATATATATATATATGTATATATATATATATATATATGTATGTATGTATGTATATATATATATATATACATACATACATACATACATACATACATATATATATATATATATACATACATATATATGTATATATATATATATATATATATATATATATATATATATATACATATACATATATATGTAGATATATATATATATATATATACATATATATGTATATATATATATATACATATATATGTATATATATATATATATATATATATATACATATATATGTATATATATATATATATATATATATATATATATATACATATATATATACATGTATATGTATATATATATATATATATACATGTATATATATATATATATATATATATATATATATATATATATATATATATATATACACACACACACACACACACACACACACACATATATATATGTATGTACACACACACACACACACACACACATTTAAACACTTTATATATATATTCTAATTCTATGTTTAAGCACTTGGCCGATATAAAAATAATATATGGGTGCATCTGTTCACTTGATTTATCAAGGCTAAGTTAAATGTGTGTATTAGTAGAAGGAACTTATACATAAGTGGTATTTAAGAATTAATACAAAACATATTAGGTTTTTTTATTATTTGGTTAGCTTATTGATGTATTCATAAGATATTAAATAAATTAATAAGATATTTTTTAATGTTACATGAATGAATGACATAACATTTGTGTTACAAGTTAATATTATAGTATCTTGATGCCTTGATTAATAAACTTACCTAGATGGTTTGATTGTTTTGATGACTATTTTAAAATCTCTGTATGTATCTGATTTTATTATGGAAAATATAAATTAGATGTTTGGATTTAATACATTGAAATTAATGGATCAAATGAATGTATATGAGATTTCCTTGTTTAGTACATATAATATCTACTAGTAAGGAAAACTCATTAGAAATTTATTGGTTTTTATATTTTAATATATAAATCAAATCTCATTTTAATAACCCAAAATAAGTAAGTGAGACAACTTCCACTTAATTAGTGTCACTAATACATAGATAAGGTGTAATCCAATTGATTGGTGTGTATAAAATTAACTGATCCTTGAGATCAATAACTATATGAAAATTTTGGCCAAAGTAGTATTTATAGTTAAACATCATCATTTCATCTGTTTGATTTAGTTTACATGTTTTGTAGGATATCGTGTTAGAATGGGTTTATTTATGATATAATTCATGTATTATTTATCTTATATCATATGGGTTCTATTTACCACTCTTGATTCTTGTACAACCATTATCTACCCATCTATAAAGGGAGGACCATTCCCTCGTTGAGAGATTGTGTGGGGGATCGATGGTCCGTGGTTGGTATGAAAAAACACTCAGATGATGCTCTCCCTTCTTGTAGTAGTAATTCACTAGTGACTACACTCAAGATTAATTATGGATATTATGATTTCATTGGGACTTGCATGTTTTATGGAGCTTTGTATCACTATACTTTATTATTATGATATGTATTATGCTGAAACTACACTTTTTATTCATATGTACCATTATAACAGTTAACTATATTATTGTATCAGTTGTGACTAAATTTTTAATAATACATTTATGAAATAAATGAAATTTTCATCTATGTATTCACCATTGTACTTGATATTTATATTTATATTGCAATTGTGATCATTAGCTAAATAGATTAGTCATAGACCTTTTATGGTTAGCTGAAAACTAATGTATTTAGTTAAAGATCATTGAATGTTGGTTTCATCATGATGGAATCTATTTATTGAATTTGTGTAATTATTTAAAAAAATAAAATTAAAAAAATTACTCTATTCTAGTAAAACTCAATGGGGTTTTTACATGAAGGATAGATAATTATGAAAACAGGCCATAAGATAGGTCTTGGGCTAAGATAGGGATATGTGGTGTCATTTTTAGGTGAAAAGAAGTGGTGTAGAGCCAAAGAGCAATGGAATATTCAAATGCCCTTGAATAGTATAAGCATAGAGACACAATCAAGTGTAAACTAGGAAAGCTATAAATAAACATATGCATGAACATGCAATAAAAATCTGTGTAAGAGCTAAGATGTACATATACTAAGTCTAAATTAGTAATGACTCAAAAAATTTGAGTATGTGTAGCATAATCAATATCAAGATTTAACAATGCTAAATATGTGATGTATAGTTAAGAAAGATGTAACCTGGTAATCAAAATTATGTATAAGGTTCCCCCAAATGGGTGAATGTGTCAAATGAAGAACCCATGTATCTATATAGATGCCCCCAATGGGTAGATAATAACAAATATATATTGGTTTAGTGGACCTCAATCATTTATCAATCTGCAAGCACTTGACAAGAATAAGTGAAGCATGTATTTATGATAAAATCAACTATACTAAGATAGCTAGAATATGTAGTGTTTGGTAAATATAAGAAGTGTAAACATGGAAATGCATATAATCTAAATTTTATGTGTTTTTTGAGTAAATATTTTAATGTTTTTGTGTTTTTGACATATTATATTGTTTTTGTAGTTTATTTGATATAATCTATATACAAGCAACATGAAAATGAAACCATATACAAGGAAGAAGAGATAAGGAAAGTATATACAAGAAGGGATGAATAATACTAATTGATGAGTCTCATGGGAGACTCACTATCAATGTGGTCTGTGTCAAAAATAGGAATGGTAATTTCTCTTGTAGTGTGATTACTATGTTAGATTTTAATGGTGCTACAATATGAATATGAGTATTATTCATCATCAAAATTATAATAATCTATAATGCTAGAGGGAATTGCCTCATACTATGTAGTTGACCTTTATGAATTGTGTTGTGGAATATTTATTTTGATTTTGCCCTTTGAAATTATGCTTATTGTAGGCATATTGTGCTCTGGAGGCTCTTTTGTTAGAAAGCCTTTTTTGAGAATGCTTGTTGGCTTAACATGATTTTGACTTTACAACTAAAGTTCTTGGTCTTTTTGTGACATTTCATATATATCTAGATATTTTGCCTTGATAAACTATATCTATGAATGACTTGACTTAGGATGTTCCATAAATCCCAAACCTTGTTGACCAACATTATCAACTACTAGAATAGGAGTAGTGATGCCTTGGGCCTGCTTGCCTAAACCTTGACCGTAATAATCAAACTATTTTAGATATTTTTGACCAAACCCATATTGATTTGAAAGTTGAGTCTTATTTTAGAGAGGTATATTTGCATATTTTACTTGCTTTACCTATGTTTGTTGTACTTTTTCTTTATCTGATTATGCGTTGTGAACTCTTTTATTGTTTTGAGTTATCATTTGGTAACCAATTTTGTATTGTTTATAAATTTGACCTTTTTTAAATTTGTAGATGTGTGATTGTATGTTGTTTGGATGACATGTCACTATTTGAGTCATCTGTGTCCATTATCTATTTTATTTTCCTTTTCAATGCTAAACATGAATCAATGTGGTGCCCATGCATTCTATGAGATACACAATAATATATATAACTCCTCATTGGGTGTAGAACAGGTACATTGATAAACTTAGCTTTAATAGTTTCCCTTAGTATTTCACTCAAGATCTTATTGGACCTTTGTAATATTTTTGAATAAATTATAATAGATACATTATGATGTACTTTATGATTTGGATATGAAAGGGTGTTGGGCACAACTTTGATAGGTGTATATGTATATACATGATGAACACAATCATATTTTAAAGACTTTGTACATGTAATGTGATTTGATAATTATGTGACCTTTTCAATTAATAACTAATTTTGATTCTATAAATCTGATATTAACTTTCTCATACTAATAATTTGGTCCCTTAAAGTTTCATAAGCGCACACCCTAGTTGCTTTTGATTGAACATGTAGGCACACACCCTATAGGGGAGAGGTGTGAATAGGCTGAGTATGGGAATTAGTAACAATAGTATAGGCTACTTTATCTCATGGAGGAGTGATAAAATTGACTTAGTTAAAGGTAAAATATATATCATACTCATGGATATGAGGAGGAGAAGGAGATTATTTCCTATGCATAAGATATTGAAACTTTAAACATATTTGTTAGCTTATGTGCCAAATACTTTATGTGTGTAAGGGTTGGATTATTAATGGTGTAAGGAACCAAGAACATAAATGCTCTGATACCACTTGTTAGGATCCAAATCCTCAATAAGAGTACATATGATTACCTTGTATAAGCAACTAATCACGGAATCATACCAGAATTAACAAGTAACTAGAATTCACAAATGACACAAAATATGAGAGACAATACACAATATTGTATTAATACTCATGCCAGAAGGAAATACAATGAAGATGCTACAATCTTCCACACCTCTCAGATGTACAGATCTCTTTTCCTCAAGAGTTCACTCTCCTACCAAAAATAGTCCCAACACACAACTCAAACACAGAGTTGGTGTTCACCTCCAACCAGTCAGTAATAACCCTGCCAGTACACAAGTACTCAAAGTACCTCAAGTAGATCTCCCATGAACTTACAACAACCTACAACTTAAATGATCTTACTTACCATGTAAAACTTCTTCCTAATCTTGCTGCCACTTGTAGATCAACTATTCTTACAATTGGAAGGATCTACCTTGCCTTCCTCTATAGCCCATAATTACAATACATGCCAATGGGTCTATAAATAGATCCCATACTAAACAATAACTTAGACTTCTAATTTAAAATAATTAGACACACAGCTCAAGACTCAAAATAGCCTTTACATGCAAACAATTGGTTCAACAAACTAACTATTCATGCAATGAGTAGTTTTGGAACTGCACAGGCGACTGACGTCAATCCCTATCTGTCTGGAGGTGACCGATGTCAGTTGACTCCTGTCGATGTTAGTTTCCCTTCTATTCACCCCTGACTGACATCAGTTATGCTGCCAATGCTGGTATCCCTAAAACTCAACAACCTCCTCCATATTTGCATGCAGTGAAGCTTTTAGCTCCATAACCTAACAATCTCCCACTTGGAGATAAATAGCTACACCTATACCTGTACCTATACATCATCTAGTTTGTTTCTTGGCTTTGTATCCCTCTTCAAGATCAATCTTGAAGACCAACCACCAAAAATCTTATGGTGCACCTCCTGTCATCCAAATCACCTGCCACATCTGCATCTACAAACCCATGTATAAAAGAACTTGACCTTGCATAGCATGTGCACCTGCTACTGGTCCCTCTCAAATACCTGAGAATCCACTGAACTACCCTCCAGTGCTTCTTTCCCAGATTGGCTCCAAACTTGCCGACAACTCCCACTACTTGGGAAATCTCAGGTCTAGTACACATGTACTTAACCTCATCATGTGAATTAGGACACTATTCATAGAACTATCCAACCATAAGTGTGCTAACTGGTTTCACACAATCATCTAGAGACAGAATCAACCTGTGACTTTCCATGTCTCTAGAACACACTCATGCCAAAGAATCTTGCTACTCCCAGATTCCTCATGACACACCTCTGAACTAAATTTACCTTTAGTTTAACAACTCCCTGCATATGTGACCCTGCAACAAGCACAACATATAGTAACAGGATAATGTAGCTAATATTATCCAACCTGGTAAAGAGAAACACAATGGTCAAACCTCTATTGTCCTACATCTTACTCAAGACCATATACCCTGGCCTTCCATCTCACGTGTCCATTCCCGCTCTTCTTTATCCTAAACATCCATTCATCTCTTAGTGCTTTCTTCCAGCTGGCAACTCCACCCAAAAACTCCTATTTGGTTCTTCTCCAAGGAATCACATCCTTCATCCATGCCAAGCTCCCACTATTTCCTGGATCTACCTGCTCTGCTTCTTTAATAACTTCCTGGTTCTTGACCATCAATGAGCAAAAAGTAGTGTAAAGAAGGGAAATGATGAATTTGAGGCTTACTTACCCTTTAAGTCCTCCATATGGGCACTTGAGACTCCTTGACAGCTTGCTGTCCACCCAAAATCTATCTCAGTGACTGATGCCAGTCACATCTCGGTCTGCACCTGACTGATGTCGGTTCCATGCGACTGCCTCATCACCAACATTGGTTCTCCTTGATCAATGCCGGTGTTTATTTATCTAAAGTCACTGATGTTGAGCTGCACATAGCTGACGTCGGTCCCTATCTGGATGTCGACGCTAGTTTTCTAACCGATGTCGGTCTCTGTGTTTTACTTGTGAGCAATGAATTCTACCCATGAGCTCCTTTTGGATCACACCCTTGTCCATATCAACCTTGCTCTGCTCAAAATTCTTTATCCCCTTGCGCTGATCTCTATCTGTCATCTTCTCCTTAAAAACCAAGGCTTTCCTATTCTTGTCACGAACATCAAATTTCTCAAGAAACATCACTTTCTTCTTTTGCTTACAGAAATCTCGATCCATGCTTTTCAAATCCAAAAGCATACCCTTTGACTCAAGAACATGCATCTCCTTCTTATTCATGTGACCAAGCCTATTAAGCCACATCTTTGAATCTACAGTTGAAGTAGATAAACCAGAAGGAGAATCAATAATACAAGTAGATAGATAAAGCGTACCTACTTTCTTACCTCTTGCTACAACAAGTGCACCCTTGGTAACCTTCCAAGAGTCTGCTGTGAGAGTTACTGTGTAACCCTCATCACCCAACTTTCTAATAGAAATCAAATTTCACTTCAAGACTGGGATATGCATGACCTCCTTCAACACCCATGTGTTGCCCGTCTATAATTTCAGCTTCACTTTCCCTTTGCCAACCATTTGACAAGGCTTACCATCCCCTAAATAACTTTCTCCAAAGTCTCCCTGGACATATTCATGAAAAAATTCCCTATTTGGGGATGCATGGAAAGAGGCACCAGAATCTAAAACCCAAGATTCTACTTTATCCAAGGAACATACCAGAGCATCTTGTGCAACAATACCTACAACAATACCTGTAACATCTGTAACATCTGCATCTTCATGTCCTTCATGCTAATCTTCATTCACCCAGTAATCTCTCTTTACATGCCCTTACTTTCCACATTTCCAGTAGGTTATTCTGCCATACCTGGACTTAGATTTCCTGCCTATCTTTGACCTTGATCTCCCATGCTCGATCTTCTCTCTTTGCCTTCCCCTGCTTTCAACACTCAAAGCATTCCTTGATGATTCACCTGTGCTTTTCCCGCAAATTTATTCATTTAAGATTACACTCACAACATCATCCACTTTTAATATTTTTGAAGCAGACACAATATTACTAACTGCCATTACCAAACTCTCCCAACTTTCAGGTAATGAGCATAAGATTAAGAGAGCCTTAATTTCATCATCAAAAACAATATTGACTAAATTTAATTGGTTTACCAAACCATGGAAATCACTAAGATGACTATGAATAGATCCACCTTCCAACATTTGCAAATTAAATAATTGCTTCATAAGAAATATCTTATTCAAAGCTGAGGGTTTTTCATATAAATTTGCCAAAGATTCCATCAACTCTACCGTTGTCTTAGCCTGAGATAAGTTGGAACTCACAGATGATGCAAGGCTCAACCTTATAGATCCCAGAGCCTTCCGATCAAGAACCTTCCATTCTTCATCTTTCATATCCATGGGCTTGCATGCAACCCCACCCAACGGTAAGTACAAATGTTTTTGATACAAATAATCTTCAATCTGCATCCTCCATAATTGATATTTCTTGCCATTAAACTTCTCCATTCATAGCTTACTTTCTTCTGCCATTGCTATACTCCCACTCAAACAGAAACCCCTGTGAGTGACTTGTAATCAACAAACACTAACCAGATCTGATACAACCTGTTAGTAACCCAACCAAAAGCTTTGATACCAATTTTAAGGCACCAAGAACATAAATGCTCTGATACCACTTGTTAGGATCCAACTCCTTAATAAGAGTACATATGATTACCTTGTGTAAGCAACTAATCACGAAATTATACCAGAATTAACAAGTAACTAGAATTCACAAATGACATAGAATATGAGAGACAATACACAATCTTGTATTAATACTCATGCCAGATGGAAATATAATGAAGATGCTACAATCTTTCACACCTCTCAGATGTACAGATCTCTTTCCCTCAAGAGTTCACTCTCCTACCAAAAATGGTCCCAACACATAACTCAAACATAGAGTTGGTGTTCACCTCCAACCAGTTAGTAATAACCCTGCTAGTACACAAGTACTCAAAGTACCTCAAGTAGATCTCCCATGAACTTGCAACAAACTACAACTCAAATGATCTTACTCACCATGTAGAACTTCTTCCTGATCTTGCTGCCACCTGCAGATCAACTGTTCTTACAATTGGAAGGAACTACCTTGCCTTCCTCTATAGCCCATAGTTACAATACATGCCAATGGGTCTATAAATAGATCCCATACTAAATAATAACTTAGAATTCTAATTTACAATAATTAGACATGCAACTCAAGACTCAAAATAGCCTTTACATGCAAACAATTAGTTCAAAAAACTAACTGTTTGTGCAATGAGCAGTTCTGGAATAGCACAGGCGACCAACGTCAGTCCCTATCTATCTGGAGGTGACCGATGTCGGTTGACTCCTGCCAATGTCGGTTTCCCTTCTATTCACCCCTGACCGACGTCGGTTGCACTGCCGACACCGGTATCCCTGGAACTCAGCAACCTCCTCCATGTTTGCATATAGTGAAGCTTTTAGCTCCACAACCTAACAAATGGAATTATACATAATCAAAAGATAACATACTATGAAATATGACATATATTTGAACTAATTTAAAACATCATGCACATGTGTGTTTATATCATTTTTGAATTCATTCCAAATGAAAAGAAACAAGAATGCAAGTGAAGCTAAAAATCTTTGCATAAAAAAGTAATTAACTTCATCTGTCATTAATATCATGATTATATGAATTATAAATATATTTAAGGGGTATGAGGCTTCTTGGATGCCATTTCAAAATCATAAAATAAGATAATGTAAATAGTGAATATCAAGCACACAAGAGGTATAATGTAATCTAACATAAGTATATGTGAAACTTACTCAAAATATTTAACTCAGTGTAGAAGAGATTATGATTGTAATTGAAACCCTAATTTCTAGTATTTGGATGTATACAAACCTAGGGTTTGAATGAGGGTTGTTTTGCAAAAAATGAAATTACATTAAATTAATAAAACCATAATATAGGATTAATTTGAATGAGCTAGGTTGTGCCAAAAATTAGGAAAAAATAAAAGTTTGTAACCCTTATTTAGTGCACAAAAATTAGAAGGTAAATGCAAAACTAGGGGTTTAAACAATATTTGAAGTAATATGGGTTTATCAAATGTTTTAACCTTTTAGGACTTAGACTATGTAAATCCTATGTTGTTAAAGTGTAGAGTATAATAATATCCTAGAATGAAATTTGGAAATAATTGATTTGACAAGCTTTCCCAAAATACTAAGAATATAGAGAAAGAGCATTTATCTAGAATAAAATAGGTGTTTATATGGCTTATGAGGTTAAACTAGGTCAAAGAAATAGGTAGAAACCTTTCATTTTGTGAATGAAATTAAAATCTATCCTTAGACAATAGTGCCCTTATGTGGACAGTAGAACCATATGGTGCTAGTGTCCAATTATGGTGATAGTGTTCCTCTAAGAGGAGCTATTTGGAACTTTAAGGGAGGCTATAAGAGGCTTTGGGGGAACTTTAGGTGGTTATATGTATTATTAAAGCTCACCTATATCACTATTTTTGATGAATATATTTAAAAACCCTAATGAGTACTTGCACACACAAAACAACAACCAAATCAAATACAAAAGAAAGGGAAAAATTGGATTATGGTATATTACGATTGCATGGAGTAAAACTCCTGTTGTCTTAACCACTACCTAAATTAACCCCAATGATAGGGATTTTAAATCACATGTAGTTCTCTTTAAGGGAATGTGAATAATCAATACACATGGTATGCTAGAATGACTTTCCCTTAGGCCCTTCTTTGCTCAAGAATGCAATGTCTAGATGTAATGGATAAGTAGAATGCAGAGTATTTAGATGTAATAATGATTGATTTTATGTAATTATGTGCCAAAATAGTAAGTAATAGATGTAAAATAACTTATGAGGCTATTTATATAGATTGAACTTTGATTTAAATATAAGACCTTATTCGTTGGATAACAAATCATAAAAGAGTGATAAAAACATAAGAGAAATTTCAATGTAGGTTTAGGACCCAAAGCATGGTAGAAAATGACTATCTAACACTAGATACATATTTGGACACTAGTGACACATAGAACTACTATCCTAAAAATGGTGTTAGTTTCCTAAGGCCTAAAAACATAGTTAAGACCAAGTAGGATAGGGTAGTAGCCCCTTTGACTAGGAGGGGGGGATTCAAGACCATTAGGGGTGTAAAAAATAGGAAAGATAAGACATAAGAAAGATCAAAAGATCTAAAATTACCATACAAAAAATGGATATATTCATCACTAAGACGTTCATGTGAAGAGCAATAAAAGACATAGTACTTATGATTGCTTGCCCAAATTTGGGTGTATACATTTACCACCCTTTTATTCTAGTAATGTAATGAAATGAAAGCATTAGAGTAAAATAAAAAAATGAACATGTAACTATTCTTACCTATGTGAATGTGTTTTATACCTAGCTCACTTCTTGTCTAGAGAGGTGGATAGGAGCTAGAGTGAAATATGTGAAGAGGAACTCCATGATGTGGATGTCCTCTGTATTGAATCTAAATAGTAAACTAAAACATTAGGAATACAAATTTATTTTCCCCCACCCTGATATTTGGACTAAATCTAAGTATATAAACTTAATGTGTGGAGAAATAAGGCTTGATTTCCCCCAATATGATGTGTGTATTAAATATGAGTATGCAAATTGAATATGTGGAGAAATACAGCATGCTTGCCCCCACTATGATGTGTGTAATGAATTTGAGTATGTAAACTAAATATGTGGAGAAACAAGGCTTGGTTTCCCCCACTTTGATATGTGTACTAAATATGAGTATTTAAATTGAATATATGGATAAACAAGGCCTACTTGGCCCCATTCTAATGTGTGTACTAAATTTGATTATGTAAACTAGGTTTAGTGGAAGTCTAAGGATCAACCACTATTTATGGTCATGTGACCCAAACTAGTGAAAACCTAGTGATATCTTGGTGACATCCTGATGACGATCTGAGTATAACTTGGTAATATAAAAATAGATATCAATGATGTGTGCTATGAATCATGCCCCTAATCCAAATATATAAGTAATGTAGTTATGTATTTGAACATATATATATCTGAGTGAACCTATATATCTGAGACAAACTATATATCTATGTGAACTTACATATATGAGTCAAATTTTATATTTGAGTGAAACCTATATATCTAAATATATGTATTTAAGTAGACCTATGTATTTAAATAGCTATATCTAGGTGAACCTATATATTTGAGTAGACCTATGTATTTAAATATATGTATTTGAGTAGACCTATGTGTCTATGTAGATAGTAGAAAACTATACACTATAGTTCTAGATGTCACATTAACATTTAAACCACCCCTTGATCCTTTAGGGACCACTTTTTGATCATTACCTCACTAGTCATTAGAAAAAATGGATAAACTTAGAAATTTTTTGACTGTAACCTCAACCATCGATGGTTGACCCCTAACCACTGATGGTTAGCCTCGACCACTGATAGTCGACCTTTAACCACCTCAAGGGTTAATTTCCACTCAACTACGACTTGATTTTTTATTTTTAGCTATTTGATCCATGTGCATAATAATTTCATGTTAATGCTAAAATTAGACAACTTGTTGAACTTGTTGTTGAACCTCTTATTTCACCACTCCTTTTTCCTTATATAAAGAGAAGAAGAGGAGGTGAAAGGAGAGGAAAATTTAGCAATCATTATATTTTTGTGTATTAGAGATTCTTATGTAGGTTTTCTTCTCACTCTCGATGAATCTAAGAAGGATTCTAATGAACCAACAACCACAACAAGAAATCAAAAGTGCTATTGCTCATCAATTAACATCCAAAGCATCATCACTCTACTAGAATTGCTCTAGGGCCTACAACAAGCTTCTAGCCACTCACCTCAACATTCTTCAGACCAACAACAAAGTTAAGTATCTATTTTTAGTAATAATTAGTTCCTTTATTTCTCTCTAGCCTTCCCAACCAAACTTAATTTTACCCAAGCCAAATCTGACAATAACCATCGATGGTCAGCTAACCATCAATGATTTTCCCCTAATTGCTAATGGTCACCTAACTGTTGATGGTCACCTAACCACTGATGGTATTACCCAACCATTGATGATCACTATGTGTCAATTTCCAACAACAAGCTAATTTCACCTATCATACCCTAACCAAATCTCACTTTTTGACTTATCATTGAGGATCAACCTATTTTTTGAACCATATCTAATTTACTTAGCATTAATATCTAATCTTTTGTTGCTATAATTAGTCAAATTCATCTCTTTCCAAGCACTTTTTGTATTTGATTTTAGTAGATTCTACTATATATGTAATAAATTTATCTTTAATTTTCAAAACTTAATTATTTAAAAGTGTGGATTGATAGCCTCCAAGGAAGCTTATGCTTCTTGGATCTAGCTCGTGCTAGGAAATCCACACTACTATCCATTTAGTCAACCATTCCTTTAGTGCTTTCTTATTTGCAGGTCATTCCTTCCAAGATAAAAAAGAGTATCTATAACCATCTAGATCATCTTGTACACAACCATATCCAAGTTCTACTAACCTCACCCTTCTTTCAAGTCTTACAACTTTCTTCTTAGAAATAAATTAAAATTTTAGTGAAACATTTTGGCACACCTGGTGGGACCCTTGAGTCTCTTCTTGGGTTCATAGTTTGCATCTAGGTCCTTTCTTCTTGTTTTATTCTCATACAAATGAAATCAAAATTTTATTTTAGGCTTAAAATTAACTGCATACATTACTTTACTTATATTAATTTAGCTCATATAGATTAAATTAAAGTGAGAAAATTAATCATAGCTTCACTCTTTTCACAAACACTTGAGACCAAACCACTTATAACTAATCAAACATCAAAACATTGATATAAGGATCGACTAGGATTTCATCACCAAGGGAAGAACCAACTTAGTTTCCTTTGGCTGAGTATAATCTTTGGTAATCTATATATCTTGGATAAGCACTTAACACCCTTATCAATGTGGTATGTGAAGCGAGGAGGTAGGCCCCTATATTAAGCCACATACTGATTTACAACACAAATCCCTTTGAGATCCTAAACTACTTGAAACCAACCATAGACTTTTTTCTTAGTACTCATTCTACAAACCAAAGTTGAGTAACATAATTATTAAATCTTAAGGCATAAACCATAAGAGAGACTAAAAATAACTTTAGGATTTAATGTGATTTTAGTGAGTGTTTTGTTTCCTTGAATTTTTTTTGTCTTCTCTCTATTTGAGTTGTAGGATTGTTTGTGTTTTTCTTTGCTCCTTATTTGCATGGTTTTAACTAGGAAATAACTAAGAAACCAAACCAATCAAGATCCACCTCCTAATTAATCATCTTCCTCTTCTCCCTCATCCATAGAGTACATCTCAGATGTAGAGAGTTCTCCCCATCCTTTTGAAAGTCCTAGTTTACCTCAAATAGTTGCCCAAGGTGATCTGGACTTCACCACCTTCCTAGATAACAATATTTTATCCCTTCAACATTATCTCAATACCATATCTCACCATAACCTCACTTCAATTTTACCTATTGATACACCTTATGGGATTCCATTATTTATTATGGGTGACACCTCTATTTATACCATTTCCACCCAAAGATTAGCCACCCAAGCATCCTATTCTACTAACAATCCCTCTAATACCACTATACAAAACCCACCTATCCAACCTACCAATATCCAAACACCTTCCACTCTAAAAAATAACTCTTCTAGCATAGGATCAACCCAACCTTTAGCCACCTATACTCCACTTACCATTAGAGAACTTTCTACTAGCATGGACACCCTTCCTCTTCCTACGTACAACCCACTAACCTCCACTCCATTACAAAGCTTGGTGGTTTTTATACCTTATACCCTTCCACCCATAAATACCAAAGTCACCACCTATCCTCTATTTACCAACCCAATTATACCTCCAATCCAATCTACATGTATTCCCCATTAGGTGGCCATTTCACCAAACCCGAGCTACATACCTAACCCACAAGGTTATGTAACTCTACCTTATACCCAACCACCTATATCCAGTTACCCATACATAACATCTTTCCAATAAACCATATACACATACCCATATGTGGCATCATCCCAACCAGCTATATCCACATACCAATATGTTACAACCTCTCAACTTGCTACCAACTATCAATATGTTCTACCTCAACAAAATGCACCTTACAACTTTGGAGGTGCACAACTACAAATTGAGCTCATAAAGATGTTAATGGATAAAATGACTACTTTGGAGTCATCTATTTATGGTGCCCATAACCTTTTGTCATATGACCAAATCTACAATGAAATAATTCATCCATCCATCCCCATTAGACCCTATCCTCCTCAATGAGAAATTCTAAAGTTTTTAAAATTTTAGAGTAAGGAAGATCCTCAAAAACATCTACGAACATTTAGACACTCTTTTTATTTGATTACCTATGATGATGCTTTCCTTCTTCATACCTTTCTAATGTCTCTATTAGGTCTAACACTAGATTGGTATAGTGCTATCACCAAGCATTCCCTCTTTTATTTTGCCTAACTAACTCAAACCATATTAGATCAATTTTCCATAAAAATATCTAAGAAATTTTCCATCACCGATCTTTACTCCATCTAGAAATTTGACAACGAGTCCATTTCTAACTTCATATCCCATTAGAGAAGCTTAATAAATCAACTCTCTTTCTCTTTTCCCCAGTTTCAACTGATTGATCTTTTTGCTCAGGCTTATACCAAACACATTTCCTCCACCTTATAGGTTCAAACTTTTAGGACCTTTTATGAAGCTTTCACCATGGCATAAGAGTTAGATAATAGAGATACTGATGAGGGGAAGTTAAAATTAAGAAACAAGAATTCCACCTTCAAATCAAATGAGGCTTCCTCCTCTAAACCTAACAATCAAACCAAATCTAAAACTAAAAACAAGGGAATCATGAGTGCGATTATCCTTAAAACTACTCCTCTTCTAGTTGTTAACCAACACAACTCTTCTAATTTCTCTAATCAAAACACTAGAAACCAAAATTGCAACAACCAAAAGTAATTTACTCCAATAGGGGAGTCATATGCTTTGGTATTAAAAAAGCTATTAAAAATAAATATCATACAACTCCCACCAATTAAACCTCCACAATAATTTGATTCCCCTCACCCTGTACTTGGTTGGTATAATGAGAATGAATTATGTGCCTTCCATCATGTCATTGAGCATGATGTTAGTAGGTGAAATGCTTTCAAAAACATTGTCCAAAATCTGATTGACAAGGGCAAACATCTGTTGGATAACCCCAATGCACCCCCAAATTAATCACTTGACATATTTAGATATCCATTCCCCAACCATGCCCCTTCCATGAACAATGAAAATAATAGATAAAAATCCTCTCACAACCATGAGGTCCATAACATTAACATGATTCTTAGTGAACTCATTATTGAGGAAACTGTTACCCAAACCACCTTTCCTTCCCCTTCACTTATTGAGGTAGTGGAGTCACTTTCTATTCCTTTTAAAACTAAGACAAAAGAAACAACCACTCCCCTTTCTCCACTTATCAAGGTAGTGAAGCTGCCAACCTCTCTTTTGGAAGACATACCAAAATAAGTAGCCATTACCACCATATCCTTCTCTTCCATCATACAACAATCCACTCTTCCTTTGGAAAGCATTCCTAAGGAATAAGTCACTCTACTTACCTCTCCTATAAAATACTCACCTTCCCAAACCTTATAACCTTTGATTAAGGAAAAGGATGAGGTAACCACTCCTCTCTCTCCACCCATGGGTTAGTCCTTTGAGATCAATACCGAAGGGATCAAACCCATCTATAAGCCTTTCTCTAGATTATTTCAAAACTTGAATTACCTATCCCAACCCAATATAGATCATGCCACATTTTGTCACCATTTTGGAATCTCTTACCCAACCAAGTAAGAGCCTTCAACCACACCATTATCAACCCAACCTTCCATTTCCACTATTAAACCCACCATCACCCTAGCCAAACCTTTGAAAACCACTACCCCTCAAGCTATAGTTGAACTGACCAAACCAACTCCACCCAAAATAGCCCAATTAGATTCCCCCATCCTAATTAAATCCATTCAAAACCTAGGCATGCTCCCTACTCAGATCCTTACTCACCCTCTGCTAAATTTGGATTTAGCACCACCTAGCCCATAAAAGGAAACTAAAATCAAGCAAACCAAAAAAGAGAAGCCACTTAGGATCCCAAAAACTAGAACCTTGCCCCTTATTTTTAACTTGCCTTCCATTTTGGGACCATACACTTCTTCCCTTATAAGACCACATCATTTGATTAAGAAAACATGTTTCCTAAAGACAACCCAAACCCAACCTCCCTTCTAGATATGCATCTAACTACTCTTTTCATGCCCTCATCCTCCAAACCCTCCACCACCAAATATCCTACTTTTAACCCTTCTATTTTCAAATCAATCACTACCAAACCTACAAATTCTAAAAATTTGACCTCTAAACCACAAACCACCAAGAGTACTCCACTACTCAAAAATCCCATTACTAAGCCTACTTTTAAGAAATCTTCCACCCTAAAAGTCAAAACTCCAACATCCCTTCCAACTTTACCTGAGTCTTACTCTACCATGCTATAGAGGTTATTAAAACCTTTTTTCTTGACTTTGAATCCCATCAAACTGTTTGGCCCCCATCATCCTAAGCTATCCTTGTTTGATGACAACTTGATTTACTCATACCATAAAATGCTAGGACATGATATAGAGAAATGTAAATCTATCCAAGTCCTAGTCTATTAGCTATATGCTGATGATGACCTATTATCAAAAGAGCCACCCATAACCCCATATCCACTCCAAAAACCACATCCTATCACCACAAACCTACCTACTCTTTCACTCTCATCCAAGAGTGAGGAAGAACCAAATCAATACTCTAACCCAACTCCTCCCCAAATCCATACCATCCATGTGGTCACATGATCACAAGTTCAATAAAAGGAAAAGGGGAAGGAAAAGGTGTCCATTTTATGGATATACCCTTCTTCTACCACCCAAAAACTCAACCAAACCCAAACATCCACACCTTCTCCCAAACACAAGATATCCATCTTGGGTACCTCTCAATCCAATCCTTCTCAATCAATCCGAAGAGTGGTTTTAAATCAACTTCACCAAACATAGGTGAAGATGAGTTTATATGAACTAATCAATACCTCACCCCACTATTTCCAAATAATGATAGAAGATTTGTATTCTATAGAATTCCAACCTAAATATCCATAACTTCTAGCAGCCTTTATTAGATCTCTCTACCTTTCCATCCTAGTTACCTTTAAAGATTCAAAAATACCCTCCATTCATCCCCAAGATCTAGATCTACCTCTCTTCATTACCACATACATCAACAAAACACACATCAAAAAGGTTATGATTTATGGAGGGGATAACATCAACATTATCTCCTCCCACACTTATGACCAACTAAAATTACCAGAGAACATTATGTCAAAAACCACAATAGTGCTTTGATCCTTTAATGACATTATGGCAACAAATCTGGGCATTGTCATCCTCCACATTTTTCTAGGACCTCACATGTTTTCTAAGCTCTTTTATATAGTGGGATTGGGCACCCTTGGATACATTCCATGAATTATGTACTATTCACCCTACATCGGTGCATCAAATTTGAGTATGAGGGTCAAGTAATTACCATACAAGCTGACCCAAGTCATTTTACATCATACAACATGATGTACCACCTGAATGATGTTCTCCTCCTTCCTACCACCAAGTCTTCATCAAAAAAAAATGATTCCACTTCTCCTATCAATTAATAATCAACTAACTCATCCACTCCTTCTACCAAAATCCCCATAGAGGACCCCTTAGAAGCTACATTCCTACATCTCTCACTTGAGAAATATTGCCTCTTGGCCTTGAATGATTTGTTTGGATATTTGTTAATGGATGAATATGGATAGGATGTATAAAAATGGTAAGAGGGTTTACCCCCAAGTAATGGGATGAATGGAAGGATACATGGTAATGGAAAAATAATATGTAACAATGGCAATGGCATGGCAATGTGAAATGGTATGGTACATGTTTTTGGCCTAGGTGTGGTTTTTGATTCTATTGTTCCTGTTGAGATGGATATGCATGTCTTAATCAATAAATGATATAAATAAGATACTTGATCATGTTGATTACTATCCCACACCTTATCTGAATAACTACTCCATCAAGAATTGCCTACAAAATGTGATTTTAAGAATGTTGTTGTGATCTTTGTTGGGAATTGATTTTGATTCCTTCAAATGTTGAGACAAGGTATCTTTGTAGCCTATACAAAGGAAAGTGTGGCCATGGATGTTAAATAAGGACAAATAATGGATGGTAGGTTTGATTGTGAAATGGAATGGTTGATGATAATGGAATGTGGAATGGTTGAGGAACAAATGAATATTGGGATGTTCAATCACATATAATGTTGTTGATGATGGATTCAACATAACTTTGGTTATGGTGGGGCTGAAGACTTATTCTCTCAATAGGACCATCAAGTTTTTCTATTGTTTGATCTTGAGAGTAACTACCATCTGATTAGGCTGTAGATTAGAAGTTATTTTAATTTTATCTTTGATTTTGTCTTCATCAAGTAGTGAAGAACTTTTGTGCTTAGCTATTGGTGCCTCAATGAGGTTTTCACCAATGAATTTGTCTTGATTGTCCCATAGCACCTCTAAGAAGGTTTCACTAATAAACATTAGATTTTAACTTTGATTATCTTTTAGCACTTCCAAAAATGTTTCACAAGAAGATGCTTAGTTTTGACTTGGATTGTCCCCTAGCACCTCTAAAAAGGTTTCACTAGGAGAATGTTCTTCTACTATATAAATGTGGTCTTGGCCTCCTTGTGCTTCTTCAACTACTATGTAACCATGGATGCAATTTAACAAAGTGTGATTTTTTCAATCCCAATCAACACTTATGGGAGATGGAATGTTAATGATATGGCTATTTTGGTTGATGGTAATGGCTTGTGGAATGGTAATGGAATGGGGAGACACTACACAATCCTTGTAGAAGATACTAGGATAACTTGTGTCAAAAATGAAGTACTCATCCTTAAAAATTATAGAAGGATCATACATGTGTTCAAACTAATCTACAAGGTATGCATAACCAATGTTGTAACAGTCATGGACATATTCTATATCTAAATCTAATTTTGACTTAAGGGACTCTAAATCTGATGTTGAGATAGATGTTGATTCTAATTTTCATGCTAAATTTGATGTCAGTTCAAGAATAAAACTTGAATCTAACTCTAATTCTTCATCTAATAATTACTCTATTACAATGATGTCTTGCTAAATATTTGGAATTGGAAAAGTAATATGCGATGATGGCATAATAGGCTCTACAAAAACTAGTTTGTCAAAGTGAGACTCCTTTAAGATGGTAAATAGGTCAAGAGACAACTCCTCAGAGACTAGCTTGTCAATAGGAGGCTCTTGACAAACAAGCAGATGGTTGAGGTAATGATTTTACCAAAGGTAGTTATAATCATTAAGAAGTGACTCAACAAAGACAAGCTCATTAGTGTAATACTCCTTGATAAATGGTATAGGATCAATAAGCAATTTATCATAGGTTAACTTATCATAAATGGTTGATTCAATAAAAACATATCAGATTGGTTGGTTCTCTTGGCCTTGGTTTCCAATGAGTTGGAAAATATCAATTTTAAACATAGCTTGGTCTTCAAAGGATTGGATCGGTTGAGGTTTGGATGGGATTGGTTCTAGATGAGGAATGGCTTACAGTTGGATAATGGTAGGGCATTAGGGAGTATGATTGATTTCATGAGCCAAAGGATATACTCTTGAGATGGTAACGACAGTGCATTTTGAGGCTTTATTGCTCACAAAAGCCAAAGGACTAGGTCCTGGAATGATGAAGGGGTATTATGGAGCTTGATTTCTCACACAAACCAAAGGATGAGGTCCTGATATAGAAATAGTTGGGTGTTGTGGAGCTTGGTTGCTCACACAAACCAAATGATGAGGTCTTGGTATGGGAATGGTGTGACATTGTGGTCTTGAAATAGAAATGGTACACTGTGGTGGAGCCTGATTACTTGCATAAGCCAAAGCACCCAAGTCTTCCTCATAAACCATATCATCTAAATCATGAGATGGCTCATAAGATGGTTTTTGATTGTGTTTCACATACTAATTATTAAAAAGAGGGTATGGATTTGTATCCTAAACAACATTATTTGTATCTGGGTCTTCAAAGTCCTCCTCACAAGTCTCTTCATACCAATCAATGTCTCAAGTTGGATCATAAGTTATTTTGTGACTTTATTCTCATGAATGATTAATATGAAGTAGATAAAAATCTATCTCATAAACTATATTACCATCATTGGGGTCTTGACTAAAGCCATAAAAGTCATTTTGTGTAGCCATTGTATCATAAGTCAGATTGTACATGACTCCACCATAAGTGTAGATAGACATATTCAAATAAATGATGAAAGCTTCAAAAATAAAAAGGCTTAGAGTTCTACAAACTCTAAAAAATGATCCAAAGGATAAATGGTTCAAACTTGGTCCAACTTAGTTGAAGGGGTGGATTTGTATCTCCAATGTGGTTTGAAATTGGAGATTGTATCTCCAAAATGGTTTGTGATAAGACTCGGCATAAAACAACCTAACATCAAATGTCTAATGTCAAATGTCATACACACAAAAGGTCAGGTGTCTGAATAAAAATTGACATGTCAAAGGTCTAGTTCATAGTGTTCCAAATAAGGTCTAAACTAGGAAAGGGAAAATTTGAGTTACTAGGTCTTTTGTCCAAACACAAAGTTAAAATCTAGGCTCAAATAAATAGGCATGTTATAGGACTTTTGGCCAAACAATGTCAAAAACTAGACTTGAAACAAAGGCTAATGTGATTTTATTTAATCTAACAAGTTTGGAAATAACCTTGACATAAACCCAACACATGAAATTAAATATAAACATGATCAATTGGCACAAGGAATAATATAAAAGGATCTTTGAGAAAGGTTGTGTTCTCCCAAATAAAGGCATAAATAATGATGAGGATAGGTAATGAACAAATAAACAATCAATAGTTTTCAAATTTGGGTAATCGATTAACTGAAGTTATGAAACCCAAAAGAGACATCTATGAATTATCCCCATGAATTAAGGCCTAAATAGAAATAAATCAATGTTTGAATCCAAACTTGACAAGGCTAAAAGAAAACTCATTGTTGATAACTAGGATTTGACCAAATAGGCTAGACAAGATCGGACAACATGACAACATAAGACAAATGTCCAAATGGTATACATGACATGGTTTGAAACAAATGATTTTTGGAATAAGGTGAACTAGTCTTAAAACAAATTAAATAGCCTAATGGTGTAAGCATGCTCAAATGATGTGTTTGATAATATGTTTCAAAGACTCAAAGGTAAAATGGTTTGACATGATTTGGGCAGCATAACATTACCCTCCTCAACTCAAATGACACACACACACAAATAAGTTTAACAAAAATTTCAAGGCACAAGTGTGGTGTAAAATGGATAGCATAACACCTCTTTGGATAAAAGAGTGATATATAGAAAATTTTATTTTGACATGGATTATGAACAAACAAACAAGTTTTAGTCTCAAAACATACCAAGCAAAAATTACCAAAATACAATAAGTATAATCATCCAAATCCTAGCAATGGTATGTCAATGTGGGGTTAACTAAAATAGAAAGATTTTGAATGTTTCTAAGGGAATTAATTGCATAATAAATTTCATGTCAAATAATGCAAAATAAAAGCATGGATATTGGGTGACCACAGCATTGGCTAGTTATAAAAAGGTCTAGTACTTTTTACAACCACTACATCCTACTATTCGCTTAGTATAGTGCGATATCCAAATGTAGATATGTCCCATGTGTAACTTAGAAGGAGTAAGTGAATTCAATTCCAAGAGATGAAACCCTAGGTCAAAGCTTTCCTAAATAACTCATGGGAGGTAATGACATCCCCCTCGCAAGCCAAGTTTACATAAAAATAAAGAAAGCATGAAATAGAAAGACTTTAGGGTCATTTTAAAAGTCACCCAAACTTTGATGAGTTTTTGGGGAGTTATTTAGATGAATTTATTTCTAAGCCTTAGACTAGGCTATTTTAAATAGGAATGGTGATTTTGATTCTAAGGGTTACCTATAGAGGACAAATGGAAGAGCATACATGCAACATCCCTCTTTTTGACAAACAAAAATTTAATTAAACAACTATTGAAAACAAAAATTGACATGTGTGTTCAATTTTAAATTCAAATAAAATATTTGGTAGTGTTTATTTGACCCTTTGGTATTAATTGTAACTTTGAAAACATTCACCACAAACATCTAAATTCTTTTGTTAAATACCAAAACAAGGTTCCTAGTTGATTTTTAAACATGCAAAAGGTGATTTAAAACATGTTTTTAGTAAATGTCAATCTTGTTCCTATAGAAAAAATGTTAGCATATCCTTTATCTTTGAAGCTCTTTTTGGTTTGAAATAATGAACTTTGAAAAAATATCTCTCAGGTTTGTGTTTTAAGAAAAACACAGTGACCGATGTTAGTTTCTATAACTGATAATGATTACATTTTCTAACCAATGTCAGTTATTTAACTGACATTGATTATGCCAATGTAACAAATGGTAGGTATATAATTGATGCCAATTTTGCTAACTGACATTGATTAAGATATGCAATTGATGTCGATCTTACCTATCGATGTCGGTTACTTATAAAACCATGGCAAACAAAAATGGTAAAATAATGTTAGAAAATTAATTTACAAGAGTTTTAAAGGTCTAAATGAATATTTTAAAGTTGAAAAATGATCTTATTAAGGTGTGAGATGTGTTTAGTCCCACTGGGCATATCGTTATATGATCTAAGAATTTGACTCAAGAGAGGATGGTTAGTATGGTATTAGTTCCAAAATGAAAACAAAATAAAATAAACACACTAACTAGCATAAAATCTCTAGGCCTAGACACTAGGGAGAGCTTAGTTAACAAACATGAATAAAACAAACAAATAAAATGTAAAATAAATCTCTTTTACCTTCCTTAAATGCTCCAAAATGCTTGTTTTAGTGGCTTGCTCAGCTTGTGCTCATGAAGTCCTTGGCAATGGAAGCTTGGCTACCTCCATCTCTCTTTGGCACCTTTGGCTTGTGGCTTGGCTTGGCTTGGAATCAATTTGGCATGGTAACACTAATTTCAATGGCTTTTTAAAGGTATTTTTTCATTATAACTTTGTACCAAAATATCTTAGAAATGATGTTCATGGCCTCTCTATTTAGAGATTTTTGAAAATGGCTGGAATCAACCTGAACCATCCATCTCAAGATTGAGATGTGTGGCTAAGGATTAATACAATTTTGAAATTAAAATTGATAAATAGGCTCATCAATATTTAGGATATAAGAGTAATTAAGAGGCCTGGAGGGCTTTGATGAGGCATGGGAGGCATGAATCCTGATATTTTTGGCATTTATGGCCTAGGATGTTTTCCCAAGAAATGAGGTCACCTGATGATGCAGATATTCAATATTAATTTCTAAAAATAATTTTTCAACAAGTTTCCATGGAATTATTAATTAGGAATTGATTAGTATTAATTATCTCTTAAGCATGTTTAAGCACTTTGTGCACAAATTACTCAAATTGATCAGAATGTCTTGTTATTGGAATTAGAATTGGAAGGCAAAGTGCTATCAATAAAAAAATATGATAAAAAAAAATTCCAATGCCTTGTTATTGGAATTAGAATTGGAATTTTTTGTTGATAGCTATAGAATTGGAAGGCATTATTGGAATTAAAATTTGACTGGATTAGAATTAGAAGGCAATGTCAGATGCATTGGAACTATATTCCCATTTAGGATGTTATCAATAAAAAATAACAAAGGTACATGTCTTGTGCAAGATATTTGATAGGAAAGAGCAATCTAGAGCACCCAGGTGTAAAATTGACATTTTGACTCAAAATGATCTGATCAAAGTTAGATGGAATATAAATTGCATTACCCTATTTAATGATACTTTAGACAAAATTGACACTTGAATATGTTAGTTTCACATCATTTAGCGTGTTTTAGTGTTTTTATGCCAAATTGTGTGTTTTAGGTAGAAATTAGCCAAAATCCTTGTTGGAGGTTATTAGTGGCCAATTTTAGGTGTTTACATAGACCACCCATTGAACCCCTAGGGACCAATTATTGACCATTACCCCACCATTCATTAGAAAAAATGGCTACACTTAGCCATTTTTGACTGTAACCTTGATTGCTGATGGTTGACCCCTAACCATCGATGGTTAGCCTTGACCAATGATGGTTGAACTTTAACCACCTCAAGGGTTAACTTCCACTCAACTACAACTCAATTTTTTATTTTTACCCATTTGATCTATGTGCATAATCAATGCATGTTAATGCTAAAATTAGATAGCTTTTTGAACTTCTTGTTGAACCTCTTATTTCACCACTCCCTTTTCCCTATATAAAGAGAAGAGGAAGAGGTGAAAGGAGAGGATAAATCAGAAATCATTAGAGTCTTGTGTATCAGAGCTTCTTATGTAGGTGGTTTTCTTATTCTTGATGAATCGAAGAAGGATTCCAACAAACCAACAACCATAATAGAGATGAAAAGTGCTACTACTCATCAATCAACATCCAAAACATCATCACTCTTCCAAAATTTCTCTAGTTAGGCAAAAAATTCATTAGTTGTACCCTCATATAGCCCTTCTCATCAAAGATGAACTTCAACACCTCCTATTTATAAATTTAAATCAACCCATTGATTATCTCCAGTGGGTCTCAAACATCATTCCTATCACCAAAGCAATAGTGGGACTTCACATTTGTGTAAAATTTCATAACCTTAAACTTGATTTTCCAAAGGATGACTTTCCTTTGCCAATCATTGACCAAATTATTGATCTTATAGCTGACCATGAGATGCTATCTCTTATGGATAGGTTCTAGGGTTATAATCAAATCTTAATTACCTCTGAAGATCAACACAAAACTACCTTTATTACCCCATGGGGAACTTTCTTCTATAGGGTCATGCCTTTTAGTTTTAAGAACATTGGTGCAACCTACCAATGTGATATGACCTACATCTTCCATAACCTTATTCATAAAATCATTGAAGACTATGTTAATGACCTTCTTGGGAAATCCAAATGTCATAAAGATCATTTTGCCATTATTAAGTTTATCTTCGAATGCCTCATCCAATACCATGTTTTCCTTAACCCCAAGAAGTGTTTTTTTTGGGTCTTATCAGGAAATATCCTTGGATTTATCATCTCCATTCAAGGAATTGAAGTTGATCCCACCAAAATAAAAAAAATCCTTGACATGCCTCCCCCCACCCACCTCAAGTAACTTCATAGCTTGTAATGAAAGGTCAAATCTATTCATGGCTTTATCTCTGAGCTCTTGAATCAATGCCAACATTTCCACCACCTTCTAAAGAAGGATGTATCTTTTAAGTGGAACACAGACTATCAAAAAGCCTTTGATTCACTTAAAGAGTACCTTTTATTTATACCCATCCTCATTCCTCCTAAGGAAGATCAACCTTTTTACCTTTATATTTATACCACTGACCACTCCTTAGGGAAAATGCTTATGCATCATGATAATAAGCATAAAGAGCAAGCCATCTACTACATAAGCTAAATGCTTATAGAGTATGAAACCTGGTGCACTCATATCAAGAAAATTTACCTTACCTTGGTCTTTGTAGCCACCAAACTCTGTCATTACCTTTTTAACTAGAAGATGTTTGTCATCCTTTACATTGATCCACTCAAGTACATACACTCCAAACCATACCAAAATCAACATATGGCTAACTGGCTCATGCTTTTAGTTGAGTTTGACCTTGAATTCTTCAAGCAAAATTAAATTATACTACAAGTCATTTTTGACCAATTGGACAAAGCACCTTTAGTAGATAATCAACCTTCTCCTCTTGAGTTTCTTGATGAGTCCATTATAACCCTTTCTCAAGTAGACTTTACCTATCAAGTGACCATGTTCTTCAATGGATGAAAGTGTCAACATGGTGGGGGAGCTAGCATCATCCTTATCACCCTTCATAGTGAACCTCTTCCTTTATCCTTCAATATATATTTCAAATATACTAACAACATAGCTAAGTATGAAGCCCTAGTGATAAGTATCTAGATTACTTTATCCTTGAGAGTCAAAATAATTAGCATATTTGGTGATCCCAACTCATGGTCAATAAAATCAATGGTTCTTACTAGTTTAATAATGATGTTTTAAAATAGTATAAAAAAATAGTGGAGGTAATATTAACATCATTTTATCACTACCTTATCCAAGCCACTCCATGATCTATGAATAAGTTTACTAACACAATGGATTCTATCACTTCGCTGATCCCATCTACACCCTCTAACTCTAAGTTATCTATCATTATCCACATACTTATCAAGCCTTCTTATATCAAATTAGACTCTCCTACCATATTCAATATGGAGGAGACCCAACCTGACCTTAGGTATCAATAGACCTTTAACTATCTCAACTTTGTCATCATCCCTTCTAACCTTTCTAAGAATGTTCAAAGAGATTTTATTCAAATCACCTTGCATTATACCATACTAGGGGGAATTATTTATAAACACAAATTTTATGGTTTCCTCTTCCATTTCCTTCGCAATCATGAATTCATTCACGCTATCAAGGAAACACATGATGGGATTTGTGGAGGACACTTTAGTGGTATAACTATCACTAAACATATCCTTTGGCTTGGATATTATTGGCATACCCTTAAAAAAGATTATTATGATTATGTGGAGAAGTGTGTGAAATGTCAACAACATACTAATTTACATCACGTGCCTAGCCATAGTCTCTAAGTATCCAAAGATTTATAGCCCTTCTCATATTGGGGTCTGGATCTTATTGGTGAAATTAACCCCCATTATTCATAGAGACATAATTATATTATCACTATAATATAATATTAACCAAATGGGTAGAGGTAATTCCTTTAATATCAACCAATTCTTAAAATATTATCAATTTTATCAACCATTACATTATCTATTGTTTTAGTGTTCCTCACAAAATTATCACTGATAATGGTAAATATTTTAAGAACAAAAAAGTCCAAGATCTTTATGACACATTAGATATCAAGTTAATCTTCTCATCACCTTATCATACACAAATAAATGGACAGGCTAAAGACTCTAAAAAAACTCTCAACAATATGATAACTAAAATGGTTAATGCATCTGGTTGGGATTGGAACCTACATATCCCCTTTGCATTATGGGTGTATCATACTAGTATTTGAACCCCTATGGGTGCTTCCCATTTCTCTCTTGTGTTTGGAGTAGAGGTTGTCTTACCTCTCAAAGTCCAAATTACTTATCTTTGCATATATTTACAATATCTCATCTCTAAAATTGATTATCATCAAGAATGTTTAGCCCAACTTGAGTTACCTAATAAATGTTGTTTATCCATGCTTACCCATCTTTGTGTCTATCAAAAGTGAATCAAGCACACTTATAATAAACACATAAAAGTGTGAGAATTCAACATTGAGGACATCATCTTAAAGTAAAATTATCATGTCACAAATCTGGAGAAAATCAAGTAGGGCAAGTTTGCTTTCAATTATCTTGGAACTTAGATCATAATGCACAAGTATAGATCAGGAACTTGCCAGTTATCCTCTCTTAAATGGAATTTGGAACCTGAGCCCCTCAATGATTTGCATCTATGTCTTTTCTTTTGTTAAACAAGATCAAACTCACCTTTTTTTCAACTTAAGCTATCCTTTATTTTCATTCCACCTTCATCTCCTTATTTTTAATGACAACTCATTAAATTTGAATCATGTGATTATCCGTCACAACCTTATCCTAATATTGAACATGGATACCATAGCTCTACCCATGACATGATTCTCATTATACTTTCTACCTCTTTAGAAGATAGATTCCCATGGTCATTGTTGCTTAATCCTCCTTTACCCACTCATCGACCTTCTTGTGATTTATTTTGGCCTTTATAAAGGTAAACATTTAAGCTTATATAAGAAAGTCTATGTCATAAACAATGACACACACAAAAAAAGAGACCGATAATATCCTATGGGTCATTACTAACATTTTCAAAATGCTCCCTTAAAGGAAAACTATCAAAACATATCAAAGTTTCTCAAATAAGGTAGACTCTCCCTTGAAGGAAAACTATCAAGAGCCTTAAAGATTCTCATAAATTAGATCACCCCATGGAAGGATGGCTAAATAAAGCATTTATAAAAAAAGAGAAATATCTTGAAAGCTTCCCACATTGATCAGTTTCCCCAAACATATCAAATTATCAATAGACCCATATTAAAATAAAAAAAATAAAAGATAATTTTGGAAGCCTCAATTAGCTTTCATAATTAGACTTCCTGCATCGATCAGTCTACACTTTATATGACATGGACTTGTTTATATTGGATCTTTGGTAACCTGCAGAAGAGGCATGCTAGTCTCACAAGATGGTTCCATCATCATCCACCTCCCCTTTGTACCCTCTATAAGTAAGGTATTTTTGAGTTTACTTGACACTAGGTCATCAATAAAGTTTTTAACTAGCTAATGAATGCTAATGCAAAGCATTTGAAGGGCTTATGTTCATAAGCCAATCTAACTTAAGTTTGTCTTAGTCCTTGCTAATGAAGAAGCATCATGCTTTATTCTTATTTATCTCATACCTACTTGATGATACATTCATTAAAACATTTGTATTTTTATTGTCTTATCTTTTCTCACATTTAGTTTCACTATTCAAATTACTCTTGTGTTTTAAGATTACTTCACCTTCATCTAAACAAATGTAATTAATTAAAAACATTTAACTACCAATCATGCATTTTATTTAGTGATGGCCTTATTACCTTATTTGATTTTAACTATTTATAATCATAAGAACATTTTAATGAATTACCCATATCATACATCAAACATCATCTAGTGATCAATCACATCAACTAACAATCTATCACAACTATCACAATTTAATCATACATCAAAACTGAATGAGTCATTCACATATGTTATCCACCACATGTCTAATCTAGATAAGGAAGCATCAACTCATTAATTTAAATCATGAGCATAATCATCATGAACATAATCATATCAAAATCATAACCATAACCACAACATAAACATAGTCATCCATAAACATGAAAATAATCACAACATGATAGCCATGTCCAACAAAACATACCACACTAATCATCATCACATAAACAACATCCATCAAATATCAACATCTTCATGACAATACATCATAAACATAGTCACCAATAAACCATAACCACATCATAATCATCATCATATCATAAACAACATCCATCAATATTGAATATCATCATAAGCATAAATTCAATAGCCATATCATCACATTCCTAGCTAGGTGAGTACACATAAACCATAACATCACATTATCACATAAACAACACCACACCCATAACCATCAACACAAACCATAAACCATGATAATATCTATATATCATGAGATCATAATCAAAATAATGATCATAGATACAATAATGTACATGTCTCTCAATAGGGTATATACATCTTTCTTTATCATCTCACAAGATGGTATCAAAATAATATAATACATAAAAATACAAGGTCTCATACAAGTCTAATACCCTAGATAACCACTACCTCTTGAGCTTACCTATTCACCTATAGACTTAACTCATTGACCTAGTGTTACACTTTTGGCCCTTCTGATGATCCCTGCTCTGTACTCACCCCATCTAGGCTCATCTAAAATATGTGGGAAAACTAAGCCTCATAATACCTTAGATCTTACGCTATCATAACATATATTTCCATAGAGATAGTCCTTAGTGGTCTTACAAGTGTTGGTACTCAATCTCCTACCTGCTTGAGAGAATATATCTCATGTATAACCACAACTACCTAATATCTATCCTGATCCTTCTCTCTAGTAAGAGTGGCCACCTGAAACTATGATGCATACCTCTCCCAGTTCATGACTACTAAGGATGTCTATGCTATGATTAGTTCCACCCATGCTTGGTCCTTCTCAATAATTAGTGATTATATATCTAGGGCATCTTCATCTCTTTGATTACCACCCTTACCTCTACATCCACATCTATGTCCTAATACACATCATCACCTCTAAAAATAGCTACATCATAGTGTGTCTAAAACCATGTAGGGTACTCATCTATGATTTCTACATCATTAATCTCTACCCTCATTGGTATAAGGTCATGATTAATGAATACATCCTCTAGCTCTAAAGTGGGTAGTGGAAACTCTACATCCTCCCTCTAGTATCTTGGAAACTCACTTGGGATATCCAGCATGAGTCCAAATAACCTCCTCACATTATCAAATAGGATAATCTCAACCTCATGATCTTGCCTCCCATAAATCCACTAGTATCTCTACATCAAAAAATTGTGTCTGAAATAGCTCACCCATGCTATAAATCTAACATATAGGTGCCAAATCACATCTCTCACCACCAATGCCTCTAGCCTATCTTGGTACCAATCCATGTCCCATGCCCCTCCTCCTAGTCATATGAGAGCATAATAACCTCTCCACCTCATGTATCTAACTCCAAAGTCCATCTGCACAAAACCATGCCATGATACTATAGCTGGTTAGATCACCCTAATGTGCTCATAGGCTTAACAATGTAGCACAAAACCAACATTGATCCCATATCTCTTGTGGGCATGGTATCCCCACAAATCTTGATAGATATGAAATAATAATATAGGTTCCCATGTAAATACTATATGATCCAACCACATATACATAATAACCCCTAATAATAAGTATGGAAATATCCCATTGCTCAAATCTAGTAGTGCATAACATTTAACAATTATCATCATCATCATGAATAACTATCTAGTGTCCCTATCTTGGTGATATAAAGGTGTGTAGTGAACTCCTAAATAACCCATTATAAACATAAGGTCCTTTTCATACAGGTGATACACATTACCATCCCACTCATCACTGCTAATATGGTATATCAACTCACCCTATATAAGTAGTTGCACTATCTAATGGATGTCTTATGGTAGAATGGTCATCTCTCCAATCAACATTAAGAATGTGTTAATGGTAGGGTCCCATCTCTTAATGAGTGCCACTAACATATCTACATCACAAGGCACATGTTAGTATTACCTAATTCTTCCTAGGCCTACATCACTCATGTGATCCCAATCCATGTCAGTCATACCTTGGTATACCTCATCTAGGATTTGGGGCACCTGGTATCTCATCTGCAACTACTCCCTTGCCTGTAGGGTTTGATACTAATAATTTAGTTTACCTAATATCAGCATACTTAGCCTATGAATTCTACCTATTACCCCTACCTCCTACCTTAACCTATTCACCTTGATTACATAAACTATACCTACTTTGACCTATACCCAAGACTTACCTTTAGACCAACAAAAAAACTAAGTATCCATTTTTAGTAATTAGTTCCTTTATTTCTCTTTAAACTTCCCAACAAAACTTCCTTTTACCCAAGCCAAATCTAATAGTAACTATTAATAGTCACTTAACTACTGATGATTTTCCCTTCACCACTGATAGTCACCTAACTATCAATAGTCACCTAACCACTGATGGTCTTACCTAATCACCGATGGTCACTATGTGTTAATTTATAATAACAAGCTAATTATACCTATCAAACCCTAACCAAATTCCACTTTCTAAATTTTTGCCTTATCATAGAAGATCACCATTTTTTATGAACCACATCTGATTTATTTAGCATTAATATCTAATTGTTTATTATTATAATTAGTCAAATTCATCTCTTTTAACTCACTTCTTGTATTTGATTTTAGTAGATTATATTATTTATGCAATTAATTTATCTTTCATTTTCAAAAATTAATTGTTTATAAGTGTGTATTGATAGCTTCTAAAGAATTTTGTGCTTCTTGGATCTAGCTCATGCTAGGCAATCCAGCTTACTATCCAACTAATCAACCATTTCTTTAGTGCTTTCTCATTTGTAGGTCATTACTTCTCAAACAAAGAGGAGTATCTACAACCATTTGGATCAACACACACACAACCACATCCAAGTTCTACTAACCTCACCCTTCTTGCAAGTTTTACAACTTTCTTCTTAGAAATAAAACAAAATTTTAGTGAAATAGTTTGAATAGATATATTTGAGTGAACCTGTGTGTTCAAATATTCATATCTAAATAGACCCATGTGTCTAAATATCTATATTTGAGTGGACCTTTATGTCTAAATAACTATATCTAAATGAACTTGTGTGTCTTAATATCTATATTTGAGTAGATCTATGTGTTTGAATAGCTATATCTGAGTGAACCTATGTGTTTAAATATCTATATTTGAGTAGACATGTGTGTTTGAATACTATATCTAAGTGAAATTATGTGTCTAAACGTGTATATCTAAAGAAATTTATGTGTAGTTCCCCTCTTTTAGTGAGAGAGTCAAGACTGAGGTAAGGGTGTCCAACCAAAAGTGGTAATGATCAGATGTGCTAATGTTATATAGTTGGGATGATGTTGTGTTAAGTTTGAGAATTTTGGCTATTATGATGGAGTTAATTGTTGAAATTGGTAATGGGATAGAAATTTGGTCTATATTAAGTTTATTATAGTAATATTAGTTTTGTCATTTTTTAGCAGTAAATGTGATCAACATATTAGTTTAACCAATATAGAATGAGGCATATTGAGATCAAGTACCACGTGTAATAAATGGTTTACAAATCATAGTTATTGTTCTCTAGATATCGCACTGACAAGAAGTTTGTATTAGTTAGTGAAATTTTCATGCAAGGTCAACCTTAGTAAGGTGATATTTTATAAATGTGATTTAAAAAGGTTATTTTATGAGTTTTATAATTCATTTAAATCATTTGATTTGATAGTTATTATTTGTTCTAATCTAGAGAATATGCCAAGGATATGAGGATTAACTTTGACCCAGTATGAGTAGGTTGAGGTGCTTATCTAGGCTAGGGAGGAGGTTACCCTAGTAAGGAGCCTATACTTTTTCATATTTTTGCCATTTGTAGTACATTTTTTACTATTTTTATTGAAAATTTGGTAGTTTAGGGTATTATTTCAAAAAAGTGGTGCTTATATCCTAATATTGGCATTATTATTTAGGACATAGCTTTAGTGACTTGGATATGAAACTACTATGTAGTGTTACTATCGTGTATGCAATAACAATTTCTAGTAGGCCTAGTTTGTGATGCTTATTATTGTTCCCTATGTTTATGGTTGTTTTTATCTATTGATATTATAATTAATTTGTTAATGTAAAATTTGGTTATATTTTTATAGGTTGATGTGCACATGAGATAATTTCAAAGTGGCTAGATGATGGAGAACTTATGGGGTCTGCCCCTGATAGACATCAATATGGATGTTATAGAGAGAGTTGGTATGAGTCACATGGCATCCTTAGATTTGATGACCTAGGATAAACACATGATGTATGTACTATGTGAGAGGTGGGATGTAGATACTTGAACATTCTAGTTACCTACTGTAGATATGACTATCACATTAGAAGATGTGTATAAGATCCTATAGTTACCTATTACTAGGTAGAGAGTCATATTATAGAAGGATATAAGTGATCAAGCCATACAATGGGCTGCTAGGTATTTTATACTATGGCTATAGGGACTCATCATACATGGTACCATAATGATATATTATTATCGCTATTTGTCATGATAGATGTTCCACGATTACATAAGTTCTTAGTTATTTTATTGGATTTATTTGTGGCTGTAGATGGGAGTGGGGTATATATTTACTACAAGATGCATTATATAGTGCAAGACATAGATGAAAATGGTACGATCTACTTATGGGTTTTCACTATGCTGGCCCACTTATACTATGATTTATACCATTTTACATAGGAGATGTGTGGCAGAGGTATTGGATCTTACACAATATTACACTATTGGGCATATGAGCATATAATAATGAGTAGACTAGCATTGCCTCTAAAAATTTATTGGGCTTATCCATAGTCATTTGTAGAGAGGTTGATAGGTATGACCCATGTACTTAGAAGGAACATGATGCAATGTAGAGATGTGCTAGATAGGTTGATGGTTAGAGACATTATCTAAAGGCCCTATAAGGGATATGAGGGATGGCCTAAGGATAATGCTCAATTAAGATGGGTTCAAGTGGGATGTTGGCTACATGACCATTGGGTCAATATATATGAGAGGTTTTAATATGAGCATGTGACACAATAGTTTGATGTTACTCAGGATGTGCCCCTAATACTAGTGGTGTGGTTGAGGAGTTCTTAAGCCCTAGTGAGGCTAGGTAGTAGGCCTAAACCATCAAATGTAGAGTTAGCCCCAATTCAATTTATAGAGTGGGATATAATGATTAACATACTAGATGTGGATGATGTAGGAGTTATTGATGCTTGTATAACCTAGTGGAAAGATCATAGAAGGACACCTCTATTTCTAAGAGGTGGGATTGTTGTAGAAGATATATTAGATGTGGAGCCCATTAGGGATATTTATGGTAAGTTATCATTATATGTTTGCATATTATCTGTATTTGGTTACTTATTGACTTGGTTAAGTATCTAATGTATTATGTGGGTATGTGTGGGTTCAAGTGATGATGATTATTGGGAGAATACTATTGAGTCTACACTTTGCATACTGACATGACATATTCCTAATGATGTCATGGATGATGGATTAGTGCAGAGGGCCATAGATGTTGTTGGTGTTCATGCCCATTTGTTTGATCAAGCTACCATATCTACTATGGTGTACAGGTGAGTGACAATAAATAGAGATGAGGCATGCACATAATTGCAAATATGGACCATGATCGTACCTAATTCTCTATGTGGGGTAAGAATCTAGATAGTGGATGATTATATACATCTATAATGAGATAATGCAGAGTGTATGTATGGGATGGATATGTATTATGAGAGAGAGTAGATTTAGTAATCTATTTAGGTCACAAAGGGATAGTGGAGCATCTAGTTCTTGCATGGATATGTTTGAGAGTGAGAGTTATGGGGTCAATCCTAGTGGCCATGTCTATATTATTGAGTGATGTATAATATTTGTATTGAAACTATCTTTTGAGTTATACATATGGATGATTTTTGTTATATTGGCACTATGTATATTAGTATATTGATCTATTTATATTGTGCATGTTTACAAGTGTTTAATTATATTGATTGTGTTAAATGGTGATATTGGTACATGGTATTTATCTAAGTAATGGCAATGATTTTTTTTTTATCTATTTACAAATGTTTACGTAGACATGTGTATTGGAATAGGAATGTTATTTTTTGATATAGATTTTACAAGTGGTTTTTAGGATATGTGCATGTAGATAATGTAATTATGATATGTATTATCTTAACTTGGATGGCATAGTGAACCAATGACCATACTGCTCATGATGTGTTAGTGTAGAAATAGACTTTGGAATTGAAATTGTGTGTGATACACTACTAGTGGCTAGGTGTGTATATTATATAGTAAAGTGTTTGATTGGATGTCATGTTCAAACTATGCTCTGAGGTCTATGATCTTTGGTAAATATAAACATTTATTACTAGACAATGTTACAATGTCTATGATCTCTTGAACATATCTTGATTGGTAGTGGAACTAAGATTGTACTTTGATCTCTATGATTGTTTCCCAATATCTTGATTGGTGTGAAACCTAAGGCTATGATATAATATCTATGATTTTTTACAAATATCTTAATTGGTGTGACAATTGAGATTGTGCTTTGATCTCTATGATTATTTTTAAATATATTAATTGGTGGACAAACTAAGACTATGCTTTGATCTCTGTGATTGTTTCCAAATATATTAATTAGTGTGTGAACTAAGACTATGATTGATCTTCGTGATCATTCCAAAATATCTTAATTGGTGTGTGAACTAAGGTTGTGTTCTGATTTCTATGAATGCCTACCATCTCTAATGAATCTATGGTGCATGAGATCACTTATAAATAGGTGTCCTAGAAATTTCATGGCTCATACGATGAGCAACCAATGGATCCTCAAAGGGAATATTTTGGGATAAATACATCATAGAGGAGTATGATATAGGAGACTTTGGAGACTGATATCTTAGTGCACCCTATGTGAATTATATAATGACTTGATTGACATACTAGTCAATGCAGTCTCAGAGTACATAATAGTGATTGTCTGAATGACCATTTATTTTATGATAATTGCAATATGGCTTATGTTGTACCCTATGAAAATGGTGTGATGGATGATGATCATTAAGAGGAAGTGTGATCATTTCCTTATCTAATAATGTTCAAGATGTCATGAGGCCTATCCCTATCTAAAAACTATATAACCCCTCTGTATGTGTCCTATGCTCTACTCACTATAGGAGGTGCTCTATGAAGTGGATCTTTCCCCTTGTTTAGTATTTTTACTAGTTATTTATGTTCCATTAGTTTCTCAATTAGAAGTGGAATAGGTTCTTGTACTATGTTACATGATTGTGTCTATGAGAAACCTACATCTAAATCTATCTCTAAATGTGTAAAAACTGGTCCTAATTATATCTCTAATGTTATAGCTATGTTACATAGATGATAAAATGATTTGGATGTTTGATATAATAATTTATCCTTAAGAGGGAAAATGAGGCCTTTAGAAAAGATGTACCATACCTCTAAATTTGTTAGCTGGTAAATCAACTAATGCAAACATGATTTGAATCTTAGAATGTATTCAATCATTAGTTATGTCTCACCCTAGTGTAATGCAGGTAACCTCTCATATATGACTCAAGGTCCCTTAATACATATGTAGTTCTTGATAAAGACTACTTATAAATTGTCATATGTATGTAGTGACCCACTAGGGATTGTATGATGGAACCAATTTAGTGCTTCCCCATATAAAAACTTTGGAAATAAGTGTAGTAGAGTTAACTTATTGGTAACATGTGGCATGAATTTTTCATAATCCTGAAGGTGCAAGTATGGGTCTTCATGCCCATAATATGTAGGTAACATTGGTATCTAAAATTTGGGTGGCAACTATGTAGTGAATATTCTATGTGGAATATGATTGCCATGGATGACATTAACATCAACCTAATATCAGTATGATTTATTCTCTAATGTGAGATGGTGTAATTATTGTTATAAAACACCCAAAACATGCATCAAGGACCCTAAACAATATTTATATTTTATATAATCACGATAATAATGATAGATGAAGTTAATTACTTTTTGAGGCAAAGTTTTCTCGCTTCTCTTGCATGCCATTTTCCTTTTATTTGGAATGAATTCAAAGATAACATAAATACACATGTACATGATACTTTAAACTAGTTAAAATATATGTCATATTTCATATCATATTATATTTATCTTATGTGTAATTCCATTAAGAATCCAACCCTTACACACATAGAGGATTTAGTACATAAGCTAACAACTATGTTTCAAGTTTCAATGTCATATCTTATACACATGAAAGAATATCCTTCTACTCCTCATCTCCATGAATGTGATAGATAATTTACCTATAACCAGGTCCATGATATCACTCCTCCATGAGATGAATCAACCTATACTATTATTACTAATTCCCATATTCATCCTACTTCACCTCTCCCCTACAGGGTCTATGCCTACATGTTCAATTAGAAACAACTAGGGTTTGTACTTATGAGACTCTAAGGGATCAAATTATTAGTATGATCAAGCTAAAATAATATTTATAGAATAAAAATCATTTATTAAGTGAAAAGTTAATATTATTGGCAAATCACATTACAAGTACATAGTCTTTAGAATATGTTAGTGTACACCATGTATATGCATATACACCTAGAAATGTTATGCCTAGCAATATTTCATAGACAAATCATAAAGTATAACATAATTCATCTATTGCAAGTGATTCAAAAATATTATATGGATCCAATAAGAGTGCAAGTGAGATACTACTTGAAATTATTAAAACTAAGTTGACCAACCTACCTCCTCTACACCTAGTGAGGAGATCCAGATATTACTATGCATATCATAGAATGCACGGGAACCACACTAATTCATGTTTAGAATTGAAAAGGAAAATAAAACACACAATGGCACATATATAAATTAAAAAAGGGTCAAATTTAGAAACAATACAAAAATGGTTGCCAAAGCATAACTCAAAACAACAAAAAGTTCATAAAGCATGATCAAAACAAGAAACAGTAAAAAAATATATGTAAAACAAGTAAAATATGTAAATATACCTCTCCAAAATAAGTCTCAACTTTCAAATCAATATATTTTTGGTCAAAAATATTTATAATAGTTTGATTATCATAGTCAAGGTTTGGGAAAATAGGCCCAAGGCATCACTACTATTCTAGTAGTTGATAATATTGGTCAACAAGGTTTGGGATTTATCGAACATCCTAAGACAAATCATTCACAGATACAATTTATAAAGGCAAAATATCTGGATACACATGTAATGTTATAAAAAGAGAAAGAACTTTAGTTTCAAATTCAAAATAATTTTAATCTAACAAGCATTTTTAAAAAAGGCTTTCTAGCAAAAGAGTCTCTAGAGCACGATATGCCTACAATAAGCATAGTTTCAAAGTGATAAATCAAAATCAATATTCCAAATCACAATTTAGAAAGGTCAACTCCCTAGTTTGAGGCATTTCCCTCTAGTATTCTAGGTTATTATGATTATTATGATTTCAATGATTAATAATACCTAGATTCTTACTGCAACACCATTCAACTACAACATAAAAATCACATTTGCACAAGAGATTATCATTTCTATTTTTGAAACATGCCATAGTGATAGTGACTCTCCCATGAGACTCATCAATTAGTATTATTCATACCTTCTTATACATAATTCTTTCATGCTCTTTATAAATAATTTTATTTTCATCTTGCTTATATGCATTACCATGTCAAAAACACAAAAAACATTCAAATATTTATGCAAAATACATAAATTTAGATTGCATGCATTACCATGTTTACATTTATTATATTTGACAAAAACTACATATGATAGCTATATTAGTATAGTTAGTTTTATCATACATGCATATTTCACTTGTTCTTTTCGAGTGATTGGATATTGTTATAGGACTTAGGTCTACCACATTGACCTAGATTCGTAATTATCTACCCACCGGGGGAATCTACACAAATACATGGGTTCTTCATTTGAAACATTCACCCATTTAGGGGTGCCTTATACACTATTTTGATTATTAGGTTACATATTTATAAACTCTACATCACAAATTTAGCATTGTTATATCTTGATATTGATCATGCTACACTTACTAGTCTTTTTTGACATCTGTTACTACTTTAGACTCAATATATGTACATCTTGGCTCTTACACAAATTTATACTACAAGTTCATACATATTATCATTTCTAGCTTTATTAGTTTAGACTTGATTATGTCTATATGCTTCATCTATTCGAGGGAATTTAAATATGCAATTGCTCTTTGGCTTTATACCACTTTTCATAGTATGTATGCTTTGGGGATGTGCCCATATCCTTATGTGTGAATTCTTAATTATGTATGCATACATTTGAACATGTCCTCCTATGTGGCTCTAAACCAACTTGCTTGTTGCTTGCGTATGTGTACATTTGAACATGTCCTTGTATGTCTTATTTTTTCATATTTAGTTACATATGCCTATGTACATTCTATTGTGGCCCCTTGAACTACTTTGTATTCCTCGTGTGTTATATGTATGCTTTTTTGTATACATCATGGCCACAAAAATTGTCTCTTACTTGTTACACACTCCAATTTTAGATTCCATGAGAGACCTCATGTATCTCCCCTTCCTACTTGGGTGTTATGATGGACATCATGACACATCCCCCTAGGTAGCTATTCAGTTATTACTCAGATCTAATGTTACATATCATTTTTATATCTATCTTAACAACCTTGTGAATGCTAGACAAAACATAAATCACATAATTAAAAACTTATACTCAGATTATCTTACATTTTGATGTTATGTATGTATATTATATTGGATTAATAAGTAGATATCATACATGTTCTAGTTAACACACATCTTGCAGAGATTTTTATTTTAAGGATAGTTATTGCATAGGTTTAACAACTCCCCTCAAAATAGGGGGAATTTATAGGGATTTGTCACAAATATTAGGCCCCCATAATGCACTCATAATATAATTTTTAACACATAGGCTTAGATTACATAAATCAAACTTAGGTAAACACAGTGGAAAATAGTGACACAAAGATTAGTAAAATTACATAAAAATGAAATTAAATAAACATTATCACTTAAATTAGGACACTAGTGTCATATGACATTATTATCTAATAGCCTTAGTTTCAAAAAAATCCAAATTGGCTAGAAAATTATAGTAGGTATAATACAAGTTTGCATAGATTCAATTAAAGATTTACTAGTTTAGCTCAGATTCATACCAATTTTATTATATTGGGGGCATCATGTATGGCATGACCATTCCCATTTTTAGTTTAGATACTCAGATATAGATTATTAAAACTCAGTATAGAATCCACATGCTCAGATATTAAATTTGGGGGCATGTGTATGATACATCATTTCCGTTTGATCACTTACACACTGATTGATCAGATAGAATGGAAAATTTCATGTAATTATATGATATATACATCAAACATAATATTCCTAGTTTCACACTAGTTTCATACCTTACTCCATTTGTAGTGGTTGGCTTTCCTGAGTGGATTAGAGCCACCTAATATAGATTGGCCATAATGCTAACATATCTAGTTAGATATCTCTATTAAACATTTCCAAATACATCACATAGTTTCAGTTTTAGATGCATATAATACATATGGGTAGGCAATAATGGATTCATAGTGTACTTAAGTTCTTGATCCACCTACATGAGAGGGTTAGACACACCGTCAGTCCAATCCAAGCTATTCACAAGTCATAATCCATCGAGTAGGGGTGGGCAACGATGGAGTCAAAACCAAGTTGATTTCTTGAGCCACCCATACATGATCATTGAGAATGCCATCAACTCAGTCCAAGTTATTCATTGGTTGATCACTATATGCATGCACACACACATGTTTACGCATTGGTTCATATACCTAGTGAGGTGTATATATTCCTTTCCTCTCTTATTACTCAGTTTCAATTTTCACTCAAATTTGTCTTTAGTTTTGATATCTCTTGAGTAAATAATGATTTATGCATGTTTCATTTTTAGGATATACAATGGAGCATGTTTCACATTCTCACATCTAGACTCACTAGCTTTACCTCTTAGGTAAGTCTAGGCATGCTTATTTTAATTTTATCCTAATCATTTCACTTTAATATATTTCTAGAGTAAATAGAGGGAAAATGTGATCACCTAAAAATGAAACTCAAGTGTTAAGAGTGATACTTGAAACCACCTATCCCTAACTTAGCCCTAAACCTATGTTAGGGCCTATTTTCACACTTATGTAGCCTTCATATGGGCCACAATCATCCTTAATCATCCCTAAAGTAGTCCAAGATATGTCATTACTATTTAGTAGCCTTAGTTTCATAAAAATCTAGATTGGTTAGAAATGTACAGTAGGTATAGTCCAGGTTTACATAGGTTTAGTTACATATTTACCAGTTCTACTTAGTTTAGCTTAGATTCATACTGGTTTAGCTTAGATTGATACAAGTTTTCTTAGATTGGGGGTATCATGCATAATATGAAAATTCCCATTTATAGTTTAGATATTCAGATATAGATTATTACAACTCAATCCAAAATACATATGCTCAAATATCAAATTTGGGGGCATGTGTACAACACATTATATCCATATGCTCACTTACACACCAGTTGAATAGATGGAATGATAAAATCCTTGTCATTATATATGCATATACATTAGAAATAATATTATAGGTTGTATACTAGTTTCATGCCTTACTCTATATGCAGTGGTTATCATTCTTGAGTGGTTCAGAGCCACCTAATATACCTGAGTGGCCGTAAAGTTGACATCTTTAAATAGATATATCTAGTTAGACATTTCTAGTTACATCACACAATTTTAGTTTCATATGCATATATTATACATGGGTAGGTAATGATGGAGTCATATTCTGCTTGAGTTATTAAGTCACCTATGTGAGAGGGTTACACACAACATCAATTTAATCCAAGTTATTCACAGGTCATGATCCACCAAGCAAGGGTGGGAAATGATGGAGTCAAAATTGAATTGAGTTCTTGAGCCACCCACACATGAAGATTGAGTAATCCATCATCTTAGTACAAGTTATTCATTGATTGATCACTATCTACATGCACACACACATTATCACTAGGTTTATGCATTGGTTCATGTATAAGTGAGGTGTATCATTCCTTTCCTCTCTCTTATCCCTTTACTCAATTTTGTATTTGATTTTGATATCTCTTAAATAAAGACTAATATATGCATGTTTCACTTGCAGGACATGGAATGAAGTATGCTTCACATACTCAAATCTAGCTTCATGGGATTCACCTCTAAGGTAAGTCTAGGTATGCTTCTTTTTCCTTTATCCTAGTCATTTCATTTTATTGCATTTATAGAATAAAGCAGGGAAAATCTAATCACTTAAAAAATACACTTGAGAGGTAAGAGTGATACTTGAGACCACCTATCCCTAGATTAGCCATAGACCTATCTTAGGGTCTATTTTCACACTTAACCAGCCTTCATGTGGGTGACAGACATCACTAGTCATCCCTAAACCAATCCTAGACCCTCATTCTTGTATCCTAGGCCTTTGTGCCTTAGGTTATAGCACCTAGATACTAGCAACAAAATAGGGATAATAGTGCCACATGGTGTTAGTGTCCCAATATTGGTGCTACTATCCTTTCCCTCCTTTTTCTAAAAATTGATATATTTTCAAATCTTAGACCTCCTAAGGTTAGAGTAGACATCTTTTAACACTCTCACTAGCACCAAAACAATATGAATACATGATTTTTATCCCTTTATCCACTAGATGGAAATAAAATGCAAACTACATCAAACTCAAAACAAATTATACATAATTATCATTATTAATCCCTATTATGCCCTAATTATGCATAATACCATATAAAACATTCCTAAGATCATATTACTCAGATTTTTAGTCTCAAGCACATTCAAAGAACTCAATTCAACCATCATACTAGCTTCACTTGAAATAACACCAACATTTAGGTGGCAAAAACTACATTGGGCTTGATTCCTCTTCAAAGTATTGGTATGTATATAACTCTCATGATAGTGGGGTGTTAAGGATTTTTAACCTACCCCACTAAAAAACACACTTTTCTACTTGTATCAATCACATGCCCTAACAAGATGCAGGATTAGGGTTTTTTCATAAAATTAGTCAAAATAGGCCATCTACAAGGTTTCAAAACTCATGCATGTAGGAATAGGCCTTATAGAATCACACATAGGTGCATCCAAAATCTAAAAATAGTCTTGAACAAAGGACACTACTACCAAAATAAGGACACTAGCACCACATGACACTAATATCCAATTAGGGCACTAATGTCTAGGAGGGGTTTTGACACTTGGATCCTATTTAAGACTCTCAAACTAGCCTCTGACTCAATTTTTAACATCAAGATCATCTATCTCAGTAATTTTATAGATAAGTTCTTATTTATATTATTTATTACTATTTTTATAAAGGCCAAATTAAGTCAATTATGTAACAAATTAGTGGCTATATTTATTGCATATTTTGACCCTAATTTACTATACTCATCTCTTTAAAAACATATGATTTACATTCACTAACTCTTAAAAGGTTAAAACATAAAAATTTGTCACATAAAATTGTCATAAATACTTTGCCATCCAGATTCATGACACATAAGCTTACATTATATGATGGTAAGGGTGACCCAAATCACCATCTCTAAGTTTTGTATGTAGCATGTTTGGACTACATGTCCAATGATTGGCTCCCCACTAAGTTTTTTCCATGTAGTCTAAAGGATTATTCTTTATAATGGTTTTATGATCTACCAAATTAGTATATAACCATATTCAATCCATTTATAGATATGTTTTTAGCACACTTCTCAATTAACATAAATGATAATATATCATATGCTCAAGTAATGCAATTGAAACAAAAATTAAATAATCTTTTTGCAGAATACATCTTTTGATATAGACTATATTATCTAATTTTAATATCCCCATGGTAGATAAATATCTTCAAGATATATTAAAATAGATCTTAAAACCAAAATTACATGAATCTATCTTGTTCATGAAGTTTCCAACCTTCACAGACTTATGCTACATGGTGAAATAAAGAGAAGTCAAGATTATCTATATTTGCAAAATAAAATATACAATTGGATAAAAATCAAATACTAATAGTTATAGTAAGCCTACAAACAAGGTAATGGAAAATGAAAATAAGAGTGATCTAAAGGCCACAATTAACATAGCTTCAGAGCCATCTCCTTGCCTAGTTTTATCGACTCCTTCTGCAAAGTTTTCACCAATAGTCTAGAATCAATAGCACACATTTTATAATAGATTTTGGAATGAAATATCATATCTCTCCCTCCCATAAAATAGGTTAATATGATGTGGACTCTTCTAAATGAATATTATTCTAATTCATTTTATAAATATCATAGGGCACCAGGCCATACAACAAATCGATGTATCAGCTTGAAATATAAGATATAGGATTTAATAGAGGGAAACATTATTGATGTGGCCACACCCAAAAAGGTACCCAAAATAGAAGCTATGGAATTGAAAATATTCTCAAATATATTTCTAAAGCATACCACAAATGAGGTAGGGTGCACTTCAAGTGTTCACTACACATATCAGGCACACCCACCACTAGTATCAGATCACACTACTATAGAGGGTGCACATCCACTACACAATATCATCAATCTATACCATATTATAGTTTTGGATAGACCACTCATAACTTTATTAGAGCAATATATTGTTGATGATGATTCAAATTTATATACACTCTTTGTGTGAGCTTACATAGATCATCATCCTATTCAAAGTGTTATGGTTGACAATGGGTCAAGTATTAACATGTGCACTATCATATTTTTAAAAAAATTGGCATATTCAGAGTATAATATATCTCCTATAGACATAATTATCCATGGTTTCAATATACATGTTTAGATATCCATTGAGGAGATTGTACTTCCACTATAGGTTGGACCAACACATGTGACCCCTAGATTCTTAATATTACCTAGTACAGGCACATTTGACATGTTATTGGGTAGGCCATGGATATAGTAGATATGATCCATCCTATATATCATGCATAGATGCCTTAAATATATACATGAAAATCATGTTATCATAGTTGAGGGTTTTTCATATGAGTATCCTCTACCTATACCAAAGGTAATTACACTGTGATTACTAGTTACAACATAATTACTAGTTATGAATCTGAGCATAGTTCTTATTAGTATACCAAATATTTCAATGGAGCCACCAGTGTAGGTGAGGTCTACTCATAAAGTGTTTCCATGTATACATACTCTCCCATGGAGACCATTATTAGAGACACCCCTAAGTCATAAATATGTTGTAGATTATAGAGGGCCTCCATCTACTTACTTTCTTCTAATATAAATATTATTGAATTTTTAATGTTCTTAGCATAAGGCACCTATGCCATGTAAAATTTATTCTACCAGATGGGTCCCAAATACCCCTATAGTTCATAAGACACCACAATCAGTTTCATAGATTCCTAGTACCACTTCACAGGTAGTGTTAGATATAGATCACTCAATATAGTATGTTATGGGACCATAATTACCTTTTCATACAACACACATGATCACTGTTCCTTTATTTAACATAGGCCACATTGATAGTGAGTCTCTCATGAGACTCATTGGTTAGTAGTATTCCTCCTTTTTTATACATATTTTATTTATCTCTTGTTACTTATAAATAGTTTCATTCTCATGTTGATTGTACATAAATTATTTTGATAAAACACAAAAATAATATAATATTTAAAAAAATACAAAACCATTCAAATATTTTACTCATAAAACATAAAATTATAGATTGTATGCATTTCCATATTTACACTTCTTATTTTCTAGACACTACATGTGTTAGCTATCTTAGTATAGTTGGTTTTATCATACATACATGCTTCACTTGTTATTATCGAGTTCTTGCTTATTTATAAAAGACTTAGGTCCATTATATTGATCCAAATTTTATATTATCTACCCTTTGGGGAATATACATAGATACATAGGTTCTTCATTTGACACATTCACCCATTTGGGGGCACTTTATTCATAGTTTCAATTACTAGGTTACATATTTGTAAACTCTACATCATAGATTTAGAATTGTTATATCTTGATATTGATCATGATACAATTAATCATATTTTTTGACATCTATTACTAATTTAGACTCAGTATATGTACATCTTAGATCTTGCACATATTTGTATTACATGTTCACACATACTACCATTTATAGATTTCCTAGTTTAGACTTGATTATGTCTCTATACTTCTTCTATTCAAGGGAACTGAAATATACCATTGCTCTTTGGCTCTACGCCACTTCATTTCACAATATGTATGCTTTAGACATGTGACCATGTCCTTGTGTGTGCCTTCCTGATTGTGTATACAAACATTTGAACATGTCCTTCTATGTGGCTCTAAGCTACCTTGCTTGTTACTTGTGTATGTGGACATTTAAACATGTCCTTTTATGTCTTTTTTTATTAGATTTAGTGACATGTTCCCATGTCCATTGTATTATGACCCTTTGGCCTACTTTACATGCCTCATGTGTGTTGTATGTATGCTTTGTTATATACATCATGGCCATAACACTTGTCTCTTAGTTATTCCACACTCTAGTTTTAGATGCCATAAAAGACATCATACATCTCCCCTTCCTAATTGGGTGCCATGATAGACATCATGCCACATAACCCTAGGTAACTACTCATTTATTACCTAGATTTGATGTTACATACACTTTTATATCTATATTGATAGCCTTATACATGCTAGACATAACATACATCACACATTACAAACTTATACTTAGATTATATTATATTATATTATGATGTTATGAATGCACATTATATTGGATTATTAGGTAGATATCAGATATGCTCCAACTAACACACATTTTTCAAAGCTTTTTCTTTTGAGGATAATTCTTACACAATTTCAACAAATCCCATAAAAAGAGGGGGTATTAATAGGGGTTTGTTATAGATCAAGATCTTATAATACACTCACAGTACATTTTTAACACATAGGCCTAGATTATAGAAATTAGACTCAGGTAAACAAAATGGAAAATAGTGACATAAAGATCAGTATAATTACATATAAATTAGAGCAGTCAGACATTAGCCTAGATTAGGACACTAGTAGCACATGGTGATATTATCCAAGATATTGTACTACTATCTAGTAGCCTCAATTTCAAAAAAATCTAGATTGGATAGAAAAGTAAAATAGGTAAAATCTAGGTCTATATAGGTTCAATTATAGATTTAATAGTTTAGCTTAGATTGATACTAGTTTAGCTTAGATTCATACCAGTTGCTCTAGATGGGGGCACATATGTAGTATGAACATTCCCATTTTCATTTTAGATGCTCAAATATAGATTATTATAACTTAGTTTGGAATCCATATGCTCAGATATCATATTTGGGGGCATGTGCATGAAACATTATTTGCATTTTCTCATTTACACACCAGTTGATTAGATGGAATGATAAATTCCATGTCATTACCTATGTTGTATACATAAAACATCATATTTAAGGTTGGAAACTAGTTTCATTCCTTACTCCATTTTTAGTGGTTGGTATTCTTGAGTGGCTCATAGATGCATAATATACTTGAATGGCTACATATCTGACATCTCCACTTAGATATCTACAATTAGACATTTCTAGTTAAATCATGTAGTTTTAGTTTTAGATGCATATGCTAGGGTAGTTTTAGTTTTAGGTGGCTTAATAATGGATTTATAATCTACTTGAGTTTTTGATCCACCTACATGAGAGGGTTAGACACACCATCAATCCAATCCAAGACATTAATAGGTCATGATCTGACAAGTAGGGGGTAATGATGGAGTCAAAAGTAGATTAAGTTTTTCAGCCACCCACACATGAGGATAGAGAAAGCCATCAACTCAGTCTAAGATATTCATTGATTGATCACTATATACATGCATAAACATAGATTATCACTAGGTTTATAAATTAGTTCACATACCCAGTGAGGTGTATTCACCTAAAAATGACACTTGAGTGCTAAGAGTGCTAATTGAGACCACTTATCCCTAGACCTATCCTAGGGCCTATTTTCACACTTATCCATCCTTTGTGTGGGCCATATGCATACCTATTCATCCCTAAAGTAGTCTTAAACCCTTATTCTTGCATCAAATACCTTTGTACCTTAGGTCCTACCACTTTGACACTAACACCATAATAGGGATAGTAGTGCCACATGGCACTAGTGTCCTAATTTTGGTGCTAATGTGCTTTCCCTCCTTTCTCCACAAATGGATATCTTTTTAAATATTAGACCTTCTAGGGTTAGCATAAGCCTCTTTTAACACCCATACAAACACCAAAACAATATAAATACATGAATTTTATCCCTTTATCCAATAGATGGAAATCATATGAAAATTCATAACAAGTTGTGCACAATTAATGTTATCAATCCCTATTTTGCCTTACTTTTTCTACTACCATCTATAACATTCCTAAGCTCATATTACTTAGACTTCCAATCTCAAGCACATTCAAATCACTCAAGTCAACCATCATACTAGTTTCACTTGTACTTTCACTAGTACTTAGGTGGGGAGAACTAGATTATGATTGATCCCTTTTCATAGTATTGATATATAGGAAAATCTCATCACAATAGGGTGTTGAGGATGTCCAACCTACCCCACTAAGAAATACACTTTTTTTATTGTATCAACCAGATGCCCTAACAACATGGATGATTAGGTTTTGATCATAAAATCAGTCAAAATAGGCCATCTAAAAGGTTTTAAAACTTGTGCATGCAATAATAGGCCTTATAGACCCAAATATAGGTGCACCCAGAACCTCAGAATAGCCTTGCATAGAGGACAATACTACTAAAATAGGGACACTAGTGCCATATGGTGTACTATCTAATTAGTGGGCTACTATTTAGGTGTGATTTTGACACTTGGGTCCTATTGTGACACTCAAACTATCCTCTACCTTAATTTTTAGCCTCCAGATCATCCATCTCAGTCATTTTCTAGTAAGTTCTCATTGACATTATTTATTTCTATTTTTAAAAAGGTCAAATTAAGTCAATTATGTAAAAAATTAGTGGATATATTTATTGCATATTTATACCCTATTTTAATATACTCAACTATTTAACAACATATTATTTACATTCATCTAAGTCTTAAAAGGTTAAAACATTTGGTGAACTCAACTTACTTTGAATACTATTCAAACCCTAACCCTAGATGCTTTTAGGGTTTGTATAATTTTTATTTTTATGATCAGATATTAGATTTAAAATATTAGGTTTTTTTTAGTATTTACTAAAAATATTTCATATATTAAATTTCTTTAAAGTTTTAAAATATACAATAATTTATTTTCATACTCCCCAAACTATAGTGGTAAAATTCAACAACTGATTTGATGAAATCAATAAGAGACAATTGAAATATTTTGTTTCCAAACATTTAGATATGTAAGATGACCTTATCAATATTATCCATGAATAACTTTAAAAATCAAACAATGGTAAATCTTCTACTCCCCTAGATAACAACATTGTTACACCTACATTGGGGCCAAATCAACTATCATAATAACCAATTTTAACTCAATAACATTCAATGATAACTACACCTCATATGGCTAGTTCCTCCTCTCTATATGTATAATCCATTATACAAGAGGTTCATACTTTAGGCTAAGGTGTTATATCTTGATTAGGGAGCCACTAGGCCATCGCATGCCTTGGATTCTCATGTTGTTTTACATACAACTTTGGCACATCATATAGTAGAAAATCCTTTGCCATATAGATTTGTGTCACCTAAGCTTACATTATATGATGGTAAGGGTGACCCAGAGTACTATCTCTAAGATTTCCATGCAAGATGTTTAGACTATGTGTCCAATGATTGCCTCCTCAATAAGTTGTTTCCATGTAGTCTAAAGTATTATGCCTTATAGTGGTTATATGATATACCAAATTAGTCTATAAATACATTCAATCCATTGGATGATATGTTTTTAGGATGCTTATCAATAAACATAAGTGATAAGATCTCATATTCATAAGTAGCACAACTAAAATAAAAATCAAATGAGCCTATTTCAAAATACATCTTGCAATAAAAGACTATATTGGCCACATTGACTAGCCCCTTGGAAGATTGAGATCTCTAGGATATATTCAAATAGAGCCTACTAACATCATTACATGAATTTATCTTGTTCAAGAAGTTTCTAACCTTTACAGACTTATACCACATAGTGAAATAAAGAGAATTCAAACTTCTCTCTATGGGAAACTAAAATATACAAATGGATCAAAATAAACAACTAAGAGTTCTTGTAAGCCTCCATAAAAGGTAAGGGACACTAAAAAAAAGAGTGATATAAAGGCCATAATTAACAAAAATTTAGAGCCATCTCCTCATCTAGTTTTATCAGCTCCTCCACATAGAGTTTCACCAACCTTACAAAATTACCAGCACATGTTTTATAGTAGATCTTAGAATACAATGTCATATCTCTCCCTCCAATAAAAAAGGTTGATACAACGTGGCCTCTTCTAAATAACTATGATTATAATGCATTATATGAATATCATAGGGTACTAGGACATATAATAAACCAATGCATCATCTTGAAACTTAAGATACATGATTGGACAGATGCTAACATCATTAATGTGGGCACACCCACTAAGGCACCCAAATTTATAAGTTAAGGCATTAAAAACATTCTCATATCCATTTATAAAGCATATAGAAAATGAGGTAGGGACACTTTAAGTGTTCACTACACGTATCAAGCACATTCACCACTAGCAGCATATCACACTACTATAGAGGATTCACACCCAATACACAATATCATCAATGTGTACCATACTATAGTTCTATCCAGACCACTTATCTCTTTCCTAGAGTAGTGATGATGATTCATATTTATATGTATTCTTTGTATGAGCCTACATAGATTATCATCCTATTTAGAGTATTATGGTTGATAATGGGTCAAGTATTAACATGTGCACTATCTCACTTCTCCAACATTTAGGGTATTCAAAGTAGGATATATCTACTATAGACATGGTTATCCTTAGTTTTGATAGACATTTTTAGAGCTCCATCAGGGATATTATACTTCCACTCCAGGTTAGACCAACACATGTGGCCATTAGATTCTTAATAGTACATAATGTAAACACATTTGACATGTTATTGGGTAGGGCATGGATACAATAACTATGAAACATCCCATCCACCATGAATAGATGCCTTAAATATCTACATGAAAATTAGGTGATCATAATTTAGGGTATTTTATATGAGTATCCTCTACTTTTCATATAGGTAGTTACACCATAGTTACCAGTTATAACATAATTACCAATTATAGTTCTGAACACAATTCCTATCAACATGCCATAGAGTTTAGTCTAACCACCAGTGCAAGTGAGGTCTACTCATATAGTGTTTCCATGTATACATAATCTCCCATAGAGATCATTATTAGAGAGACCCCTACATCAACAATATAATGCAATTTCTATAGGGACTCCTTCTACTCACTTTATTTTGAGATTATTATTAATGACTTCTTACAGTTCTCAACACATGCCACCTATGTTATCTATAACATATTATACTAGATGGGTCCCTAAGACCCCTATAGTTTAGAAGACATGATAGTCAATTTCATGGATTCTTAGCACCACTTCACATGTAGTGCCAAATATAGATCACTCAGTACAAAAGTTTTTGGGACCATAGTTACCTTTTCATATGGCATGCATGATCATTGTTCCTTTATTTGACATAGGCAACATTGCTAATGAGTCTCCAATGAGACTCATTAGTTAGTGTTGTTCATTATTTATTGTACATAGTTTATTTATCTCTTTCTCCTTATATATAGTTTCATTCCCATGTTTTTTGTACAAAACTTATTTACAAAAAACAAAAAAATAATGTAATATGTCAAAAAATACAAAAAAATTCAAATATTTTACTCTAAAAACACAAAATTATAGATTATATGCATTTCCATGTTTACACTTATTATATTTTCCAAATACAACATATACTAGCTATCTTAGTATAGTTGGTTTTATCATACATACATGCTTTAATTATTTTTATCGATTACTTGAAAATTGCTACAAGACTCAGGTCAACTACACTGATCTAGATTTACTATTATCTAACCACTAGGGGAATCTACATAGATACACATGTTCTAAATTTGAAACATTCATCCATTTGGGGGAACCTTATACATAGTTTTGATTACCATGTTTAATTAATTTTTTTGTGAATTTATTTTATAAAATGAACTAACAAAAACTCAAAATAAAATTAGGTTTTAAGCTAAGATGAGGCATACCTAAGTGATCAGCTGCACACTATTGACCAAGCTATTGAGAGAGATCCTTTTTTGTTGGGAAAGAATACCTCCACACATGTGAGAAACTAGAAAAGATAGATTAATAAGTAATAGGGTGGATTACCTGGGCAAATATCAATTCCAATAAGGTGTAAGCTTCCCTTCATAGATGTCAATCTACATATTTAGAAATTAAGCTGATAAAAATGATAATGATAATTACAAATACTTGATTATTAGATAACATATGATAATAAAAATATATATTCTTCCTATATTGCATTAATATAGTCAAAATAATCAAGCCAATAATCTTGTATGGATTTAGTATCTTCTAGGATAATCTCAAGCAGGGCTGAGATGTCATCAATGTTAGGAGTAAATATAATGGCACAAAGACTCAAATCATGTGAAATATCACTTTGATCATCAAAGAGGGGTTGGGGAGCAATTGGTAAATTTAAAATGCTAATTATTTCATGGGATTCTACTAGAATGGTCATCTAAATATAGAGTCCATGTTTATAGGAAAATAGGATAAACAAAACAGACTAAGACCATGGTAAAAATCTATAGAAATAGGCTTAGGTTTTACAAATATCAATTTTTAATAGGTATCAATGCCAATTCATAGAATCAATATTGATTTTAACAAGATATATGATGATCAATCTGATTGATATTAATTTTAATAAAATTTCCCAAGAAATTAAGAAGTTGGTTTATGATTTAAGAAAATAGATTCCAAGGATAGTAAAAGGTAATCTAATGAAAAAATTAATGATATTACTACACAGAATAAGATATATAATGAAATTATACTAAAAATTAAATACAATACTAACCTTGAAATGCCTTTGGATGATGCTATGGATTGGTGATGTATTCTGACTTCCATAGAGGCATATCAAGGATTCAAAGCTTTGATGTAGATCAATGAGATCACCTAATGTCTATGTTACAAGGTCTCTTGAGAATCATTCATATCTTAGTGATTATTTCAACCTTATGATATAGTTTTGGGATCTATTTGGGTGAGTTGAGGATATGTAGAGGTAATTGACATTGATCAAATAGAATTGACATTGATCATGGAAAATCATCAATGATTCTACCTTTTCTTGGCAAAATGTGTCTAAAGTAATTATAACTATGGGGTAATTTGGGTAAGATCTAACTATGGGCTAATTTGGATAGGAGGTTTGTTAAATTATTTCACAAGATTTTTAGTGAGGATAAGTTTTTAATATAGAGGGATAATTTAGATTTTATGAAATTTTAATAGATTTTTGGAGATTTAGGAGGTTAGAAAGGGGGTAAATAGTAATTAGCGAAGTAATTACCTTGAATAAATATAAATAAGGGTGGTGGATAATAAATAAAGGGGATTATGACATATAAATATACTTATGATGTAGCTTATGTAAAATTAGTGTCTACATTTGCCCCTTTTTTTTGAGCGGTTGAATAACAATCAGCCATGAGATAAAAACCTAGTGCGTGTGGACACCCTAGGTGTGAGTGAGGAGGTGTTCCTCCTCAAACTAGGAGTTGGCATGATGGAAGGAGATGGTGATGGTTTTGAAAAAAAATGGGATGAAAGATTGGGTGGAGATGGATTTGAAAAAAATAATGCCAAGGATGTGGGTTGGTTGAATGAGTAAAAAAAGTTTGCACTATCAAGAAAGGGATAATCACACATAGAGATGCCTTTGGGAATCCTAAAAATAAATTAACCCAAACATGAAAAAGTGGGTGTATAAATAAATGTGACTAAGAGAAAAAAGGATAGGATGGACCAGCTAAAGCATCTAGTGTGTGAAAATAGGAGTTTAACCTATAGGTGGTTATTCACATAGAGAAATATAGTCTTGGGATATATAAAGGATACATTAAAAATAGAGTGTATGCCTTTATGGGATATGGGACCAATGGTGGGTTACTTCTATGAGCCTAGGGTGTTGTGTAAAAGAGTGTAGGCATAATGGGAAAACTTGTGGAACCCAAAAATAAAAGGATACATATGTAAACAGGTCTAAATAATACAAAGTAAAAGATCGATGATGATCTAATTAGATAATCCATTAGTTTATAGGATCATTGTTGATAATGAGAATTAATAATAATTTTATGAATTGAAATTGATTGAAGAAACTAGTGCAACCCATAATTTGAAAGGCTCATTTGTAATTTTGTATAACTGATCATGGGAGTTATGAGATAAAGATATGACACATGTTGATGGATGAAAGTGGAAGAAGAAAAAGGAGATGGAGGTTGAATTAAGAGGTAGGGGATTTAATTTGATTTTTTTTATATATATAAGGGTCTACATGATTGATCTCATAGGATAAACAATGATCGGATATGATCATCAGTGATAAATTTTAAGATCAACATCGATTAGCATGGATCATATCAATCAATAGGGATCATACTTGATCTAAAATAATAGATACTAATATGATGTATGAGTTAGGATATAGACAAAATATAAACTTATGTTTCTAGTTTATGCTTTTCAAATTATAGAGTTGTTGACAATGCAGTAGTGGGTGTCACCATTATCGGATTATCTTTGATATGCTATGAGTGATGAGGAATGGGATCACATGTATATGGTTAGAATCATGGGGATAAGTCATTACTAGAGGATACATAGAGATATAGGAGTATTGGTAATGTTATTAGAGCATTGGGATATGATGATAAGGGCCTTATAGTTATTTATCAAGGAGATGACCCTCATAATGGAGGATATATACAAGATTTTATAGCAACAATATAGGGGATATCATTACACCAGTAGATGAGATAGGATGTGGGGAGTCATTGATGTGATTATATGATGAGGATTCCTTTAGAGGGTTTACATTCAAGGCACTATATGAGTAGGATGCAATGGGGAGACTAATGATGGCTATGATAATGCTGGTGATCTCTTATTATGCATTGCCAAATTTCAAAGGAGGGATATTTTCTTATATTTTGATAGGGGTAATAGTGGATATGGTAGATCACCATACTATATTTACATAGGCACACATACTCTTAGCATAGGTATACAAAGAGCTATAGGGGTGACAGACAAGGTAGATATTTAGATTAGATATTACATTTATATTACAGTGTTGGGTATATGAGCACATTAGAGTAATATGAACATCTAGGATTCCTTGGATTAGATGGCACTAGATAGCTTACAATGTTAGATTCATTCAATATAAAGATAATTTAGTGAGACATTTGGAAATGGGGGTTTACATGTTTTGGCTTATTATAGATGATTTATGGATGAGCTATAGGAGGGGGATGTGATTTAGAGGCCATACATGAGATTTCCTTCCTAGCTTGGAGAACAGTGAGAGATGGTGATAAGACACCATGATAAATAGTTATGGGGAAGGCATCTAGAGTATTTAGAGTTATTTTAATTTGGTAGGGTGAAGAGATAGTTTGAGTTGATACAAGATATACTAGATGCACATAGCTATATAGATAAGAAGATTTTGAGATGAAGCTGCCAGAGGATCATTTTGTAGGTATCCAACTATTGGCAGATAAGGATACATAGGGGATAGATGTGAATGATGATAGGTACACACCAATATTTTTTTTTTGATGGGGAGATAAGATAGGGTCCAGATGAGGGAGGAAAATATGGCCATGGTAGGAGGGGGAGGATAAGGAGATGGTAGATACTAAGGAGAGAGGAAGGGATGAGGTTCATGTAGAGGAGGTGGATATAGAGGGGATTAATATTGAGAGGGATGTAATGAGGGCATAATGTGACACTTTATAGGGACAATTGAATACATTAAAGGCTATTCATGTGGATTTATAGGTGAGTTATGATCAGGCAACTTGAGATTGGGATAAGTACCAAAGTTAACGGGATAGACTTCATGGATTATGAGGATTAGTCAGTGTGACAATAGTAGGGACAAATGGAAGAGGAGTAAAGGGTATGGGGATAGGACCATCAAGGATTTTGAGTGTGTATAGATACTGAGATGTGCTAGAAAATTTAAAATATTATGATCACATTATGGTAGAGTACCTTCCTGAGGTGCCATAGTATGTGACTTATATTTCTAGTCATGTAGATCCTCATGATAGACACTGACCATGTCAATTAGTATGGGTAGTGTGGTGCAGGGTAGAGATGGTGGGGATAGGGGGAGATGGGGGAGGATGTGGAGGAGGTGAGAGCATAGATCTGAGCCTCTTGGAGTTTACTAATTAGTTGTATTTTATTTATGTAGTGATAAGAGGACTATTTTTTATATGTGATCTTGTACTTATGATACTCTTGAGATGTACACACTTTATTTACATGTATATATCCATTCAAGTGTATTGATGGCTATTATGATCATGTGTTACTTTGTCATGTATGTTTATGCTATTGGTTAAGATTATTCTTATGTTATGATTTAATTTTTAGATGATTATGGATCATGATTATGATGTTAATTTACATTAATTTTGATGGATGATGTATGTAAATGTATATGATTTTTATGTTTTTATGGATTATGTAATATGTTATATTTATTTAATGTTTGATAATAATTATGATTGGTTGATTATTATTGTTGATAAAAGAGTAAAAGAGGTTCTTAACTCATATTGACTTGGATTTTAATTAGAGATAGGCATCTTGTAGCATTTACATATGCATACTTTATCAAGTAATAATAAGTGTTTAAATAACCCTATGTCAACTAAGTTTTTAGGAAATATAGATGGACTAAATTTCACATGGTTCAAGTTTTAGGCTTAGATTAGGAATATATACCCTACCCTGTGTATGAGTGCTAAGTCTCTTTGTGTTAATGATATTATGACCCTTTTTGGAGCTAATCCATACATTATGGAGATTGATCGATGTGGAAAGTCTATGAATTTAAGAATGCTAATCAATGTAGGAAAATTTCATGGGATGCCTTTTGATTTTTACTTCAAATATTTTTAAGGGCATGTTTTTGATAGAAAACTAATTAATATGGGATGTTTTCTGTAGTATACATATTTAAATAGCCATCCTTCGAGGGAGTGGTCTATATTTTTAGATATATTTTTGCACATTTGATGAATAATTATCCTTCAAGGGACTAGTCTACATTTTTTTCCATTTTATTAATTTTTTTATTTTGATCCAAACTTGAATTTTTATCATGGATTAGCTTAAGATGACCCAAGTTATTTATGTTTCAAAGGACAAAGTAGGTGTACAGGGTGATATTTCTATCCCAGTAAGCTTTACCTAACCAATGTGAGGGATTGGATAAATAATGATTCAAGGATCCTTCCTGATATAGGTAGCTCTTATCCAATTAAAACATGCCATGAATAGAGATAGGGTGTTCATGTTTAAGGATGAGATAGGTATTCTACTAGATAACCACATGATTCTATATATTTTATTGGGTATTTTTGAGAATAATGAGATGGATATGGATTTTGATCAAAGGGAAAACCTATGTTGATTATGGCTACTAAAATATTAGTAATAATATAAAAAATGAAAATGTAAAGCATTAAGAGGCTTGTGTTCTAGTTTACCCTCAAGAGAGGCCAAGTGATGTGCCCAAAATCCATGTTTATGAGTAATAATGTATGGTCCAAGCCAATTTGGATTAATTTACCTCATTTAATCCTTTTCATATTTGTGACATGTTGATTTAATTTAAGGATAAGATCACCAATGTTAAATTATGTTTATTTTAAATGTTTATTATATGAATATTTTATTCTTTCTTGATAAATGTGTATGTAGTCAAGTGCTATTGTTCGATGTTCATCCGATAATTCTAGTTGGGCTAGTCATTATTGATGGTATTTTTATTCTAAAATGATGTTCTTAAGATAAATTTGAAGATAAGGGATTTCAAGTTTCAAAGGAATAGTGACATCTATGCTATAGACTAGAAAAATGGGGTGGCACCCAATGTAATTTGAATACTTGTTCGATAGGCCCATAATACGAAAGGGATTCTAAGATGCTTGTCTTTCCCAGTCATATTGACCACTTTAGGTAGGATTTTATTGAGACTTTTTTTAGAGGCTTTGGATTGTCCATTGCCTTGAGGATAATATGGTGATGAAAAACTAAGCGTGATACTAAAATAATCATAAAGATACTAGACTTTTTTGTTCTTAAGATATTTTCCATTATCTATGATGATCCTAAGAGGAATGATAAAAAGATAGATAATGTGATGGTGGATGAAATCAATAATTTTTTCTACTTTAGTTGAAATAAGAGGAATAAATTTTACCCATTTAGTATAGTATTATATAGTAGTAATGATAAAGTTGTGTCACTGGGAAGATTTAAGGTAAATTTGACCAATGAGATCTAACCCTCACTAAGAGAATGGAAAATATCTTTATCCACTTATAAATCATGACTGGGGACATGTGATAAGTTCACATGTATAAATTTATGGAAATTTTTAACATATTCACATCAATCTTTATTTAAGGTGGGTTAATAATAATCTGATTGTAGAATTCTTTAAGTGATGGCTAGGCCACTAAAATTCCCTCCACAGATTCCATCATGTGTTTATTTGATTGATAGGGTTACTTACAAACCCTAGAGACATCAAAGGAGAAGGCCATCAAAGCATCATTTATATATAATTCTTCATAATATGCTATAATGAATTATACATTGTTAGAAGGCATGCTTACCATTTTTAGAAAGATTGGGAGGGATTATACCTAATGAAATATAATAAAAAATCTGCATGTACCATGGCTCTGATGGGCTTTCCTCCACACTATGGATAGAGGGGAGGTTTAAATTAGAATAAGAAGGTTAGTTGATTTTGTGAATAAGAAAAAACATTTAGATTCTTGAGAGGATGATGGGATGAAAGTATTAGTGTAAGTTTTTATTTTTCCCTATTTATTAATTAGGGAAATTGTATTTCTTGTGCATACATGGAGTTTTCCTACATTTGTGGGATAGGCTAGCTTATGTGGAGGTGTGTGTCATAGATGTGTCATAGGTGTCATAAGAATGCCATAAGTAACTCCCTTGATGGGATTTACTTCTCTATTATTAGCACCTTGTCACCACCTTTCATGGAAGAGTTACAGTCTATTCTTGGGGTACCTTGTCCACCTTTTGTGAAGGAGTTACTTACGTACTCTCCTATATGTATTCCTCACTTTGGCCATCTCATGTTAATCAGATTTTGGTTTTCTCCATTTTGTCTTGTGCAATTTATCTTCTTGTGTAATTTCAAATTGCTTTAGCATCTATGTGGTGTGCACTTGCTTCATCTCGTGTGATCATGTCTCTATTGCATTCGTATTATCTGGATTCTAGAAACAACTCTGATAAGGCATTAGAGCAAACCTGGTAATCATGTGTCTGGTTATGCTTTTAGTTTATTTTGAAATCAAGAGGAGTGGAGTTCTCTTTATTCTTTTATTTCTAGATCTGATCTAAAATAAAAAAATATATCATTTTTGGTATCATTTCTTTGGGATCCTTGGCCTTTGGGTGTCTTGGCTGTCTTCACTTCAGGTGCTGGTTTTGCTTTAGTTTCTGAGTGCCATTGTTGTGAGCAGCATCAGAGACGCCATCAGAACTATGCACTTTTCTTGGTAAGAGGTCTGCAGATTATTATTTTTTTTTCTATTTTCTACCAACAATCAGAACTTGTTTTGGAGGAGGAAGGCGTGGGTGCTAGAGTAATCAAAACTTGTTTTCTGCCAGCAATCAGAAGTCCTCCCTGTATCCTTGCAGATGCCATCAGGCCATACGGCATCCAACTTGCTATGGCACAGATTTTCTGATTAAAATTGGTGCATCCTTTCTACAACAACTCCTTTTACTAGGTCTGTAGTTCATTTGTTTATTCTACCACGCCATAGTCCTTCCAACAAGGTACCATCGCCGTACGACATCCAATAGGTCTGCACATTTCTCTTTTATCTTTTTTGCAAGTAAAATTTGGACTATGTTTTTTTGACGCCCCTTCTTTGCTTGGTGTCCCATGTGGGCCCTTGGACACTTGGCATCCATTCATTCTGTCTTTGATTCATTTTTTTCAGTTAAAAATTGACTTGTAAAACAAAAATCAGTCAATTTGATTGAATATTTAATTTTTTAGATAGTTTGATATTTTGGGGGTTTTCATTTAAAAATTGTATCTTCGCCTATTGAAGATGAAGGGTGAGGCCCTAGTTGGCAGGAGGCCAATTCCCCTCACACAAACCTTCTTTGGATTCCTTGTTCCATGCTAAATCCAATGAGTGGTTGGAAGGCCACTTTCTCTCTCATAATAGGCATTTTAAAAATATTTTAGTGCCTTTTTTTGCAAAAACACTAGTTTATGAGAAAATTAAACCTTTAATATCTTGCAAACAGTAGCTCAAATTTGGGTGAAATTTTTTGCAAAAGTGTTTGTAATTCAATTCTCCACATTGTAGGCTTCTTATTTGTTAAAAATGCACTATTTTATAAAGTGCCTAAAATTTGGGTCTCCTAGGATGCATTTTCGGCTGAGTCCAATGTCCTGTTTGCTTTAGTCTTGTACTGATTGCTCTAAGACACATTTTAAGCTAAGCCCAACATATTTTGAGTGTGCACTTGAATATTTGGGGGGGGGATCAATATTTTTGGGGGGGTGTGATTGCTTTTCACAACTTGCAAATCTTTGCTTTCATTCTCCTTTTTGCATAAATTCACAACTTGCAATCAACACAACTTCACCTAAATTTAGCTTAAAATGGATTATTTTCAACTTAAACCCATAACAACCTTCAACTATCATGAATGGAAGGTTAAAATGTCATTCATTCTTAGAAGCAAAGGGTTGTATAGGATCCCCATGGGTATTGAAGTAAAACCCAACACTGATGCTGAAAAGGTCAAGTGGTATAACCGTAGTGACGAAGCCTATGGATTACTAAGCTTGTTTGTGTATCCATAACTTATCTTCCATTTATAATCCTCCAAAACTCCCAATGAAATATGGGACACCTTAGAAAACTTATTTGGAAAGCTTGATGAGATGAGAGGTCATGAGCTTGAAAATGAACTCATAAGTCTAAGTCCTAGAAACTTTGACACCCTACAGGACTTCTTCACTAAGTTTAAGGCCCTTAGATTGAAATTGAAATAATGTAGGATAGAGAAGAAAGATGATCAACTCATTCCTTCTATTCTCACAAAGTTAGGTCCAAGTTATACAGTCTTTGTCTCCACTTTCCATGCCACAAAAAGTGCCCTTGGCACTACATGGAAAATGCCTTCTTTGGATTCATTCATTGTCGACTTGACTAGGGAGCAAGATAAGCTAATTCAAATGGGAACAATGAAGTCTACTCAACCCCAAGCCTTGATAGTTGGAAATGGTAAGGATAAGACTTCAACAAAGGAGAAGAAGAAAAAGAACAAGGACCAGGAGAAGAATAAAGTAAACATCAATCCTGCCAAAAGCAAAACTGAGTCTTCATCCTCCAATTCTAAACCTAAGAAGGAGAAGGTTAAGTGTGCCTATTGTAAAAAGACAGGGCATGATGAACACAAATGCATGAAGAAACAAATAGATCACCTAATTCATCTTCTAGAGAAGAACAACATAGGTGTTCTTGAGTCCATCAAGCAAAATTCATCTACCCAAGATTCTACCAAGGCAAAAGGCAAGGGTAAGGAGAAAGAAAAATGTAAGGACCTTATAGCTACAGTAACTTCTACATCTTCATGGGTCATTGACTCAGTTGCTTCTCACCACATGGGCTCTTCACTAGTTGAGTTTTCTTCTTTAGAGCCTTCTAACATGAGTTCAATTAGTTTGGGTGATGACACTTCAGTTTCTATTTCAGGGAGAGGGTCAGTTGAAATGGAAGGAGGAACATTCAATAATGTTATAAGTATTCCTTCTCTTTCAACCAATCTCCTATCAGTGTACCAAATCACTCACATTGGTCAGGGCATGAGAGTTGAGTTTTCACCAGATTCAATGGCTATCAGGGAGTTGCATAGTGATACTATAGTGGTAGTGGGTAGGGCAGATCACCAAGCCAGGTTATACACCTTATCACATTTTTCACCAGATTCTTCTCCAATAGCATTGCTAACTCATTCAAATGGAGTTAGCAAATTGTGGCATGAGTGGTTTGGCCACCTTAACTACCACTACCTTGAGCAACTTTGAAAACATGACATGGTCATTGGTTTGCCTCATATCCAATTCTCAAAAGGACTTTGCGAGGGGTGCTCCCTTGGGAATCATCCCGAAGCAAAATTTGACAAAGGCAAAGCTTGGAGGTCTTCACAACCTTTGGAGTTAGTCCACAGTGATGTATTGGGACCCTTTCCCAAACCATCATTCACAAGGGCCAAGTACATCCTCACTTTCATTGATGATTTCTCTAGGTACACTTGGATATATTTTCTCAAACAAAAGTTTGAAGTGTTTGAAAATTTTCTAGACTTCAAGGCTCTTGTTGAGAAATAGAGTGAGAAATCCTTCAAGGTTCTTCAAACTGATAATGGAGGGGAGTATGTTAGCATCAGGTTTGAGCAATTTTACACCATACAGGGGATTGATTTGCAGTACATAGTCACTTACAGTCCTTCATAGAATGGGGTTGTAGAATGCAAGAATAGGTTCTTGAAAGAGATGGGTAGCTGTATGATTCACTCCAAATCCTTAGCACCATAGTACTGGGCCAAAGCTATGAATTGTGCTTGCTACATTCAAAACAGGGTTCCTCACAAAGCTTTGAAAGGGATAACACCCTTTGAAGCTTGGCATAAAAGGAAACCTAATGTTGAGCACCTTAGAGTTTTTGGATCCCCAGCCTTGACCTACATTCTGAAGAAGAAACACAAAGCTATGGATTGTCAGTCTAAGCCTTGCATCTTTATAGGATATCTAGATGGTATTAAGGGGTATCACCTTCTAGATCCAATCACTCATGAGTTGTTCATCAAAAGAAGTGTCCATTTCTAGGAGAGTCCTAGAGATTCAACACTTGACACTTCTTCTCCCTCATCAGATCTAATTCTTCATGATGATTCCTCATCAGATTTAGATAAGCCACAATATGTTCTTGAGCCAGAGACATCTTCTTCTTCTTCAAGTTCAGATAGTGAGGATAGTGATGCAATGTCATCCACCTCTAGTCAATCAGAGGATGAGGAGTTAGCACTTGGCTCACCCACTTTTGGGCCACTTTGGGCCAGACAAACACTTGAGAGTGTTGGCACTTGGGTAGGAGATCTTGTAGATGACAGATTCACTAGGGGGGATTGTCAGAGAGATCCACATGCCTTATTTGCTTTAGTTTCAGATCCACAAACTTTTTGAGAGGCATCAGGGGTACCTGAGTGGGATAGTGATATGGAGGAAGAATATTCTTTCTTAATCAAAAATCACACTTGGGATTTGAATTCACTTCCTAAGGGAAGAAAGATGGTTTGATGTAGGTGGATATATCAGACCAAGTTGTTAGCAGATGGGTCAGTTGATAAGTACAAGGTGCAATTGGTCACCAAGGGTTTCTCACAGGTAGCAGGCATTGACTACTCAGAGACCTTTGCACCCATTACAAAGATAACTTCTATCTGACTCACCTTGGCTATTGCCGCAACACATGGGATGTGCATTAGATGGATGTGAAGAGTGCCTTTATTCATGGAGACCTAGAGGAGGAGATCTACATGGAGCAGCTACCAGGATTTGTTCAGGATTCTTCCTTAGTATGAAGACTTAGGAAATCTATCTATGGCCTCAAATAGGCCCATCGGGCTTGGTATGCCAAGATGGATTCCTTCCTTCTCACAATGGGTTTCACTAGGTGCCATTTTGATCCCAATGCCTACTTTTTGTGGTAGGATGATTCATTCCTAATTTTGGTTCTATATGTTGATGACATTTTGATCACCAGGAGTTTTTTATCGACTATTGTAGCAGTGAAGGTATCTCTCTAGGATAGATTTGACATGACAGACTTGGGTTTTTTGCACTACTTCCTTGGCATCAAGATCTCACCATCAGATTTAGAGATTTCTCTTGCACAACCTATTATTCTCTTGACTTATTAGCTTGGTTTCACATGGCTGATTACAAGCCATCTCTGACTCCCTTTCTATCAGGAGTCAAGCTTGAGGATGATTGTTCTTCGCCATTGGTTGATGCCACTTGGTATCGACAATTTGTTGGTAGTCTCATCTACTTGAATCACACTAGGCCCAACATATCATATATAGTGGAAGTTGTCTCCAAATTCATGCAAGAACCTCATGAGCTACATTGGAAAGTAGCTAAGAGGATCTTGCATTACATACAGGGTTCACATAGATACAGGATTCATTATAGATTTGGCATAGAGGTTGAATTGGTTGGATATATAAATTCAGACTGGGCTGGTGATTCATAGACTCACAAGTCCACTTCTAGTTATAGTTTCTCTTTAGGATTTGGTCTTATCAGTTGGTCTAGCAAGAAGTAGAATGGTATTGCTATATCATCCATAAAGGCAGAGTACAAGGGAGCTGTTAATGCAGCTACTGAGGCTATTTGGCTTTAGGGGATTCTTTTTGAGTTTGGCATTCCTATCAAGTAGCCCACCATCATTTACTATGACAACCAGAGTACCATTTAGATTTGTAAGAATCTAGTTTAGCACCAGTGGACCAAACACATAGAGATTCACATGCATTTCATTCAGGAGCTTATTCATAATCAGGTCATTGACTTGATATTTTGCCAGTCTTCAGAGCAGGTTACAAACATCTTCACCAAACCTTTCACCAAGAGCAAGTTCATTCATCTACAAGCTCTTCTTGGGGTGTAGTCCACATCTGTAGCAACATCATTTTTGGGGGGCCCACTAGCCTCTTCTTTCTTTTATGTCTCTCTTTTGGGGGGGGGGGAATTTTTTCCTATAGGTTTTCTCCTTTTCTCTATCTTATGGGAGATTGTATTTGTACTGGGTACCTCATTAGGCCTAGTTGCTGGGACCCATTTTATATTTCCACACTGCCCACCCAAGCTACGCTTATGGGGGGGTATTAGTGTAGGTTTTTATTTTTCCCTATTTATTAATTAGGGAAATTGTATTTCTTGTGCATACATGGAGTTTTCCTACATTTATGGGGTAGGCTAGCTTATGTGGAGGTGTGTGTCATAGATGTGTCATAGGTGTCATAAGAATGTCATAAGTAACTCCCTTGATGGGATTTAATTCTCTATTCTTAGCACCTTGTCACCACCTTTCATGGAGGAGTTACAGTCTATTCTTGGGGTGTCTTGTCCACCTTTTGTGGAGGAGTTACATACTCTCCTATATGTATTCCTCACTTTGGCCATCTCATGTTAATGAGATTTTGGTTTTCTCTATTTTGTCTTGTGAAATTTATCTTCTTATGTAATTTCAAATTGCTTTAACATCTATGTGGTGTGCACTTGCTTCATCTCATGTGATCACGTCTCCATTGCATTCGCATTATTTGGATTCTGGAAACAACTCTGATAGAAAGAGGATAGAGAATCCATGGTATCAACAAACTTAGTTAATCATAAAATGTTTTGAATGGTATAATGATCAAATGATTATAATGATTAATCTACTAATATTTTGTGTTTCTGGAGAATATCATTTTTATGTTGATATATGCCATTTATTTTATTGACCACTAGCTAAGAATACCCATAAATATTAAGCATTTTAATTTTAGGGATAAAGTAATTTTAAGGCCTATAATTAAGGCTTTGTACTCTACCATATTCTTAGTGCAATCAAAATTGAGTTTGAAAGATAACAACATAGGGGCCCTTATGGAGGTATTAAAACAATTATAGATCCCCCCATGCTCACATTTAGATCCATGAGAGAATAAATTCATTTGATATTCTACATCTACATGAGATAAGGAGGATAGAGATTCATAAGGAAATTCACAGTTAGAGGGTTGATTATTAACAAGAGGTGCCTTTGCTAATTAGTCTACAATGATTTATCCCTTAATTGATTTTTAGTGGAGGAACTCAAGATCAAATTTAGAAAGGAACATAAACCACCTTTTCATTAGTTGGTTTTGGTATGGTTTTGAATGTAGGTATTTAAGAGGATCATTGTTGGTAATTACATATGTTTTATGATTAAGTAACTAATGATGGAGCTTAGAAGCTACAAATACCAAGGCAAGACATAGTTTTTCCATTTATGTGTAATAAGTCTCAAACTCAATGAGTGTGTGAATTATATAATAAATTGATTTTTCTCTATGCTAATCATCTTGGTGGGTAAGCATGGATCATATGGAAAGATTTTTATTTGAGATGTATAAGTAAAATGGTTGGCCCTCATCAGGAGGAACAAGGATATTTTGAGAAATAAGATAGTTCTTAAGAGTGTCAAAGGATTTTTTAAAATTTGCATCCCATATGAAATGGGTGCCTTTCTTAAGAAGGTGATGGAATAAATCACATAGATCTGATAATTGTGAGATAAAACACTCAATAGACTATAATTTCCCTTGTAGACTATGAATCTAATTGAAAGTAGATAGGGGTAGAATTTATAAAATGGTCTTAATTGTAACTAGATCAACTTCAATTCCCCAAATGGAAATAATAAAATCTAAGAGATTTACTAATAAGACCCCAAAAACACACTTGTGGCAATTGAAATGGACCTAGTATTTGATTAAACAAGCAAAAATTACTTGAAGAATAGAGAGATGGTCCTTACAGAGGTTAGATTTACCCACATAATCTTCAATGATTTATGGATCAGGTCATGAGATATGTAGGTCATGGTGCTTTGGTAGGTTAATCCCACATTTTTTAAATGAAAAGACATGACCCTATAATATAAAGTTCCCCATGGGGTAATAAAGGAGGTCTTATGTTGATCTTCAAGGGAAATAAATATTTTATTATACCCAAAGAACCCATCCATGAGAGATAACATTTCATGGCTGGCCATGAGGTCTACAAGTTGAATGATATTAGGTAGATGAAATACATCTTTAGGACAAGCCAAATTTAGGTCACATAAATCATTATAAAGGCATAATACCCCATATGATTTTATGATAGGTACAATATTGGACACCCATTAAGGGTAATCAATAGGTTGAATGTAATTAATTGATAGAAGATGTTGTAGTTGTTCCTTGAATAGAAGTGCCACAAGTGGGTGCATATTTTAGAGTTTTTATTTTACAAGTTTAACTTTGGGGATGGTGATGTGATGATGTTATGGACAACTATGGCAGGGTCGATATCTGACATATTATTGTAAGACTAGGCAAACTATTAGATATGGTCAACAAAGAATGTAGTAAAATCTTGGTGTTTCTGGGAATCTAAATATTGACTAACTTTGAATTTTGTGGGACTTCTCATGTCTCGATATTAATATTTATGGTGATTTTATTTAAGAGACTAAGAGTTTCAGGTGGAAGAGATTTTTTTAGGTATGCATCTCCTATCCCTAAATATGTTAATATAGAGTCATCATCTTTACATTGAAGAATCAAAATTAAGGGAGAATCTTACTCTATCATGCTAAGGAAAGTTAGGGGAATAGATCTAGTTTCCTCATTCTATTGATAGTGAGAGGTCCAAGGTTAACCTTGTTGATAATTTTTTTAAAGCATGATGGATATGATGTCATAATTTTTTAAAGGATAATTATGTGAGATGATGATGGGTCTTGATTGATATCCTAAGTGGTGTTGGGTAGTGATGACAAGGTGTCAATGTGAAGATGTGGATTTTGAGATGCTTGAAGGGGTTTTTTAAAACCTAGAGCATGTTTTTCATGTGGTTTTCTAAGATCACTCAATGTGACCTCATGTGATCCTTGATCATAATGTCTTATTCCAATGCCATTCCAAGCATATTGCTATAAATAATTTTGTGTAAAGTGTAACTTGTTGAGGAAAGAAAAACTTGAGGAAAATGGTTTTGGATGAGATTGATTTTCATGATATAAAGGGGATTGGTTGTTCCCTCTATGGATTAAATGGGTATGAAGGTGAGGAGGAACAAAGGGGATGACCTCTCTAAGGTTATGATAATATAGGTGTTATTTTTCTAGGTACCCATATTCCTGAGGAGTAGGCTGGGTGTTAAGTGTTAATAGATGATATTCCCCCAGGGAGAGCTATTGAAGTGCAAAATCAAGGGAATCATTAAGAATGCATGATGAGGGGATTATTGAATTGGATGATGCCTCACTTGATGATGATGGGGTTGAGTCTTTCAGGGGGATTGAGACATCATTAAGTTGATAAGTTAAATTGCATGTTTTGAATGGATGAGGATCTAATGGGATAATGTGGATTTTGCCTTCATACTCATACTTGAGGAATCAATTCAAGGTAGAGGGGAAAAATGTATAACCTAGACCTAGGGATGTCCTAATAGGATATTATATTAAAATTTCCCTTCTACCACATAAAATATCTCAAGGAAGGTACTGCACCTAGTTAGATAGAGAGGACATCATTACCTAATGTAAGAGCTACCATGTCATTAAAGGCTCATAAGACATATGAATATTGAGCTATGATGGTTTTAAATAAATGGATTTAATTGAAGGAATGTGATGAGATGATGTTTATGCTATCCCCATTATCAATCATGACCCTTTTAATCATTGTTTGTTCAACTTGGGTAGTGATAAATAGAGGAGGCTATTGATCTTTAGGCTATATTGGGGATACTTCAAAATAATGGAAGGTAATGGATGAGGATGTTTGTAATGGTCTGATAAAAACTAAAAAAGGTTATGGTTCATCTAGATATACATGGATGACCTATAGTGCTTCTATCATATCTTGATAGTATTGTGGGGAATTTTGGATAAGTTCATATAAGGACATCTTTAGAGGTAGTTGGTGAAACTATTTTAGAAATGATATATGTATTAATTCTAAGGAATTATTATTTTTATCTATCCCTAAAATGGAGAATTTTGGTTTTGGAGTGGATGGTTTGGGTATCTCTATAGGTGAAGCAGGAGATTTTGTAATGGAAATTTTTACTTTATTTAGATTCTAGGTTTTGGGGCCTTGTGCTTAAGACCATGTGGCTATGTCTATTATGTCAATTTGAAATAATGGTTGGTATGTTGAAGTTATAAAGTTACTCATGTTTGGAGGACTTGAGGGGATGTTATAAAAATGTTGGTTAGGGTTAGAGTTGAGGATATTAACCATGCCTTTTGATGCTTGTTTTGATTTTTCTAGTAAAGGATGTAAGGCATACATTATGTTAGTCTCAGATATGGTTGTGACATTAGTGTTTTGGTTGAGGAGAGGATCAAGACAAGGTTGTTTAATAAAGATATCATCTTCTTCCAAGAGATCCTAGATCATGGCTTTGAGAGCATTGTGGCTTTTAATATCATGTATTGGTATCCTCTGGTAGGCACATATCTTATCTCCCTTATACCATGATGTTTTTTAGATATGAATATTATAAAGTTTGATGGGTGGTAACATGATAAGGGAGGTTTGAAAAAAATTATCAAGGATGGTGGAATATGATCCCCGTAATGGGTCTTGGTGGGATTTTTCCATTCCTTGGGGTATTAATTTTTGGACCATGTTTACTTCTATACATTCATTTTTCATATTGATTATAAAAATGGTCCTAATAAGAGGTATAAAAATATTAGATAAGTTTCTAGGATAATAAGATCTCAAGGTATTGATATGGGGTGTTGGTAGTATGGAGGGAATTTTTTGATCTAACTTAGGTCTCTTGAGAGGTGGTTCTATAAATTTGATCTTTATTTTAGAGAAAGGATGAGGCCTAATATGGATGTCTTAGTTTAAATCTAGGGCATAGTCATCTTCCCTTTTCAAGCACTATTAGAATTCATAGGTGTGTCTTCATTTTTGGATATCTAAGGGAGTTCAATCCTTATAGGTGGGTGTTGTAAGGCTTTACCCTTTGGCATACCATGGTATTTATCCTATGTGGTTGGAGTAACCCTTTTAATTTTCATTGTTCATAAGTGGTCTAGAGCATGTTTATATGACACATATTTTTTAGGGTCCCATGTAATGAGATTGGGGAGGTCCAAATGAATGACATAAATAGGATTAACTAGCTCAGGTTACTCCAAGATATCTCCTATAAGGAGGTCCAAATTTTTTATTACTTTGGAAAATGAATCAGATGTGCTACCAACTTATTTAGGTAGAAGATGATCATGAATGGTATTTATTACATGAGATTCCTAATCTTGGGTGTTTCTAGAATTTTTTTGTATATAATTAGATGAAGATGGATGATTTGGGAATGGTTGTCTAAAGATATCAATGGACTAGTTTGAAGGAATATTTGGATTGTCTAGTTTTAGTTCCTCTCAATTGATAAGGTTCTAGGCCAAGCACTTAAAATACTGACATCTATTGATCTCATGCTTAGGTACTCGATGGTAGGTAAAAAAATCACTCTCTTTATACCAATTATGTTTAGGATGAGATTCGTCAACTAGCATGATTAGAGGGAACTCAATAACTAATGCTTTAAAAAGTTTGTCCAAGATAGAAGCATAAGATTATACCAAGGGCATGTATTTCTTGGGTATAAATCATGTTAAATTTTTATACAGTTGTGTTTAGGAAGTAAAATATCTTGGTTGGTTTTTTGTTGATGGAGGGTCTAGTTTTAAGACAATAATATTTGTTGTGCCTTTGGTTTTAGATTTGTTTGCCCCCTTTGAACGATCATGTTTAATATTTTTATTTGGTAATTTGACCTTTCCTTATTCTAGGGATTAGATTTATAATTTATGAGCCATGGTAAAGGCTTCATCAAAGGTCTTGAAAGATTGGACCTAAAGCATGGATGATATGTGATTGGCACATGACGTAGAATTTTTTTTGATTAACTCTATCTGAGCAAGGAAAAATGATAATTAGTTTATAAGTCCTCACCATATTGTAAGAAAATCAACAAATGATTCATCTTCAAATTGTCTAATGGCATATAAATTAGTTATGGTTACCCTCCTTGTGACATTGATTGAAAAGTACTCTAGGAAAATTTGGGCTAGCTAGGCAAAAGAGAATATAGAGTGTTGTTAAATTATACCAATCCAAAGCTGCTCCACCTAGTGACATGGGGAACATTCTCAGGAGGAGAGAGTCATCATGGGCTATAAGGTAACAAGCATGTTTAAGGGCCATGATGTGTTTCTGAAAGTCCTCCTTATTTTGAAAATTTGTGAACTTGGGTAGTTCCCATGGTGGAGGATAGGTTCTAATAGGGATAATTAGGTTGATAGGTTCATTACAAATTTACTCATATGAGAGCATATTATTCTACTAGGAGGTATAAGATTTGAGTTTTTCCATCCAATCCATGAGAAATAGCATGAGGTTAGGCTGGGCATTATATTGAGGAATACCCACCAAATTGTTTTGTTGAAAATGCTACTAAAGGGGATGTGAATTAAGAATGACTATAAAATAGGATAACCAACTGAGGTGGTAATGATTGGTTGAGATGTATTTGCATATTACAGGAATAGAGTGGGTAAGGTTTATTATTGAGATGAATTAAAATAGGTGGTTGTAAATGGTTGTGATGGGGTGAGGTATTGAATTGTTGATGGTGGAAAAAGTTTTTGTTGAAGAGTTTGACATGAAGGAATTTATTGTAGAGGTTGTAATGGTTGAGTTAGGTTTATGGTCATGTTTGTTTGAATAGGTGGAAGAATGGTAGGGATTGAGACCACTAGATTATAGAGTGAGAAATAAGGGTTATTTTGTGGATAATATTTGTGGTATGGTAACACTTTAGGTTTGGACAATAGCTGTAGAGGGATTAACAATTACTAGTGGTGGTTTATTAGCTATGGGTTATGACACATTATTATTAGAGGGTGAAATGTTACCTGTATTTGGATTGGGAGATACTGGTGGTGGTTGATAAATAGAAGAGGACACCATGGCTATCAAATGTTATTCATATCCTTTTGGTGGCATACCATAGATGAATTGAGAGGATTGGGCATGAAGAGAAATGGGAATTTGTATGGCTTGCATAGTAAGGTAATGACTAAGGGCGAGTGGATTATTATCCAATATGTTAGCAAAGTCAAGGTTTTCCTATGGATAATATTGAGGAATGCCTTTCATAAAGGATTTAGGAGAGGTATGAGGGCTTCATGAATGTACTATGGATGAAGATGATGTATGTGGATTGGTTTTATTTTGTGATTATTGCCTACTTAAAACCATGTATCACTAAAGAAATAAAGATAAATGCAAAGTAAGCAAAAAGAAATTATTTTTTATTTTTTCTCTTTAGTGAAGATAAAACACACAATTATATCAAATGTTCCTAATATTTTCATTTTTTAATCTCCTTTAAAAATTATTATTTATAATATGATGGGGAATTTGTCTTAACAACTTACCTAAGAAAAGATATGCTAAGGTTGGTTTCAGGCCTGTTTAAGGCTAGTATCCTCGATAAACCTAAAGGTACATGAGGCCTAGATATGTGTTGGTGATGGTACATGGATTGATATTGGGCCCTACCCCTCACTTAAAAACCCTATAATGATAAGGGTGACAGGTGTTTATCTGATATATCATCAACCAATTATTTATACTTAACTAGAACAATGAGTTAGTTTTCCCCTTGGTGATGAAATACAAGTAGGTACTCCTAGGTAGGATTGTTTTTGTTGATTTTTTGATAATTTTTTGGTTTTGTTGTGTGTGAAATATAATTGTGACTATGATGATAAATTAATGCACCTAATTATGCTATGTTAATAACCTAAGCAAACAACTTGATGAATGCAATTTTTTTAGATTTTAAAAGAAAGATTTTTTTTTTAATTTTCTCTTTTTGATCAGAACAATAATTATCATTATTATATGTTATCTAATCACATAATAAAATAGAAATTATGCATGATTATTTTGAATATATTAATGCAATAGAGTAAGAATAAATATTCTCATTATCATATGTTATCTAATTATCCATAATCATTTATAATTTTTATTATCATTTTTATTAGCTTAATTGTTAAATAGGTGGATTGTCATCTACAAAGAGAATCTTACACCTTCTTGGAACTAGTATTTTACCAAGAAATCCACCATATTACTTTATTAATATATCTTTTCTAGTTTCTCACATGTGTGCAAATATTCATTCCTAGCCAAAAAAGAGTTCTCACAATAGTTTGGTCAACAATGCACAATCAATCACACAAGCATGCCTCATCTTGGCCTTAATATTGATTTTATTTTGAGTTTTTTTTTTAGTTTATTTTATAAAACTATTTCAAATAAAAACCACTTAAACATTCTAGCACACCTAGTTGGACCCTTTTGGTCCTAATAGTCATTGATTTGTCGTTCTAAGTTTTTTTATTTTACTTGGCATTTTTAGCAAATTATTCATTGTTATTTTCATCAAAAAGAGAAAAAAAAACTTTCATTTATAGCTTTCTTAGTTTAGACTTGATTGCATATATATGCTTAATTTATTTGAGGGAATTTGAATATTCCATTACTCTTTGGCTCTATGCTAGTTCTTTTCACAGTATGTATGATTTGGACATGTGCCCATGTCCTTGTGTTTGCCTTCCTAATTGTGTTTGTAGACATTTAAATATGTCCTTCCATGTGGACCTAAGCTAACTTACTTGTTTCTTGTGTATGTGGACATTTTAACATGTCCTTGTATGTCTTATTTTCTCAAATTTAGTGAAATTTTCCCATGTCCCTTGTATTGTGGCCCCTTGGCCTAATTTGTTTGCCTCATGTGTGTTGTATGTATGATTTTTTGTATGTGTCATGGCCATGAAAATTGTCTCTTTATTGTTACATACTCTAATTTTAGATGCCATTAGGGACCTCTTACATATCCCCTTCCTATTTGGGTGCCATGATGGACATCATGCCCCATCCTCATAGGTAGATACTTAGTTATTACTCAAATTTGCTATTACATAACATTGTTATATATATCTTGATAACCTTGAGAATGATAGAAATATAATACATCACACAATTAAAAACTTATGCTTAGATTATCTTACATTATGATGTTATGTATGAAAATTATATTAGATAATTAGATAGATATCACATATTATCTAGCTAACACACAACTTGTATATATTTTTGTTCTGAGGATAATTATTGCACAAATTCAACAACTCCCATCGAAAGAGGGGGAATTTAAAGGGGTTTGTCACATATATCAAGCTCTCATAATGCACTCACAATACATTTTTAGCACATAGGCTAAGATTATATAAATCATACTTAGGTAAACATAGTGGAAAATAGTGACACAAAGATTAGTAGAGTTGACTATAAATTAGAGTAGTCAAACATTAGCACCTAAATAAGGAAAATAGCACCACATGGTGCTACTATCTAGTATCCTCAATTTCAAAAAAATCTAGATTGGATAGAAAAATATAGTAGGTACAGTTCAAGTTTGCACAAGTTAATTATATATTCATACTAGTTTTGCTCAATTTAACTTAGATTCATATGAGTTTAACTCAGATTCATACTAGCTTGGTCAAATTGGGAGCATCATGTGTGACATGACCATTCCCATTGTTATTTTATATACTCATATATAAATTATTACTAATCAATATAGAATCTATATGCTCAGATATCATATTTGGGGGCATGTGTGTGGGACATTATTTTCATTTACTCACTTACACACCAGTTGATTTGATGGAATGACAAATTCCATGTCATTCTATATGATCTATAAATTAGAAATCATATTCCAAGTTGCACAATAATTTGATGCCTTACTCCATCTGAAGTGGTTGGCATTCTTGAGTGGCCTAGATCTAGCTAATATACTATAGTGGTCATAGAGCCAACATCCCTAGTTAAATATCTCTAGTTAGACATTTATAATTACATTATGTAGTTTTAGTTTTAGATGTATCTATTACACATGGGTAGGATATGATGGAGTCATAGTCTACTTGAATTATTGAGCCACCTACATGAGAAGGTTAGACACACCATCAATCTAATACAAGCTATTCATAGGTCATGATCCACCAGGTAGGGGTGGGCAATGATGGATTTAAAACTAGATTGAGTTCTTGAACCACCCATACATGAGGAATGAGCAAGCCATTAGTTTAGTCTAAGCTATTCATCAATTGATCACTATAGACATGCACTCATATAGCTTGTTACTAGGGTTATGCATTGGTTTGTGTACCTAGTGAGGTGTATTCATTCCTTTACTCTATCTTATCCTTTTATTGAGTTTTAATCAATTTACTTATTTACTCAATTTTGTATTTTCTTTTGATATCTGTTAAGTAAGGACTGATCTATGCATGTTTCACTTGGAATATAAGTAACAAAGCATACTTCACATACTTAGAGATAGATTCATGGGATTCACCTCTTAGGTAAGTCCAGATACACTCATTTTTCCTTTATCCTAGCCATTTCACTTTCCTAAATTTATAGAATAAATGGGGCGGGGAATGTAATCACCTAAAAATCACACTTAAGTGCTAAGAGTGCTACTTGAGACCACCTATCCATAACTTATCCCTAAACCTATCCTAGGGCCTATTTTCACACTTATCCACCCTTCATGCAGGCCAAAAACATCCCTAGTCATTATTAAAGTAGTACCAGACCCTCATTCTTACATCCTTTCCTTTCCTACCTTAGGACCTACCATCTAGACACTAGTTCCATAATAGGGATAGTAGTTCCACATAGAACTAGTGTCCTAATTTTTATGCTAATGTCCTTTCCCTAATTTTTCCATAAATGGATATATTTTCAAATCTTAGACCTCATAGGTTAGCCTAGATCTTTTTTATCACCCACATAAGCACAACAACTACATAAATACATGAATTTTAGCCATTTATCCACTAGATGGAAATTACATATGTAAACTCAAAACAAGTTATGCATAATTAAGATTATCAATCCATATTCTACCCTACTTCTAAATACTACCATATAAAACATTCTTAATCTTAGATTACTCAGATTTCTAGTCTCAAGCACATTCAAAACACTCAATTCAACCATCATACTAGCTTTAATTGTGCTTGCACCATAGCTTAGGTGGGAATAACTATATTGGAATTGATCCCTCTTTAGATTATTGGCATGTAGGTATCTCTCATCATAATGAGGTGTTGAGGATGTCCAACTTACCCCACTAAAAAACACACTTTTCTTCTTATATCAATTGAATACCCTAACAACATGGAGGATTAGGGTTTACTGATGAAATCATCCTAGACAAGCCATCTATAGGGTTTAAAAACTCATACATGTAAGAATAAGCTTTATATATCTAGAGACAAGTACACCTATAAGCTCATAATAGTCCTATAGAGAGGACACTACCACTAAAATAGGGACATTATCACCACATGGTACTACTATAAAATTAGGGCACTACTATCTAGGAGGGGTTTTGACACTTGGATCCTATTTGTGACTCTTAGACTAACCTCTACCTCATTTTTTAGCCTCTAAATTATTTTTCTTAGTCATTTTATAGATAAATTCTCATTTACATTATTTATTTCTATTTTTAGAAAAGGTCAAAACTAATTCAATTCTATAACAAATTAGTGGATATATTTATTGCATATCTATACCTTGATTTACTATACTTAGTTATTTAATAACATAGAATTTACATTCATGGAAGTCTTAAATGGTTAAAACATATACAAATATTTAGATACATAGGTTTATGTAAATATATAAGTTCACTCAGATAAATAGGTCTACTTAGATGCAAATATTCAGACACACAGGTCTACTCAAATCCACCAAATGTTTTAACATTTTAGTATTTAGATAAATGTAAATCCTATGTTTTTAAATACATGAGTATAGTAAATTAGGGTAGAAATATGAAATAAATAAAACCATTAATTTGTTACAATATTGACTTAATTTGATCTTTATAAAAATTACAATAAATAATGTAAATGAGAACTTAATTGGAAAATTACTAAGATGGATGATCTGGAGGATAAAAACTGAGGCAAAAGCTGATACGAGTGTTATAAATAGGATTTAGGTTTCAAAATACCTCTCAAATAGTAGTGCTCTAATTGGACAGTAGCACCATATGGTGTTAGTATCCCTATTTTGGTAGTAGTGTCCTCTATGTAGAACTATTCTAAGCTTCTGGGTACAGCTATGTCTGGATTTATAAGGCATGTTATTTCATGAAAAAGTTTTGAAACCTTATATATGGTCTATTTTGATTTATTTTATTATAAATCCCTAATCCTCCATGTTGCTAGGGTATCTAGTTGATACAAGCAGAAAAGTGTCTTTATTAGTGGGGTAGGCTGGACATCCTCAACACCCTAATGTGATGAGAGTTGCCTACATACCAATACTCTAAATATGGATCAATACTAATTTAGTTATACCCACATAAGTTTTATTTTAAGTTCAAGTGAAGAAAGTATGATTTTAGATTTGAGTTCTTTGAATGTGCTTGAGACTAGAAATTTGAGTAATTTGAGCTTAAGAATGCTATAGATGGTAGTAAACAAAAGCAGGGTATAATAGGGATTTATAACCTAATTATGCACAACTTGTTCTAAGTTTACATATGTAATTTTTCATATAATTTCAATTTGGTAGATAAAGGGATATAATTCATGTATTTATACTATTCTAGTGCTTTGCACAGGTGCTAAAAGAGGTCTAGGCCTGCCATAGGAGGTATAAGATTTGAAAAGGTATTTGTTTGTGGAAAAAGGAGGGAAATTACATTATCACAAATATTGGGACACTATGTTTTAACCTTTTAATAATTAATAAATGTAAATCCTATGCTGTTAAAGAGCTAAGTATAGTAAATTAGGGTAGAAATATGCAATAAATATAGCCACTTATTTGTTATATAATTGACTAATCTTGACCTTTATAACTTAATTATGCATAACTTATTCTAATTTTACATATGTAATTTGTATATAATTTTCATCTAATGGATAAAGGGACAGAAGTCATGTATTTATACTATTTTGGTACTTGCACAGTTGCTAAAAGAGGTCTAGGCCCACCATAGGAGGTCTAAGATTTGAAAAGGTATTCATTTGTGGAAAAAAGAGGGAAAGGAAATTATCAAAAATATTGGGACACTATGCTTTAACCTTTTGAAAATTAATGAATGTAAATCCTATGTTGTTAAAGAGTTAAGTATAATAAATTAGGGTAAAAATATGTAATAAATATAGCCACTTATTTGTTATAGAATCGACTAATTTTGACCTTTCTAATAATAATAATAATAAATAATGTAAATGAGAACTCAACTAAAAAATGACTAAGATGGATGATCTAGAGAATAAAAACTAAGATAGAGGTTGGTCTGAGTGTTGAAAATAGGATATAGGTGTAAAAATCCATCTTGGATAGTAGCACCCTAATTAGATAGTAGTTCCATGTGGTGTTAGTTGTGAACAAGGAATACATAGAGGGGAGGTTAGTCTTGTGTTAGTCCAATAAAACAAATCAAAATAACACACTAAAATCCTAACACCTCCTATCCTAGACACTAGGAAGAGCATAGGTAACAAGCATGCATATGAAAAATCAACTAAAACATAAAAAAAAACACTCTTTTACCTTCTTGGGATCTCTAAATGGCTTGTTGAAGTGGATTTATTGGTTTGTGCATCAAGAAGTCTTTGAAAATGAAGCTTGATTTGCTCCTTCTCTCCTTGGCACATGGGCTTGATTACTTAATTTATGATTTGGGCATGGTAACACTAATTTCAAGGCTTGTCTCTCTTTAAATTAACATTATAACACTACACTATAAAATCTTTGAAGTTATTTAGGCATAATAAATTTAAACTAAGAGAGATTAAACATAAATGGGTATGGCCTTGTATTTATAGGATAAAAAATTAACTCTCACCCAAGGTGAGTTAAGGTTGAGTTTAAACATGGAATGGGTTTAAACTAACCCTATGTGAGATGAGACTAACTCCATTTGAGTTAAAATTTTTCATGTAATTATGATTTTTTATTACTAGGAATGGCTCTTAAATTAGATACTTTGGATATTTTAGATCTTGATAATTCATAAAGGCAATGATGAAAAGGCTTGATATTTTGATTTTTGGAATTTTGATTTTTAGATATTAAATAGTTGTAAATGGATAATTCAACTAAGCATTTAGTCTTGTTTAATTATATTATTGATTTTGACTATAACTTTTACTCCTTTAAGAATTGATCAAGTACCCCACTTTATGGGTCTATAGGCCAAATTGATAGCTGTTATGTTGTAAGGTGATCATGGATGAATCCATGAGAGGTTATTATTGCATATGGGCTAGTATCCTAAATAGGGATGCCTCAACATGATTCTAAGTATTGATAAATGATGCATGACTAAAATTAGGATGTTTAGTGATTCTTAGGATTAATTTGTAATGGTTGGTAGGAATCAATTTGAAGTCTGGTCAGAAGCTTTATGTGGATAGAATTGGGTGCCTATAGTTTACCCCTATTTGGCAAGGCATTGCAAGCTATAGGCATAATAACATATTCTCAAATAATGAAAATGCCTTATATGCCTAATGCTTCAATGTTGATGGGTGAGATTTGGATGCCCCATTGAAGGAGCTATTGGTAAATAAGGTCAAATATTGGTCCCTCAAAAAAAAGAAAATGATAGGACCAAAAGGTAAAAGTGGGTGGACAAGACTAATTTTCCCAAAGATAGTTATAATTAATAGCACAATGAGCTACCCCAGTTGAAAAGATAAAAATGATGATTTTCCCAAAGGTGGCTATAAACATTAAAAAAAATAATGATTTTCCCATAGGTGGTTATAATTATTGAAAGGATAAAAACATGCCCTAATTAGATGGATAGAGATAATGATTTTCCCAAAGGTGGTTATGATCATTATCATAATGAAAATATTCCCTAGTTGGGAAAATGGAGATAATTATTTGCCCAAAGGTGGCTATAATCATTAACATGCAAAGAGGTTAAAACACAATGATTTTCCCAAAGGTAGTTATAATCATTAGTATAATAATTTGGATCAAAACATAATGATTTACCCAAAGGTAATTATAATCATTGGTACTACGAGTGGAATAATATGGTGAATTAGAAAAGGTGGTTGACATAATGAATCCATACTCACAAAGTAAAAGTAAGCCAGTATAGAGGATAAATATGAATTTACACAACTTTATAGTATGGAGATGCATGTCCTAACTAGCAAGGATTAAAATTATTTCTTGATTTAATTACTTTATATATGAGAAGCGATTTAGACAGAGTGGAATTTTTTTTAGGTGCCAAGGAGTAGTGTGGCCTAATTTATTTGGAGATTTCCCAAGCTGATTTTTACTATAACATGTGATTGTATGCACCATGATATAAAATACCATGATAACTTAACAAAGATATGCATAAGGACTAACATGCGATCTAATAAAAAAGTGAAAACAATACACCAATGATAAAAACCATTATGATAATGTTGATGTATGAATATGTATGAAATTAAGTATAATACACAAGGAGTCACCCAATGAACCCATGTAAATTAATTCAAGGCACAACAATGAAAGCAAAAAATAGGAAAACAAACAAATAAAAACACTAATAAATAAGAAGCAAATAAACATAAGCAAAATAACATAAAATAAACACAAACAATTGTTAATCATAATGTTAGTGTAAATAGAGAACAAACAAGACAATGAAAATTACCCTTAGGTTATATGAGACATCGACACAACCAAACAAAAATAGGGTGAATAGAAGAAAAGGAAGGGGTAGCCAAGCTGACTCCAGATGCACTAGGCAAGTGGATGTTACCTACATAGTTATATAGATGCAAGATCCAATATAAACTTTAGGCCAATGTAGTTCTCCCAGGAGATAGGATTGAAGAAAAATGATGATCAAGAAAAACATGATTGATGAAGTAGAGGAATATGGGAATGGTCTTGAAAAATGTCAAGAGCATGAGATGAAGCCAAGTAGTCATTAATGTATCAAAGTTGAATACATAATACACAATATGAAAACCCAAAAAATGGAGATATTATAAGGATTAGGGGCAAATAAGTATGGGGAAACTAAGGGACAAGTAGTTTTTTTATGAATTATCTAGGGGTGCCAAAATCCTTAAGGCAAAGAAGTAGCTAATTTGGTGATTTTTAGGATTTTTATAGATCTTTTTCAAATATTTTTAGATTTTATAAGTATCTCAAATTGATGAAGAATTAAAATATAATAAATGATCCAAATTTTAAAATGGTGAGCATGTTAAAATTTGAAATTTCTCTCAAAACTAGGGAATATGGAGTGGCTTCCATTGGGGTATGGTAATTAGTGTGTTATGCCCAGAGGGCACATAAGATTTGGAAGTGTCAATCATGGCTATAATCATTGAAAATATTTTTAAGAATGTTGGTAATGGTTTTTTTGGATGATTTTCTTGGCCATTACCTTGTGGGTAATATACAATAGAAAAATGTTGAGTGATATTATACTCGACAGAAAGGATTTTGACATCCTTATTATTAAATGATCCTCCATTATCAGATATAATGTTAGATGGAATACAATAGTTGCATATGAAATGGTTGAAGATGAAATTGGAAATTTATTTTTTATAGCCACATGAGGGGTATAGCTTTGAACCACTTAGTTAAATATTTGGGAGCGATAAGGATGTGTTTATGGCCATAAAATGAGGTTGGGTTAATCTTCCTAATGATATCAAGACCCCATGTCACAAAAAAACATGGAGTATGCATTGGTTTTAGTGTTTTTATTAGGGTATGAATTAAATTGGCATGTTGTTGACATTTGTTGCACCTTTTGATGTAAGTAGCTACATTTGCATCCATAGTTGGCCAATAATAACCAATACATAGGAACTTTTTAGCTAGGATAACCCTACTGGTATGGGCTCCACATAATCCTTCATGAACTTCCCATAATTATAATTTTGCTTCTACCAAATTTAAATAATGAAGCAAAGTTTCATCAAATCTACAATGATAAAGAGTTGGGCCTAATAAAATATAACATGAGGCTTGGTGGGTAAAGGCCTTTTGTTGTTTATGTGATAGGTCTAGAGGCATGATATGGTCATGTAGGTAGGTTAAAAGTTCTGAATGCCATATAGTGCTGGGACCAACAATATCATAGATTATTGTGATGGTTGAAGGTTCATGAATAGGTGCTAGAATATTTTCAACGAGGAATTGATATTATTTTTCCTTGTCAGTGTGATGGATCAAAGAGCCAATGGTATCCATGGAATATATTATTCTATTATTAGCCTCTGGTATGTGTTCAAATTATATATTAACATTCTGTTGTTTGAGAGTGTCCACCATGGCCCTGAATGGCACCAATTTATCATCTTTGGTCTGAAAGTGGTCTATAACCTGATTGATGATTAACTGAGAATTACCATAAACTTTTAGATTCTGAATATTCCATTATAGTACTTGAAAAATCCCTGTGATGAGTGATTTGTATTCATCTATGTTGTTATTATAAGGAAAGTTGATACATAATGATTTACGGATAATACCCCCCTATGGTATAATAAATAATAGGCTTACCCCCAATCCATATGATTTAAGTGATCCATCAAATATAGCTTCTATTACTACTCCTTAGAAAGTGTTTCTATGGTCATAATGGACTCATATAAGAATATGAAAGTAAGGGGTTTAGTATCTGCAAGGGGAGTTTCATCAAGATGATCTGCAAGGACTTATCCATTTATTGATTTCTAGTGAATATGTCCTATCTTGATATCACTCAGAAGCATGATCCATTTAGCCATGCGACCTTGTAAATCTATTTTTGATAGTAGATAATTGAGTGGATCTACTTTGGAAAAACTATGGTCTTATTATTTAACATGTAATTCTACATTTTCTAAGATGAGAAGACGATAACTAAACAAGCTTTTTCAATAGGTGTATAGTTGTGTTTATACGCAACTAGTGTATGACTTAAATAGTACATGGCATACTATTTTACATTATTGTCATGTTGAGCTAGAAGTGATCCCAGGGCTTTGTTAATCATAGATAGATATAGTAGGAATGACTTTCCTGGCATTGGTAGTAAAAAATAGGTAGATTGGCAAGATAGTAGTTTAGGTGCTGAAAAGATTTCTAGCATTCTTCATCCTAATGAAATGTGACACCCTTGTGTAGTAAGTGTGTAAATGGATGGAATTTTTTGGCTAATTGATAAATGAAAAATATGATAGACTAAATCTTACCCTACCAACTATGGAGCTAATTCAAATTAGTAGGTGGTGGAATATTTATAAGGGCTTGTAATTTGGTAGGATCAAATATAATGCCTCTATGAAAGATGATGAAGCTTAATAGTTTACTTGAAGTGACACCAAAAACACACTTCTTGGGATTGTGTCTATCCTTGTATTCACAAACCTTCTTGAATATTCTTTATAGTGTGACTGGATGATCGGCATGGGTCTTTGATTTACCTAATATGTCATTGACATAGTCTTCAATAATGTCATTCATCATATCATGAAATATGATAATCATGTCTCTTTGGTATGTGTCCCCAACATTATTGAGACCAAATGGCATAACCTGATAACAAAATGTTTCGTAGGAGTGGTGAACACTATCTTATGTTGGTATTTTGGTGCAATCTAGATCTGGTTGTATCTTGAAAATCTATCCATAAGTGAAAGCATTTTGTACCCCAATATGGAGTCGACTATCATGTCAATGTTTGGTAGAGCAAAGTTATCATTAGGGTAGGCTTTGTTTATATATTTAAAACTAGTGTAGATTTTGATTCCTTCATGATTCTTACTAATTAGAACAATATTCAATATCCACTTTGAATAGTTGATCGATTGAATACATCTCACTTTTAAGAGTTTTTACAATTATTTCCTTACTAATACAATAATGTGAGGATGCATCTTGTGTAATTTATGCTTTATAGGTTTGGCACCAAGATGTACAACAAGGTGGGGTGTAAACCTAACATGTATGAATAAGTCCAAGCAAAGATGTCAAGAAATTCCCTCAAAAGGGAAATAAAGATTTAACATTCTTCCTCAGTGAGGGATGTACCTAATTTGATCCATTTTAGGTCATTTGGAGTCATGATATTGAATTTTATAGTGTCTTTTATGAGGAGAGTCAAACCATCCACCAAAATGGTCGACAATGATTTGAATCATACTACATCTATAAATTCATCTATTTGGATTGGCTCTTCAAGTTATCCTGAACAAGATGAATCAAAATCTCCCAATGGTAGGGATGGCTATGTTATAAACATTATTGGAAATTCTTGAATAATTAGATCAAAGGAATGTTGTTCTTTAGAAATAAACTTGGACCCAAAAACAAGTTCATCATTGGTGGTCTCCTAAGCTATGTTTGAGGAAAGATGAAAATTTCCATCTAATGGCACCTAAAATAGGTTTTCACTAGAAGACTAGCCTTTATCTTTAATTTTACCTTGGTCAAAAATCACCTCAAAGAGGTTTTTAATTTGGGAATTCACTATTTTATTTATTTTTTTGGGGCTAAGGGTATTCACCCATTCTCTAAAATAGGTTGCAGGATCCAATTTGATAAAGAACCCTTGTTTGTGGTCTCCCAATGGAACATTGTCTTATAGGCCTAGAAAATCACAAAAGGCCTCATCATTATCAAACTCATATATAATAACTATGGATTCTTATTGGTCCTAGGCTATAAGTTGAGGGTAATATAGAGTAAGTGGATTATTATGAATAATTGGGGTAAGGTTAAAAATGGCATGTGGGTCAAATAGGTTGGTATGGAAAAGGTCTTCATAAAAACTATGAGTAGACTCTGCTTTACTGCCAACATCATCATCACTAGATGTTGGTGTTGGAACATGAATAAGATACATGGGGTCACCCCCAGGTGATTTAAATCTGATACCATAGGCTCTTTTATACCATGTTATAGAAATTAGCTCCACTGTACCCTTATGCTTTATCTAGAGGCCTCCTCCTTTATAGTATTAATTATCTATGATCTGATTAGGCATGGTATACTTGGAATTTTTGTAACAATCAACTAATTTGTCATTTTACAACCAAGTTTCATCATTGGATAGAGGGTCCTCTTCTTGGCCAATAGTCAGTGTGAAAATAACAAGAGGTGGACTATGAAGTTTAACTTTTCCATTTCATTGCCATTCCATACAAGGTGGCTTGGATTTAGGTCTTCTATAGGACTTGGGGTTCTATGCAATCTTGGCAAAGTGAAATGTGTCATGGGTTAAATACTTTCCTAGGCCATTGGATGAAATGGTAAAATTATTAGACAATTCAGGAGGTGGTATATGAGAAGATAAATCAAGGTTATCTAGGTCAACACAATTGGATTATGGTAATTCAAAAAGTATTTTTTTACCTTTGTCCTTTTTTGGAACTAGATCTATGCCAAAGTGGTAATTTCAACTTTCATACTCAGTCTCCAAATATTTGCAATGTTCATAAGGATATAAATATCCATTTATGGTGACCTCCATGATTGAATGAAAGAACTTGAGACACTAGTGAAATGTTGATGAGATTGCATGAATTTCATGTATCCAAGGTCTTCCCAGAAGCAAATTGTAAGATAGGTCTAGGTCTAATACATGGCAAAGTGTATCATGGGTCAAGGGCCCAATGATAACTGGCAAGATAATAGTTCTATGTGATTCCTTATTTTCATTATTTTAGGCCTTGATAATGAATATTTATAGTTGTAAATGGGCTATTGTATATCTGAGATGCTTGATGAGATTTAGATATATAGTATTCAAGTCAAACCCATTTTATATGAAGACACATTTGATTTTATGCCACATAATGACAATTTCAATGTACAATGGATTATTATGGGGAGGGATGATGGATGACATACCACTTTAGTTGAAGGTTAACTATTAGCTTTGGGCTACATGTCCCACCAAAACTTAGAATTTATTTGGAGTTATGTCATTTGGAACTTGGGATTGGCCTAGGAACTCTGTTAGGATGTTTTTGTGGATAGTAGACATATGCAACAAATATAAAATGGATATTTGTGTTGGTGTCTTCTAAAGTTACTCCATGATATCAAATGTTTTTTCCTTAATAGTGGTATATGGATTGTTCATATCCAAGATGGTGGGTTGGATTGTTTTGTTGGTAGGGGGTTATGAACCAAGAATGATAATCTTTGACCACCAATTTGTGATTGAAAAAAAAGGATTAGGTATAGGACAATTATTACTAGAAAATGATGGTGGAGGGGGGACAAATATAATAAGTCTTGATTACTGGTGCACTTGTTTATGGTCACATGGCAATGACAAGTTATTAGTATAAGGTCCCAAAATATTAATCCCTAGTTGCTGGTGTACTTATTTGTTGTTCCAAGTCAAGGAAGGATTACTAGCATAAGTGGATTGATTGGAATTTTTTGGAAATGTTCCTATTTTGTTAGTACTTGGTCTAAGATTGATGGTGGTGGTGGAAACATGACCTCCCACAATATGCCATACAAATTTAGTGTAGTCATGTGCAACTACATGGTAAGTCTATTAGGTATTAGAATCATTCTAGCCTTATATCCTTTCATTCAGTTGATGTTATTATTTCTTTTATTGGTATTTATAGTGTTGTTACATTTATTTATACTATTGTTATTGTTGATTTTTCCTTTATTGTTGGTGTTATTGGTTGTTATTTTTATGTTACAAAAAAGGGTTTTGATAGATACCCAAGTTATGATTGGACATAGATGCTATATTATCCAATGTAATATCCCCATTTTCCAACATATTTTAAATGAGGTGTTTGATATGCACACAAAAATGTAGATTATGTCCATTAACATAATGGTATTAACATAACTCATTCTCTCTATACCAGTTTAGATATGGAATATCATTGGGATAATGCTTCAAAATTGGACAACTAATCATGTTAGCTATAGCTAGCTTTTAAAACATAAATTCAATAGGCTCTCCAAGATCACTAAAGACTCAATGATTAGGAAAATTTCTTATTATAAGAGGGGTTTGAAAAGGTAATGGTTTTTGCATTTGTTGAGTTGGTCTAGGTTACTATGAAGGCTGCACTTCCTGAATGGGTTGTTGATGAGGAGTAATGCATTTACGATGTTGATTAAGAAAATAGTGTTTGTACCATTTGGACATGACATAATTTAGTTACTCCATTTCCAAAAATATTCTTATTATGGTTGAATTTCTTGTATTTTTCATAGTTACCAGCTTAGGCTGGTGCCAACACTTATACTGGGACTTGATTTTGGTTCTATCTTTGGCTTGTTCCTTGGTTTTGGTTTGATGAGGTTAACTTAATAATACATTTTTTCATAATGTCCTTTTCAATTAGTGAGCCTTTGTTGATGATATATTTGAAGGTATGTGCACACTGAAGCTCTAGATGATAGGATATCTCACTGTGTAAATTTTTGGTAAACATAATGGTCAATTATTTGTTTGGTAATTTGTGGGTGAAGTAAATGGCATGTGCTCTCCATCTCTATTGATAGATTACAAATATTTCACCAAATTTCTACTTGGCCTAAGTTAAATCTACCAATGAAATATCATGTTCAACATTGTAGGATAAATATTGCACAAATTAGTCTGAGAGGTCATCAAAATCATATACTAAATTCTTTAGCAATTTTAAGAACCACTCAAAAGATTTTCCTATGAGAATTTGGGGATAAAATAGGAGGTAAATGTTTTTGTAAGCCACTAGATGGAAAATAATAAATAATTTTGTTAAATGGGCCTTAGGGTCTCTTTTTCCCTTGTATTTATCAAATTTTGGTGTTTCTTACCTTGAAGGAAATGGTATCTACAGATACTCCATGTTGAATGGGTATGAACACATGTCATATAACTTAAAATTCTTGGTCTATTTCCCTAGTTTAATGGTGGAAATTATATCCTTTATTTACTATAGTTCTTGTACAAAGAAACTAGATGGAATATTGGCTTGAGGTGGAGGCTAAGAGGTCAAAAATGGATTACCTTAAATAAGGTATAATGGAGGCATGGTCTACTATGGAATGTGATTTGGTTAGTGAACCGATCAAGAATATGCATCCATAGATTGGGATGTGGTTGTTGGAATTTCATGCAGTATAATGTGAAATTCTAGTTTGGATTCAGTATATAGGCCTGGTTTTAAGGGAATTATGGTTGTTATGGAAGGATATGGATCAGAGTAAAGTACTATGCCTGCTAATGTTCAGTAGGGACTTACTACCGACTAGTCAAACCTAGTTGAACAAGGGGTACTTGTTGTGGACTAAGGTCCTATCATTGGATTTATGGAATTTGAAGAATGAAAGGAAACTATTGCCTAATTGGTACTTGTGGAATAATGGTACCTCTTTGTTGCATGAGTAACTATTTTGAACTAAATTATTGTTGGATGTTTAACATTTATCTTTGACCAATGGACATACATTATTGATTAAACAATGTTTAAGTTTGTAAATATATGTTTTCCTATGACTATAGAGGTACACTTGTTGCTACCTATTGAAGTAAAAATGTTTGTTGCCCCCTATTGAGGTGGCATAGTGTTTTACCTCTACTGTGGTGATAAACTAGACTTGCCTATTGTTGTGGAATTTTAGTTGTCACCTATTGAGATAGAATAAAATTCATCATATTTTATTAAGGTAAAGCACTAGTTGGAACTTGATTAATTAATCTTTATGGTTGTGTACTCAAAGAAGTAACTAGTTGAAGATTATAGGTAAACTATTTTGGTTGGGATGTAGGAGTTCCCTCCCCTACCATTATGAACCACTCATGGTATTAAATAAAGGCACTTATTTTTGACTAGTTATTGGTGTAGTTAAACCAATTTGTCCTTCATTGGAAGACACTTGCATGGTATCCATCATGTTTGGCACATTATTCTATGTAGAAGTAGTAGACACTTATTCAATAGCTAGGATGTTGTACATGTCACCAACTAAAGTGCTTTGTGAAAATGGGCTTATACTTAGATTATCTTGTCCTGTCAACTCGATCAATACCCCCATTAAAGGATCTAACTCTATGAGTGGAGAATATGATATGGCCATGTTATTAAAATTATGAGATATATTCAAATAGGTTTGATACACTTGTTTCATTTGTATAAAGTTGTCTTCCATGGGGCCCTTTAATTTGAAAATCATATTAGGGTCTTAATACAACATCAACATGAGTGATTAAGGATTGATAATAGAGGCTTGTTCGATGGTTTGGGTATGAGGCATGTTTAAAGGTAGTCTAACTAGACTAGGTAAATTTTCATGGGGGAATTCTACTAGAAACTTGGCCTCTACCTTTGTGGTTTTGACTAAAAATTCATCTTTATTTTCAAGAAAGTGATGATTAAATAAATACGTATCATATGTTGATGGAATAGTAATGCAATATAACTATTATTGAGCTTATTATATAACCAATGATATACTAGTAAGATAATACGTGGTTTACTCTTAGTCCTACTCTAAGTATGGAGGCATGTTAACCAAATAGTGGGCTAAGGGATCTTGGATTTGTTCCCCATATTGAGTATTTTAAGGAGGATAGGGATCCATCTCATAAACTACATAGTTATCATAAGGGTCTTAAACAAAGTCATCTTATGTGACCATGTTATCATAACCTAGATTATATATGGCTCTGATATGAGTATAATGAGACATATCCAAATCAATGATGAATGTTTCTTGATAAAGGCCTAGATTTATATAAACTCTTAAAAACAATGTCTAAAGGATAAATGGTCCAAACTTGGTCTAGGGAATGGAGATGTATCTCTAAAATGGTCAGTGCTAAAACTTGGTCTAAACTAGTCTAAAATCAAATGTCAAATGTCTTAACACAAAAGGGTCAAGTGGATGAATAAAAACCAAAATTACAAACTTAGGTAAAAATTTCTTCAAAAAAGTATAAAATAGGTCTAAAGAAATAATTTTTGCTATATTTTTTGGAAAATAAGGCACAAAATCTAGACTTTAAACAAAACAAGGTCTAAAAGGTAAGAGATTTAATCTAAATATTTTGAAACACTTTGACACAAACTAAGAATTTTGATTTAAACACACACTTGATCATTTGGAAAAAGACATGGAACTTTAGGAATATTTAATATAGACTACTTCCCCAAATTTAGGCACAAAAATAGTCTTTAAATTGAGCAAAGAATTAACCTAAGTTACACAACCAAAAAGTGAAAGATTGATGTCTAGGCCAAAATTACATGAGGCATATGCATAAATAATATTAATATTTAGATCTAAACTTGTCAAGACTAATTTTAAACCTAATTTAGAAGATTAATATTTTTAAAACAAATAACAAGCTAGATAAGAATGAACAACATGATGGTACTAGTCCTTTATCCAAAAGGCACACATGGTTTCCAAAATTATAATTTGGATAGAAGGAAAAAAGTATTTGAAACAATTTGAGAATCATAATGAAATTATCATGATATAAAGGTATGACAAATAATTTTTTTTAAGACTTTAAGGCACAAAAACTTGGAATAAATTGGGTAGCATAATGACACCTTTTTCAATAAGAGACACACACAAACAAAGTTTTTTGATAAATGACTAAGGCAAAGGTGTGATGTCAAATGGAAAATATAATACCTATTTAAATAAAGGATTTATGTGTAAATAATACTTTTTTTGGATGTGGTATGACAAAAAAAATAGTTTTGACTCAAGACCATATAAGTAAAAAGGATAAAATGACAAAAACACCTAAGTGTAACATCTTAAATCCTAAAATTGACAAAGTTGCATCATACTATCAAATTCCATCTATATATTTGATTTGAGAGGAATTTAAATTGTTAATCCGAAAAGTAAAATCACATGAAAATTATGGTTTTTAGACCCCTCTTCTCTCAAGAGTTTATATGATGACATGGAACTTTGGGCTACTCACCCTGCATTAACAGTATATTTGAGACAAGTGGGGTTATATAAACTATCAATTTTCATTCATTTATAAATGGTACCATATGTGTGGTAAAAACTAAGTCATAATCACATCATTTTAATCCATTTCAATAGGTTTTTTATGAAAAGGTATTTTCCTTTTCAAAACCACTACATCTGTCAATTACTCAGTGTAGTGTGATGTCTAAGTTGATCCTACACTCTAAATATAAGTACCATTATTGAAGCTTGTTTTAACTTCTCATAATAAGTGTCCCAATGTGTAACCCTTAATTTATATACCCTAATATGGATTGAGTTTGAAAAAATGTCAGGGGATGAATTTTTGGGTCAATGCTTCCCTAGAGAACTTATGAGGAGGCAATAAACTCCTACTCAAAAACCAAAATGCATGTAAATAAAGACAAGTGGAAGGAATTTAGGGTCACTTTGGGGTCACCCAAATCATAATTTTTTTGGGGAGGGCTTTAGTAACATTCTTTCCATGCTTTGGAGCCAAAGTGATACATGTATAGAGTGAACACTTTTGATCACCCAAGTTCCTTAAAGGAGATGGGGGAGAGCTTACACATGACACTCATTTTGCTAAACAAACACTTCAAAAAGATAACATAAAAAAATAAAACTCTTATGAATACTTAAATAATGTGCTATTTCATTTTTATAACACCAAAATGACATATGTAATGAAGTTTGATCCCCTTGGCTTTTGTTTGTTGACAATTACAAAAACCTCAAAAATAACTAAGAGATGAAAACAACTAAGTACATTTTAAGCACCAAATAAAATATGTGTAAGATTTAACAATACTCAAACTTTACTCTTTCCACCTCAAGACCTATAAATTATTAGAGGGTTTGCCTACTTAGAAGCCCAAAATCAAGTGAGAAAATAACATTTTGAATTTAGCTCTTAGGTTTTCTGATTTCTTGTCTCAAAAAGTGATCATCATCGATCCATAGAGATTGATGTTGATTCACAAAGATCGATGTTGATCCATAGAAATTGATGTTGATTAAGTAGAATATCAAATTTTCTTGTAAAACACATAAAAACCAAATCTATTTTGATGAGAACATGGTTAATAAATGAGCCCAAAACAGAAAATAACATAGATTTTGCAAGAAATGGGTTATATAAACAACATGTAAATAATAAAACACAAAATGAAGGAAAGAAAAATCAATGAAAACCATTATTAGAAATGTTCCTTAATGTGTTATATTTTTCTCATAGATATAATGGTTGATTCATGTAATCGATGTTGATTTGTAAAATTGACAATTATCCCTATAACCTGTAACTTGCTAAAAAAGAAAAAGACAAAAAATTTAAAACTTGAAACTTAAAGATTTTTATGCACCCATTGGAAAAAATAAAACCATCATATCAATCTCATTGTCCATATGGGATGATTGGTTCTATCTAGTATGCCATGATGTGAATAAGGAATACATAGAGAGGAGGTTAGTATTGTGTTAGTCCAATAAAATAAATCAAAATAACACACTAAAATCCTAACACCTCTCACCTAGACACTAGGGAGAGCATAGGTAACAAGCATGAATATGAAAAATCAACTAAAACATAAAAGAAAACACTCTTTTACCTTCCTCAAATATCCAAATGGTTTGTTGAAGTGGCTTTCTCAATTTATGCATCAAGAAGTCTTTGACAATGAAGCTTGCTTTACTCCTCTCCTTGACACCTTGGCTTAATTACTTGGTTTATGATTTGGGAATCGTAACACTACTTAAAAGGCTTATATATCTTAAAATTATCATTATAATGTTACACTATAAAATATTTGAATAAATTTAGGCATAATAAATTTACACCAAGAGAAATTTAACTTCAATGGGTATGGCCTTGTATTTATAGACTCAAGAATTGAATCTCACCCAAGGTGAGTTAAGGTTGAGTTTAAACATGGAATGGGTCCAAAATAACCCTAGGTGAGTTAGAATTTTTCATGTAATTATGATTTTCAATTAGTAGACATGGATCTCAAATTATATATTTTGGTATATTTTAGAAGAGCTTGATAACTCATAAAGGAAATGATGAAAAGGCTTGATATTTTGATTTTTGGAATTTCCATTTTTAGATATTCATTAATTGAAAATGGATAATTCAACTAATCATTTAGTCTTGTTTAATTAGATGATTGATTTTGATTATCATTTTTTCTCTTTTAATAATTGATCAAGTGCCTTGCTTAATGGGTCCATAGGCCAAATTGATAGTTGTTATGTCGCAAGGTGATTAGGGATGAATCTGTGAGAGGTTATTATTGCATGTGAGCTAGTATCCCAAATAGGGATGCCTCAACATGATTATGAGCATTGATGATTGATGCATGGCCAAAACTAGGATGTTTAGTGATTCTTAGGCTTAATTTACAATGGTTGGTAGGAATTATAGACATCTAAAATTAGCCACCAATAGTTTTATACCCAAATTTAGATCAATTATTACCAATCATTGAACATCTAGTTTAAGAGTTTCTAAATACCTTGAATCTGGATTCATAACATGCAATTAAATTAGTTTAGCCCAAAAATCAATTAAATAGAGAAAATGCCCAAATCAATTAAATCAAAACTTGGAAAATATTCAAAATACTAAAAGGAATTAATTAACATGAAAATATTAATCAAATCCTAATTGAATTCATCCATGAGCAATTAAAGGAATTATCAAAAAGGGAAATTCAAAAATCAATAAATATCCTAAGTTTTCATCATTAGCTTTTGTGAGTTATCATTTTTGGAAAATATCCCATCCATGCTTATTCCATGTTAATCATGACCATTTGACACATTTTAACCCTACTATGGTTAACTAAGCCAACCAAAGTTAGGATTTAACCCATTTCAAGTCATTTCAAAGCCTATAAAAGCAAGTCTAGAGATCTTCATTTGGAGAGATTGGAACATAGTAAGGTTATAATGCAAGATTTAATTTATGAAGAAAATGCATAGTGTTATAATGAAAAAATCAAGCCAAGCCATCAAGCCAACTGTGTTTCAAATAGGAGGTGGAGATAGCCAAGAACCATTAATGAAGACCTTTTGAGCACAATCTAAGCAAACCAATGAAAAAATATCTTGGGGAAATCAAGGAAGGTAAGGAAGTTGTCATTTATTTACATTTTAGTTATGTTTTAAATTGGTTTATTCACTAATATCCCCTCATGATCTAGGCCTAGATATGATATCTTTCTATGTGTTGATTTCGTTATTTTTGGAACTAACACTATACTAACCTCTTTTCTTGAGTCAAATTCCTTGATCATAAATAACACACCCGATAGGACCCAACGTATCCAATTTACAAAGACATCAGTATACAACTTTTAAATCTTCATTTGGATACTTAAAACTCTATAAAATTGATTTTATAACTTTGTTTTGGCTATATTTTCATTTTTTTACATTTATCAAATCTATACAAAGACTATCGACAATTAGGTCAACCATCGATGGTTAGGCCCTAACTGCCAACAATTCTACATGACCACTGATTTTGTGTAACCTCCAATAATTATATTATAGGGTAAAAATGTCACTAAATACTTAATTTTTATTATTTTATTAATCATATGCTTTATTTCTTGGTTTTAAAGGCTTTTAAATCACTATACTTAAGTTTACCTTATAGATTTTCTTGATCTTTGAATTAACCAAGACTAACCTAACATGTTTGCCTTTTATGGTTTTTCCATCAGGTTCATAAGTCATTACTAATGGTCTTTCTGGATTGATGATGATTTTTATTGACTAATGATGGTTACCTACTAATTGATCATCACGTTTCCCTTGAAACTATCGATAGTTATTTGTGACCATCCACAATCATTATGTGAAATTAAATCAAAACATGAGAGTTAAAAATTAAATATCATTCACCCAATCAAGAAATTTATTTAAATTAGGGGTTATTATCTAACATTTATAGGTTGAAATATTGAGTTAAAAACTAATTTACTTGTTTTAACTAATCAAACACTTCATTTTGGGCTTTAAAAAGAACTTAGTCAAATCAAACATTTCAATTTTGGGTCCTAAATGAACATGTCAAATCTCAAATATTTGGATATTGGTACTTAAAATCAATATATGATTGGTTAAGTCTTAGAAACATTTTATTTTTAGTTCTTAAAATTAATCCTAAGTCTTGAACATTTCCAATTGGTGCTTTAAAATGATCCTTAAACAAATATTGAACACTTGGACTTTGGGTCTAAAATGAACCTAAATGTCTTTTATTTAATTGGTTTTATGAAATTATTTCCATTTTTGTACTTAAGATAAGGGGACTAGTAATAAACAATGTCACATTTAAATTCATGCTTAAAATCAAACCTCACTAGCAATTGTTTGAAAACTGTTTGTTGATTGTTTATTTTTACAAGAAGGATAACACGTGTATAGTCTACCCCCATCCCTTATACAGAACTTGTGGGATAAAAAGTGCCTTTTAATTGCATTTAGTTCCAAGTCTAAGGCTTAGAACGAAAGTTGCCTAGGATTTCCCAAAAACTCTCATAGTATTGGGTGATCTAAACACAACCTTAAAGTCTTTCTACTCATATTTTATTTTCATGCATTTTGGCTTCTTAAGGGGGTGTCATTACATCTCAAAAGTTCTCTAGGGAAGCATAACTTGGGGATTCATCTACTGGTAGTGTTTCAACCCATCTCCATGGGGGGGAGGGGTATAAAAATTGGGATCATCTCACTGGAATGATGGTTTGAGAACTTAAACTATCTCTATTATTGTAGCTAAGCCTAAGACGTATGATCAATCTAGACATCACACTACACTGAGTAAGTGATGGACATAGTGGTTATGAAAAGGACAAGACCTTTTCAAAATAAGCTGTTGATGCAGACTTAATTGACATGAAAGTGTATACACATGGGATCAATCTAGATGGTTAAAAACTTATAGGTTTTAGTCAACCCCACTTTGTTACACCTTGATAGGATATAGGATGATATATTTAGTTGTATTTTTATCATCTATCCTTTATTACCTAGTATGTTTGGACTAAAATTTGTGTTGTTTAAACCACATCATGAATGAGTCTTGTGTCTAACATTATTCCATTATTTGAGGAGGTGTTATGCTATCTGTTAGACACCTTGATTTAACTTATCAAGTTGTTGTGTCAAAACATTAGGTTTATCACTTGATTAAAATGGGTAACGTTATGATGCCTAAATCAATTCAAGTTTTCACACCTTATAAGCCTTTTAAACATAAACATTATCACATATTTTAGTGGGGTGATAATGCTGTTACACTACCCAAATTATTTCAAAAGACTTGTATTATCTTGTGCCCAAATTATCATTGTTTGAAACCAATCATTTGAGCCTTTTTGGATCTTTGTTTAGTAAAATTATGCTATTCAAATTTGCCTAATTTATTTGTCATCAAATTACTAGTTTACGTCAGTTGAGTTTTTTATTAAATTTTAAAAAGTTTAGATCCAAAAATTGATTGATTTCTATTTAGGCCTCGACACATAGGGGTTGATACATAGATATTTCTCTTTTGGATTGCATAACATAGGTTAATTGATTACTCAAATTTGGAGACTTTATTATTTATGCCTTTGTTTGATAGAATCATTCCATCTTCAAAGTACCTTTTGTTTTAGGTTTTATACCAATCAGATCACATTTATGTCTAGAATCAAGTGCCTAGTCTTTGCCAAACTGTTCCAAGTTGGTTAGATTAATCATCATCAGCGTTTGTTTCAAGCCTAGATTTTGATGCCATATTTGGCCAAAAGTCCTTGAAAATCTTGTTTGAGCCTAAATTTTGACTTCACATTTGGATAAAAGACCTAACAACATTTACATTTATTAGTTTAGACCTATTTGGAACATGTTTGGACATTAGAGTTTGGCATCTTGTTTTTAGGTCATTTTACTTGACCTTGTTTGTGTAAAACATTTAACGTTAGACATTTGCCATTTTACTATTTTTACGAAATCTTTGCATCAAATTTTTTGGAGATACAGCTCCACCCTCAACTAAGCTAGATCATATTTGAACACTTTATCTTTTTAGACATAGATTTTCAAAATTTACATAACTCTAATCCCTTCTTGTTGTGAAACATTTATCATATATTTGAACATGGGTCACTATACACGTAGTGGAACTATGTACAATATTGGATATGGAAATGTTAGTATATAATAAGACTTTGTTTAAGACCCTTATGGATATGATGTTGTTTGGGATATGGATTCCTATCCACCATACAACACTCAAATAGGGAAACAAAGTTAAGATTCTTTGGCCAATTATTTTGTTAGCACGCCTCCATACATAGAGCAAGATTAAGAACATACAACCCAATATTTGGCTAATATACCTATAGTTTAGAAAAATTCCAGAAATAACATTTTTATGGTATACTTCCATCTAACTATGAGGTAGGGCACGATAATGTGTAAAATCTATGAAGAGGGCCTTATAACATGTCTTATCAAAATAATGATCAAGCCTCTTCTAGCAATCCTAATGCCATAGTAATAATACCCTATCAAGATCTACGTATGCTTGTCATGCACAAAGGTCTCATAGAGGATAATTTAATTTAAATTTAGATAGCATACCAGACATATCAAGACCGAGCACATAATTTTAATTAGATGACCATGTCAAATAGGCCTCTTATTGATTTAGCTCCTTCAATATGAGTTTTAATGGAATTTTTTGGTCAATAAAATTAGGGTTTAGACCCATTTATTAAAAACACTTTTATAAAAAACATGTTCAATGCCCAACTATCAAATAAGTGTCTTCTGCTTTTACCTAGAATAATGAGCAAAACATAGTGGACAATACACAATCAACGTCCAATTTAGACCAAAGTGATGTTAACACACAAAAAAATAGTCAACAAGAAAATATGACTTTAAATAACACCATGAGTGGTTTGAAAACTCATGGAGTAAGAGTTTTTACATCCCAACCTCAACTAACTACCTCTAATCTTCAACTAGCTACTTTTTCTAGCACCCAACAACAAGGATTAAGTAGTCAACCAATTACTAGTGCCATGCCACAATAGAATGTGACGAATCTTAATCCACTCCAATAGGTGATGAGTGATATTTCATAACAATAAGAACAATCTAATATACCCAAACAATAGAGGAAAAACTTATTTCCACCTCAATAGGGGGCAACCAATGTTCCACCTCACTAGGTAGCAGTGAACATACCTCTTTAGTCATAGACTAACATGCCAATCTAAAACCAAATGATGTTTATCCAACAACATATAAATATTAATCAGTGACAAATGTTGAATCTCTAACATCCATCCACTTCCCAATAGGTATTCATGCAACAAAGATGTTCCATTGTTCATTAAGTTCCTACTAGGCAATAATTTCCTTTTGTGTTAAACATATCACAAGTTCATAGATAGGGTCTTGGTTAATAATCCCCCATCAATAGCAAGGTTTGAATAGTTAGAAAAATGTTCCTATTCAACCTTAGTAGGCATTGTACAACCATATTCCTCCATCCCAACCATATAATTCCTAACATCAGGTCTACATACCCAATCCCAACCAAAATATCACACTATAATATGTGGAATTTCAATAATCACACCCTAACCCATATATGCATATTCTTATTTTATTTCATAGCCAATCTAACCTACCCTAGTAAATACCTCCATCATACCTTAGTCAAAGTAATCCACTTGTGACTACTCAACCTTCACTTCAGGCCAATTTTCCCACAAGTTTCCTTAAACAAGAGTTATAATAAATGAAGGATGTAATTGCCACCATCCAAGCTGGGAAAAAACCAAAAAGTTCAAGTTGGATGATGTATGTTCTTACCCTTTCAATATGGAGTACCTATAGATACCATTTGCTCTAGGGTATGAGCCACCAAAGTTTGATAAATATAAGGGGAAAGGTGACCCCAAGGCCCATTTGATAGAATTATTTGTCTCATGCTAACTAGTGTCCTATAGTGACATGTACTTTTTGTTGTTATTTCCAAGAATTCTAAATGGGAAAGCATTGGAATGGTTTTTAAAATTACCAAAGAATTTAGTACCTGATTTTGATGACCTATCAAACAAGTTTGTATAACACTTCTCTTACAATCTCAAGCATGAGATTTCATTATTATACTTAACACAAGAAAAATAAAAACTAGGAGAAAGCTTCACAATCTATCTACAACGATGGAGAGCCCTTGCAAGATTCTTTACCCATAGTCTACTAGATAAGCAACTAGACATTGTGTTTACCAAAAATATACATAATGAGAAATAATTAACAAAGGTTTGGTGATAGAAATATCCCTCATTAACAAAGGGATGATTAAAATAACCTCATCAAATTAGAACAATGGATAAAATCAAAACCATAACAATGGACAAAATCAACATCTAGTCCAAGCATAAGCATCATTGTAAACCTAGGGAAATAATAATGACAAACCCAAGTAATTCAATCATAACAAGAATTTTTTAGGTAATGGAGTAACAAATTCATGACATGTCCAAATGCTAAAAACACTATTTGCTCAACCTACACTATCTTTGTAACTTACTTCTAACCAATAACCTTTTCAATAGTTGTAGCATGTGTAGCAAACACAATAGCTTAGATCAGCACAACCACTATAATAAATGCAAAAATCTAAGAATTTTTAAAACCCTCCTCCTCCAAGAAGAAACATGCCTACCTATCATGCTTTTACTAACCTTAGAGAGCCCATAAAATTAGTCTTTCACAAGCTCGTAGTAGCTAACTTGATTATATGGCTTGTTCTGAAAGAACAATTTTATGAGGGTGTTGACATTCTAGACTAGTATATGTCAGAATAATTCAATGATTTTCATTGGGTTAATGGATGTAATTTGCATCATTGTGTGCAAATTAGACATGTAATTCAGAATATTTTGGAAAATAGAGAGATTACATTAGATTGTATAACTTCTACCTCTAATCAAAGCCTTAGAATTTATTAAAATCCTTTTCCCCAACATAATAACTAAAAAAGACAACAATAATGGCCAACACAACATCAATAATCACAATATCAATAACCAAGGCCAAACCAACAAAGTCAATAGAACCAATAGTAGAAACAACAATGTCAAAATAATGGATAAAACCAAGGTCAAAATGGTGCAAACAACCAATACACCTACCATACAATTACACATGACTATAACTTTTATATAGGCCATATTACAAGAGGTCACGTTACAATCATTTCCATCAATACAAGACCATGTACCAATTAGATAATACCATTTCTAATCATACCAAATCACTCTAGTAATCCTTCCTTAACTTGGGATTGCACATAGGTAAACCAAAAAGTAGGGATTCCCATGTTAGGACCTTATATTGATAACTCATCATTAGCCCATGACTACACACAAGTGCATCAACAATTGAGACTTATCCTATCTGGTCCCCCTCCATGATCATTTTTTAGTAATAATGGTCATGTATCTAATACTAATTGTACAATCATAACTCAATGGTCAAAGATTACCATAATAGGCCCACAACCATCTACCACTTCACCCATCATCCAACCAGTCCTTCTACCTCAAAACAATCCATTTAACATTGTCCAAGAAAAGACATTTCACATTATGGAACAACTAAAAAATACATAAGAACTAATCTCCATTTTAGATTTGTTGTGTACATCTACCATCCACAAAAACATCTTGATAGAGTTCCTTGGTGAATTCATAGTTCCAAATGACATATCCCATAACAAATTTCAAGCTTTGGTTGGATATTTAGCTCTAACCCAACAAGTAAGCTTCAACCAAAGTGATATGTCATCCCTTGGTCCACTGCATAATAATCCATTTTACATCAAAGTTTACATAAAGAGGCATAAAGTGAAACTTGTCCTCATAAACAATGGACCGAGTTTGAACATAGTTTCTCTAATCTTATCAAACTTCTTGGGTACACCTCAGCATATCTCCAAGCAAAAATAATCACCATCAAAGCCTACAATAATAAAGAATGAGAATCAAAAGGCACCATTAAATTACCATTATCATTGGGACTTTGACCCATGATACACTTTGCCATGTGTTAGATCTCAAATTATCATATAACATGCTTTTGGGTAGACCTTGGTTACATAATATTTCTATAATCCCATTGACATTGCAATATCATATCAAATTCTCCCATTTAGGGATGGATGTTAGTATTATAGGAGATTTGCATCCATATGAGCATTGCAAACATATATAGGCCAAATTCAAGAGTTATAATTACCATTTTGGCATGAATCTAGTCAATAAGAAGGATAAAGGGAAAGCTATACTTATTAATTTACTAGAGACCATTTGTATTAAACCTAATACCCTTGATTCTCTTTCCCACACACCACCTTCTAAGATGTCCAATCATTATACTATTTTAGATAATGGCCTAGGATAATATTTGATGCATGATACTTTTCACATTGTAAAGATTCCATGGAACCCTAAGTCCTTTGAAAGACCAAAAGCCAAACCACTCATGTAATAACAAAGAAAAGGCAAAGGCCATCATCATAGTTTAGCACCTATCACTTTCATACCAACCTCTAGCCAAGATAAGGACCCTCTTGAAGGTGATTAATGATGGTTACACAATTAAAAATTGGTTTATTTTTACAATAACTCCATGTATCCCATTCCTAATTAGATCATGGAAAGCTAAGACTATGAAGGAAGAGGTCTTGGAATAAATCAACAAGGAACAATTGAGCCAATTTCTATGGCTAAGTAAAAAGGAAACTATGGGCTTAGATTTAAACTACCTGGGGATGACCCCATGTATCTTATTCAAGTTCCATCACCAATGACTAGTGATGATGATGTTGATAGCAAACTAGATTTTAATCATATCCAATTTGATGACTTATCCCAAACCAACCTATTTGACCATAATTCCATTTATACCCTTTGACCAATCATTCATCATAATCCAATACCATTATATTATCCCCAAATAATAAACTAGGACCAATAAGAATTCAACACACTAGTTGATGAGTTTTAGAATGATGAGGTCTTCTATGATTTTCTAGGCCTTAGGGATAATGTTCCATTGGGAGATGATCCTAAAGCCTATTTTGAAGAGAGGGTGAAAACCCTTAGCCAAAAGTAAATAAATAAAATATTGAGGTCCTCAAATGAAAACCTCTTTGAGGTGGTTTTCAACTAGGGAAAAAATAAAGATAAAGGCCATTTTAGTGGTGAAAACCTATTTCAGGTGATACTAAATGGGGGTGTTCAACCTTATTCAAATTTAAATCAAGAGACCACTAATGATGAACTTGTATATGGGTCTGAGTTTAGTATTGAAGAGCAACAAGCTTTTGATCAAATTATCTAGGATACCAATGACAACAAACTTAATTATGGATTTGGATTCAATCTTGAAGAACAATGAGATTTTGATCACAAAATCCAAGATTTCCTAAAAACATTTTTTACATGGACATCCTTAACCTTGGGGGATTATAATTCATCATGTCTAAGAGAAATTGAAGAACAATTCCTAATAGAGGACTCTAACATAGCCAAATAGTTAGAATCTTTGAGCATTATCCTTGAAGATGGTTTGACCCTTCTAGTGGAAGACACAATATAGGTAAACATAAGGTTTACATATGACCCAAAGTGGATTAAATTAGGTGCATCTATCACTGAGAAGGAATGTGAAGTCCTTACAACCCTATTAAGGGAATTTGTAGATATATTTGCATGGGCCTATTTTTACATGCTTGATTTGGACCTTGCCTTGGTTGTTCACCACTTTGTTGTCCATCGTGATACCAAAATATTGAAATAAAAGTTACACAAGATGCATCCTCACATTACTGTATTAGTAAAGAAAGAGTTGGAAAAGCTCTTAGAAGTGATATTTATTAGGTTAATTGATTATTTTGAATGGATTTCTAATATAGTTCTAATCAGTAAAAATCTAGAAGGAATTAGAGTCTATACTATTTTTAATAATATTAACAAAGATTTACCTAAGGATGACTTTTCATTGTCAAAAATTGACATGATAGTTGACTCTATAGTGGGTTATGACATGATTTCACTAATGGATGGTTTCTCAAGCTACAATTAGATTCCAATCACATCAGAAGACCAACACAAAATAACATTCACCACTGCAAGGGGAACATTCTATTATCAAGTTATGCCATTTGGTCTTAAGAATGCAAGGGCCACCTATCAAAGATCCATGATAGTCATATTTCTTGATATGATGCATGACATTGTCAAAGACTATGTTGATGACATATAACCAAAGCCAATCATCCATTTGCATTGAGGAGGATATTTGAGTGACTATGTGAATACAAAGTTAGACTCAACCCTAAGAAGTGTGTTTTTATCATCACATCAGGTATTTTTTTGGATTCATTATGTTTCACATGGGCATAAAAGTCGATCTAACCAAGGTATGAGCTATAACAAAGATGCCACCATTGACAAATTTAAAGTAACTCCATAGTTTATAGGAAAAAATCCAATCCATTAGGCACTTCATATCTCAATTGGTTGTTAAGTTCCACCCATATACATACATACTAAAGAAGGGTGTAACATTTATCTGGGATGATGATTGTCAAAAATATTTTCAACAACTGAAGGACTATCTTGTAAATCCACCAATTTTATTACCTCCCGTTCATGGAAATTTGTTTTTGTTATATCTGTTAGATACTGACAATGCCCAAAGACACTTTTAGATCAACATGATGATAATGGAAAAGATCATGCAATGTACTATTAAGCTGTACACTGGTTGTGTATGAATAAAATTATATGACCATTGAAAAATCTTGTTTAGCTATGGTCTTTGTAGCTCAAAAACTATGACATTACATGTTGAACAATATGACTATGGTCATTTCAAAAGTAGATATTCTCAAATATATACTATCTAAAAAAACTTTACAAGGCTATATGGCTAAATGGATCTTGATTTTCAGTGAGTTTGAGATAGAATATTTGAACCAACAAGCCATCAACGGGAAAATTCTTGTAGATCAACTTGATGAAGCACCCTTTGCAGATACAGAGCCACTCACATTCCAATTTATTGATGAATCCATCATAAACATCATTAAAACACCTTTATAAGAGTAGAATTGGAAGTTGTATTTTGATGGATCATTCACAACATATGGATCAGGGGTAGACCTTTTATTATAACACCATAAGGGGATCTAATCCCCAAGTCATTCAAAATCAGATTTCCTTGTATGAATAACATGGCTGAATATGAAGCACTCATGAAAAGGATTTGACAAGAAGTATAATGGAACACATATCATCTAAAGGTTTATGGTGATTTATAGTTAATCATCAATCAGGTTATAGACCACTTTTAGACCAAAGATGATAAGTTGGTTCCCTACAAGGCCATGGTTGACAATCTAAAACAACAAATTGCCAAAATCCAGTTTGAGCATTTACCAAGAGACAATAATTGAATAATAGATGCCATGGCTACCATTGGATATTTTATTTGAAAAACACATATAGTCAAGGAATACTAATTTCTCATTGAAATCTTCTAGTGCCAGCTCATAAACCATCAACTATCACAATTATATTTTTGGTCTTAGATCTAATTGATATTCAAACATATATGCCTATTTATAAAATCATGTTTTACCACCAAACTTATCCCAAAAACAAACCAAAACCTTCATCCATAATGCCCAATATTATACCTTACTCAGACTAACCCTATACCATCATAATTTTAATGGAACTCTACTTCATTGTTTACCTTTGACATAATCTATATTAGTGTTGCAAGAAGTTCACAAAGGGGTATGTGGAGCTCATAGCAATGAGGTAGTCTTATCCAAACATATTTTGTGTACTAGTTATTATTGGCTAATTATGGACATGGATGCAACTGCATATGTAAAAAGATGTGATAAGTATCAATGGTATGCTAACCTAATTCATGCCCCAACCAAGACTTTGAAACCAATGTTGACACCATGGCCATTTTATACATGGGGGCTCAATCTCATTAGGAAGATAAACCCCACCTCAACAAATGGCCATAAACATATCCTTACTACCAAAAAATATTTTACTAAATGGGTTTAAGCTATACACCTTAATTATATGACTAGAAAGTAAATCTCCAAATTTATCTTCAACCATCTCATCTGCTATTACAATATCCCTTCCAACATTATATATGATAATGGAGGTTCATTCAATAACAAGGATGTCAAATCACTATTTTTAGTGTTGTGTATAATTATTACCCAGTTAATACTAGATTCTTGAGTTTTATTAACATTAATTATCAACCTAGGGTACGTAGGCTTCTCAAAGATGTCAGCGCTATATATGCATTATTGATCCATAGATTATCTTGCTTACTAGTTGTAGTACAATGAACTTATACTAAATTCACCAGATAGTTATTCTATAAAATGATTATAATATAAATACAAAATTACTTCACACTTATGAATCACACATGCATCACACTTTATATAATCAAACTAATAATGAAATCAACTTACACAACACACTCAAACTAAAGAGGGTCAAGATCTTCACTGTAACTCCTTCCGAGGGAGCCCTTCCTAATTCAAAATTGAGTTCCAATCCTTATTTGAGATACTTACAAAATCTTATTACAGAATCAACCTTCTCCTTACTCAGATATGTATAAATTAAAGATTGCTACAAAAGATTATAATATTTAGAACAAAATGACTTCTACAATTATACTACTCTATTATTATCTATTACCAATCTAATTTAGGTTCTTCCATTAAATACATAAGTTAATTTATTAGCTCCAACCAAAAACACTAAACTAGGAAAGGTAAAAATAATTTGGGACCTACCCAAATCAACCTTCAAGTGGTTAGTAACTAAAGTTACTTGTTTTAGGTCTAATTGGGCTAAGGATAATATATACTATTTTGCTATTTTAATTCTTTTTGTCTCCTTTCCATTGTCCTTGTCTTACTCATATTTGGAAACACATCAAATATTATTTGCATGTGAGGAGTCCATATAATAGCTATGGAGGATCCTCTTCAATCATCTACTTGGTTCTTAATATAGCTGGATGTGTCCTTAAGAGCTAATCACATCTTATCAAAACAATAATTTTGTTCTGCATAGTGACTGTGGACTCTTGTAGGTAAAATCTTGTAGTTGTTGTAGGCAACCTACAGGTGGAAACTAGTAGTTACTATGGGAAAACTATAGGTATAAACCAACATTTGTTATGGGCACCCTATAGGTGGAAGCCAACAATTGCTATGATCAACCTGTAGGTGGGAGCTAGTAGTTGCTGTGAGCAACCTACAAGTAGAAGCCCCTTTTTGCTATGGGATTATCTATAAGTGTTGTGCCCAAATAAGATTCTTTCAATCTTATGCTACCCTTAAATTTTTTGTTAAATAAGGTTACACAAGTATAATCTAATCAAACAAAAATCATCATTCATTCATAACATAACATGTATATATCAATGCACACATAAAATCATTAATTCATTTTCATGATTCATGGATGGTTATGGGGATTTACATAGAAAAATATATATATTAGGTATGGATAAGAATATAAAATAAATTAATTGGTGGCCTCATCACACCCCCATACTTAACCTCTTACTTAACCTCAAGCAAGCCTTAGCTGCATTTTGAAACCACAAAATTTGATGAAATCTAGGGGCTCAGTGCAACCCATCCCTTCAAAGATATAGAAACCTTTAGCATCATCAATGTTCTTCCATATTTTCTTCTCTACCTCTCTATTGGTTGGGACCTTTTCCTCCCAGTCAAGAGTTGGGAACCAAAACATAGGTAGTTGAAACATCAACCCCAACTATTTTATCCTTTTCCTCCTAACAAGCTTAATATACATGTATACCCTAAGTATGGACTCCATAAAGTTTTGAGGGGAATAAGGTTCCTTTATTTTCAAATCATCAGAGAGTTCTACCCATATGTGAGAATAAGAAACAAAATTTTTCTTTCCATCTCCCTCCATAAGACTCAAGTAGTGATTCTAAACCTTTACTTGTTTCCTTATGACCCATGCTTATGGATTATATGAGTTCATGAAGGAGATCCATTCATCTATTATAGCTTCTAGATCAGCTGATTCACCCCTAATCATTAGGGTACCATTTTTTCTTTTTCTTAATACTCCACCTATTTCTTTCTTCCTATTTCATTAATGACATATGAAGTAAATGCATTCAGTTGGACATCTCCCAAGTATATATTTGGATTCCAATTTTTATCATGGGCTAAAACATACTGGTGTATGTAAAACTCACTCAACTATTATTGGAGATCAAAGTTAGCATGTCTAGAGACTCTAAAGAAAGATTTAGGTTCATAAACCATGTGTGACTGAACATTACAGATCCTATCATATTTAATTATAAACCATATTTAGTCTAAGTAGACAACATATACCCTAGAATGTGATCTACACCATTAATAATTTAGTGGTTTCATGCATTTTAATAATCTTTTGTTTCAAATAATTGATCCTAGTTTCAAAAAAATTTAATCTTTCTTTTAAGTCATCTTGCTACTCTCTTGTTTCAACATATACCTTAAATATTTGTACCAACTCCTTGTGATAATTTTCATCATCACTAAATTTTTTTTCAAGAAAAATCAAGAGGTCATTAGTTTTTACTAGCCTAGTAGCTAAAAGATCCACATCAATTACTTCCTCTGCTATAGGTATTTTTACAGTGGTTAATGAAGGATAAAATCTATTGTAGAAAGGTGCCAAAGCTAGAGCATTATCTTCTACAAGTTCCTTTGAGGGTACACTAATGCTTACTGTGGGCAAGGTAGATGAAGTTACTATAGGCACTTCAAAGGAAGTTGCTGCAGGTTCCTCTAATAACCTTTCTTTTTTCATAGATGGTTATATAAATTCTACTACCCCTAGAAGTGTTTCTAGGCCTATCTTACCTTTCAAATATGTTATCTCATTCCTCAACCTATATATTTATTTCATTGCTTGTTTTAAGGTTTGGAACTCTTGGTCATAATGAACTTCTTATTCTGCTTCTTCTTCCATAGTCTTTTCTTCAATCAATTCTTCTTCTTCTATAGGATAATTTGTCATTCTCAGATCTTCTTCTATGTACCCAATGTGTTTGAGGAGATCCATGTCTTCCTCAAATGAATTTGGGTGGCTTAGGCGACTCTACTTATTCTTCCTTGGCATATTCCTCTTCAGTATAACATTATACAATATTAAACCCATTAAAGGTCTTTTGAATCCTGGGCTCTTTCTTTTCTTTTTCATCCTCACTAATGTCTATGGGTGAGGAGGTTAGGGTTGTATTTTATTTCTTAATTATTTGAGATATCCTAGGAAGAGGTATCTCAATCCCCTTTTGGTATTCTTTAGATAACTTTTTTAGAATGTTCCATAGGTGGTTTGGAATATTAATGGTCCTATCATGCCTTAAGTGATTCAAAAATTTAAACTAGAGAGTATAAATCAAAGAGTACCTTCCTTCACAAGTCATATATCTAATGATGTATGAGGCTACTTCCCTCAAGGCTAGGGGTAGGTTGAGTCTCTCCACACCAACTTTCTTCAGCACTAACCTTTCATCTCCCTAACAAAATTGCTAACTAAATTCTTAACCATTGGGTTTGTCCTCTCAATTTTCTCTTATACTTGGTAGTCTAATTGCCTATCCTACCAATTATTTAATGACTAGAAATATAATGCCATATATAGTAGCTTTATCTCTTGTAAAGGAACCTAAAAATTCCTTAGCACGATGTTTTGAGAAATTCTACAATTTCTCAAAATAAGTGGTCCATCCAACTCTGTTGAAGAAAACCCAATTGAATGGGTCTCTTTGAAGTTGCCTATGATTTGTGGGTTTCTATCTCAAAACTAACCGTTCCATTATAGCTAGGTTTAGATTTTTGATGACCCTTTCAATCGATAATTATCAACACACTTAGTTTAGTTTCTAGAGTTATAATGTATTAAAGTGGGTTTTTCAATAATGGTAGTTTACGGTTGTAGGTAATGTCATGCTTTAACTTTGTTTGAATGGATTGTACTTGTACGTGAAAATAATAAAAGTGATTATTTTCCCTATTGATTGTATGGTGTCATCATAGGCATTATATCAAAATGTATGGACTATCTTGGAGTGCATGGAATTGATTTCTCACAATATTCTCCCTCTCCTACATGAGGTGTCATTTGTCCCCAATTGATGTGAAATGAGTAGGATAGGAAGAGAGAAGACAGGGTCATAATGAGGGTATGAGTGGATACAAGACTTAAAGAATGAATTTTTAATGATTAAATATGATTTTAAATATAATACATACTATATTAAGAATAAAAAATGATTTTATATGACCAAAAAATATGCTATACCTTTTTAACAGTTTGCCTAAGGTTATGTAGAGGAAAGTTGCATGTGAGTGTTTCCCAGAATGCAATGATTATCTTGGTAGTTATAAATTAACTGAAGTGGGCTCCTTGAGTAATCATGAGATTAAAATATGTAAGCCTTCCATGATTCCCTCGACAACCTACATGTAATTATGACATCCTACATGGAATTAGAGCAGGGGTCTTGTAGTGGGATGATATATTATTTCCCTCATACTATAGGCCACTACGAATCTTTGTGTTATCCAAGTTAGGTGTTATATGAATATGGAAGAGGGTAGATGAGGATTTTGATGCTTTGTGATTTTCCTCTACATGAGCCTATTGATGATTTATCTCTATGTTGTATTACTCCCTATGGATTCTGAGCCTACTGAACTTTTCCTTTAGCAAACAATAGGGTTTTCAAACTTGGGACCTATGCTCCAAAAAATCCTAGATATCACTATTTGACATAGTGAAATCATCTCCATGGAATGAATAGAAGTTGAAAGTGGTTCATGTGTGTCCTTGTAGCTATAAATTCTAGTTTATAACACTCCAAATGAAGACTAGAAGTGTATGCCTTTGTTATGGCTCTTACCTTGTTATTTAGGGGTATTTTTAGTAATGTTTTTATTTTTATAGTCTAATCCTCCTTCACTCCTCTAGCTTGTCTAGTATCTTCCATGTATTACTCAAAAGCCCATATCCAAAGCCATAACTTATAGTTTGTGAAGAACCAATGTACATGCACTAAAGAGGTGTATATAGATATTAGGATGTACCTACAAAAACTATAGGTGGAACCCATAACAATTGAAAAGTTATGCCCAACTATAGGGAAGGTGCCCATAGTAGCTAAAAAATAGCTTGTAGCAACTAAAGGAATACCTTCATTGATAAAGGTGCATGTAGCAATGGTGAGGGAGGTGCCTATAGTAGCTATATAATAGTCCATAGAAATTAGAGGAAGATGAATAGTTTTACTTAGAATGATTGTTTATTTTTCATTTTCATTTTTATCCCTATATAGTCAGTAAGTTGGTTTTATATTTAGGCCCATTTTATAGTTCTAGGTAGCTAGTAGGCTAGTTTTCTACCTAGAAACTAACAACAACACCCAAAAATAGGTTTCATTATTGTTATTTTTTTTACTCTAACTGCTCCTTACATTAGAATTTATTTTGGGTCCTTTCCAAGTTAGTTGTAAGGGTGACTGGTTAAGGACTAAGTGAAGGTCTCATCCTTCATACCAGAGGAGGGATAAGATGTCCTCCTCACCTTCATCTATGTGTTGGTTGGTTATCCCTTTATTTGGTGAGACATCATGCTGATTCAGTACATCATTATATCCATTTTGTAATTGCTTGTGTATGTGCTTGGTAAACTCCTCCTAAGCGAGTGGATTTTTTTACAATTTTAGTATATGGCCATTGACCAGTAGATAAAATCTTATTGGATCAATAGTTTAGAGTTTCCATGCTCTATTTTCATAAACATGATCAATCTAAAATAGACCAAGCCATATGGTTTGGAGTTTACCCATGTGATCCTTATATTTTGAACCAAAAGAAGGGTCCAATATCTTACATTGAATTGCCTAGTCTTAATGTACCTATCATGCCATCCAATCCATCTATGTTCTACAATGTCTAATGTCTATAGTCATCTAAGGCATTTAGTTGTATAATCCTTTCTTTCTATGCTTCAAATATATACATCCCAAGTTCTAGTGTTGTCTGTAAGGTCTTGTACTTAAATTCAATTGGCAAGATAGGTTTCTTTTCATTTACCAAATCATATGGGGTGAAACCTGTAGTAGTCTTCCACATGATTCTATAAGCCCGGATAGCTTCAAGAAGTCTAGCCTCCTAATCCTTATGGGACATACTAACAGTCTTGGTCAAAATAGTTTCTAATTCCATGTTGGTGACTTCCACCTATTCATTAGACTATGGATGATATGGAGTTAATTTTTTATGCCTAATATTGTATTGTTGGACCAAAAAAGTAATTAAACTAGCAGTGAATTAGGGTCCTTGATCAGTGACTATTTATCATGGCACACCATATCTTGTGAATATTTATTCATAGAAGAAAGATGCCACCTTCCCATCCTTAGTGTGTGTAAGATCCTTTACTTCCACCTATTTAGTGACATAGTCAATACATAAAAGGATGTACTCTTTGTTATTTTCTTTTAGATCAAAAGGTTTTACAAAGTCTAGGTTCCATTTTTCAAATGATTCAAGCACCATTTGAGGCTGAAAATGCATCTCTTATAAATGTGTGGGTCTCTCCATACATTAACATCTGTCATAATGAGTAGTTTAGCTTATTGTATCTTTATGGAGTGAGAGCCAATAATATCATGTATTCAAGATTTTTAATACTATATGCTTGGCTAAAAAGTTCCCTTCATAGGGTTCATCATGGAAGGATTTGAGGATATCTAGAACTTCATCTTCTTTGAGACATCTTTTGATGATGGAGTCAGGCCTAATATAGAAAAAGAATCTAGACAACCATGAATACCTACCACTTTTTTGAATCAAATCTCTTTTTTATTTAGGGAGGAAGTGTTGTGAAAGTAACCTTGTTCTAAGGTAGCTAGCAATATCAACATACTAAGGTGTGGTAAGGGTGAGGGAGAACATGTGCTCATTTGGAAATGAGTCATCCGCTATGGTATATTATTGATGGGATTATAGTCATGATAAGAAGTCAACCAAAACATTGTCCTTATCAAGCTTATCTACAATAGTTAGATCAAATTATTATAATAAGAGCAACCATCTTATCACTCTACTTGGGAAAAGTAGTTTGTTCATAAAGTACCTAATGGTTTCATGGTCTATTTGAATAAAGACTTGATACCCTATTATGTAGTGACATAATTTTTTGATAGCATAGACTACTACTAAGAAATATTTTTCAATGACTGTGTATTTTAATTATGCTATCTATAGGTTCTTGCTTACAAAATATATGGCATAATTGAGTGCTTCTTCTTGTTGGCCTAGTATAGCTCCTAAGGAAGTATCTGAAGCATCTATGTGAATATAGAAGGGAAGCTTCTATTCAGGACCACATAGAATAGGGGTGGTGGTCAATAATTCTTTAATGGTTTGAAGACTATTTCACAGGCAAGAGTCCATATAAATTCAGCATCTTTAGTTAGGAGAGTGAACAATGGTGCTGCTATTTTGCTGAAATTATCGATAAATATCATGTAGTAACTAACATGTCCTTAAAAACTCCTAACATATTTTTATTTTTTAGGAAAAAAATAGGTTTTTTATAATGTTGATTTTTATAGGGTCAACATTAATTCCTTCAATAGATACATGGTGGCCTAAAATGATACCTTCTATCATAAACATGTAGTATTTCCTGTGACTTAAAGACAAATGGTGCTCTTGACATCATTACAACACTTTATCTAGGTTCTTCAGGCACTCATCAAATGTTTCTCTATAAATAGTGAAGTCATCCATATAAATTTCTACACATTCATTGGCCATATGTACAAATATACTTGAGACAACCCTCTATAATGTTGCAGGAGTGTTACACAACCCAAAAGGTAATACAACATAAGCATAAGTACCCTAGGGACAAGTGAAGGTGGTCTTCTCCTAGTCCTTAGGATTAATTATAATCTAATTTTAACCACTAAAGCCATCCAAAAAGGTAAAATATTTTTTTCTTGCTAGTGTGTCCAACACCTGATTAATGAAGGGTAGATGAAAGTGATCCTTTCTAGTTGATATATTAAGTTCCTTGTAATATATGCATACACACCATTCTCTATTTTTTTGGGTACAATTACCAAAGGTGAAACCCATTCACTATCTGAGATGGGATATATAAATCTAGCTATCAAGAGTTTTTGTAATTCCACTTTGACTATTTCTCTAAAAGTTGGATTCATCCTACATTATGGTTGTCTGATTAGTTGGCACTCTTATTTGATATGGATATCATGTGTGCATTTTTCTAGGCTGATTCCTTGCATATCCTCATAATCCCATGCAAAAGTATATTAGTTTTCATGCAACATGCTGACTAGGTACTTTTTCTCATTTGACTCCAACTTATTATTAATAATCAATGTTTTTCCTAGAGAGATTTTAATTTGCCATGAGAGTGCTTTCATTATTTATATATTTCTAATGGATCTAATTTGGCTATAGATATGAGGGAAAATATGGTAGAATATTTCATGTATAGATGCATTAGAATTATCTTCTTCCTAGAGGTTAGAAAATGGGCACTCAACACATTATATGTGGTTGAGATCTATAGAATGAGTTTGGTAATTATTCTAGAGAACATTGGAGAGAATTGTATCTTCCTCCTGATCAGTCAAGGTGCATACATTATCTATGGTGAATATATGAATTAAGGGAGGCTAGTTTGTATCATATTCTTCAACCCATAATGTATGCTCTGGTGCCAAGGCCAACTTTGCTAGAGGATAGATGAACTAATTCTTAGTGTGGTTACTATTGAATATCAACATGTTACCTAATATGTAGTTGATGAAGGCATCAATTGTGGTAAGCCAAGGTCATCCTAAGATAAGAGGGTATCCACCCAAATTATATTTTGGTTGTAGTATAATGAAATCTACAAGATACTCTCAAAAATCTATAGTAATGACAAGATCTTCAATGACTCCTTCTGGTTTGATTGTAGACATATCAGCCATTTGTAGCATTGTAGATGTGGGATGAATATTATACAACTATAGTTTGTTCATAGTTTTATTTTTCATTACATTTATTGTAGACCCCAAGTCTATCAATGTATTGGACAAATACTAGTCATGGATTTGGATTGTTACTACTGGACATCTTAGATCTAAATATTTCTTTGGTAGGATGTTTCTTGCCATAATGTATGCTAGCTAGCCAATCATATGAACTATATTGAGATCCTTCTTATTACTTATAGGTTTAAGTAGACATAAGTATCTAATAGATTTGGAATATATGGGCACATATTTGATGGATTGGAAGAGAGGAATTTTAACATAGAGATTCTTGATCTATCTTATGAAATCAAATTTAGGCTCAATTACATGGCACTAAAGGCTAAGACATTTTGGAAATGGTGAGGTTGTTTCATCAATGGATTTATTTACTAGTTTAGAGAGTTCTTGTGGTGGTGAAAGTGGGTTAACATGATATTTTGGAGTTTATTAATCTAAATCCATTATTATGGTTGGGGTTGGGGGTGGTATAACTTTCCCTGAATGTAGGTGAAATTCAATGATGTTCATCATGTATGCTAGGTACTAAATGTTGGTTACACTGACTTATTTGTATGATTCTACATAGGTTGGATAGGGAGCTGGTTAGGCATGGGTGTATATTGTGTATTAGGAATAAAATTAGGATGTTTTTGTTTTTGTTGTGGAGGGAATCCTCCTTAATGGATTCCCCAAGGTTGATTGGGTCTCTAGGGCTGCTACCACTAGTTTATGAAGGGTAGGCCTTGGGGTGGCTGCCAAGATTGTATCCAAATTAGTAATACATTTTATGGAGGCTACCAAGAGGTGGTTTGGTAGATTTTCTATGGTGGATACCAATTGGAATTAGGAGGTGGGGTATTCATCCATGGACTAATCTAATTTGGAGTAGTATTTTCAAATTATGAATTAAAGGAGGTAAAATTTACAAAAGATGGATTTTGTCCCATACCTAAATAAGATGGTCATTAAACCCATAGATTTATTTGTGTAACATAGAAAACCTGGTCCCCATCTCCTCCTATATCATATAGCTCTACTATTTTTGGTTCTTCAACTGTGATGTTTGCTACTTTAGCCCAAACCTCGTGACACTTACAATCTGTCTTCTTCTTCTTCTTACAATCTGGACAATAGATGATCAAAGATTGATCCAAGGTTACTTGATTTTGCATTGAGTGTAGGCTATCTAGTTGGGTGGCCAACTAAATAATGATGTCCTATTTCATGTCTTGTAACATGTTACTAACTTTAGATTTTTATAGGCCACTGGTAGCTACTAGTGGAAGCTTCCTGCTTCTAACTTTGTTTATGACAGACTTGAAATAATTATTTTTCAACTCCTTGATGTTTATGAATGGTAAGTGGGAGAGATATCTACCACTCATTGGGTCTAAGGATTCCATACAATATTCTCTGACTCCTTTTAGGAAGATGAGTTTTAGAGGCTCTTCTCCTAGTGCACTTTACTTGAATTTTTATACACTAAACATGAACTGTTTAACAAAGTCTTCCAAAGATTCAACCCATTTTTGAGTCATCCTAAAAATGTCATTTCTTCTATAATTTATTTATAATCCATTTTCCTAGTACTTAGCTATAAATTTATTTTTCATGTCCTCTCAAGTGTGGACTAAATTACTACCTAGTCCCATGAACCAATGAAGTGCTAAGTCTTTGAGGGTGGCTAGAAAAAGTTTTAGTTTTTGTGCATCCTACCTATAGTCATAACTTATATAAAGGATATAAAATTTAAATAAAAATGTGTTTAGGTCTTCTAATAATGTACCTATAAATTTTTCCAAGGTTGAGGGTGGGATATTTTTCATTCGTGTTATGCCTATTGCATCTAGAATAGGAAATTCAAAAGTAATTATGTCTGGAGTCTTGTTGTCATCCACAAAGCCTCCTTCTCCATTCATGATGGATTTTCATGTGATATGGATACCAAAGGTACTTATTATCATGCCTTAAATTTATTTATTATTCCCTTATTTATCATGATAGTAAACATTTATTTGCTGATTCATGGTCTTTTTACTAGATGAAAAGTCCGAAAACTCTCCTGAGCTTTCTTTGATTTGCTCAATAAAACCTTGTTGAAATGTTGATTTGATGTTACTTTTTAGAGTGTTTGGTTCATGTAGTTATTCTCCCTAATTTATTTTTAACAACTTATCTAATGCTTCCTCCACTTATATTTTCTCTTTCAAAGCTAATAGTAACTCTTTTGCAAGCTACCTCCTTCGATTTATAGTGTTTCCTTCTTCAAGAGCCCTCTGACTTATGGTATATTTTTCAATAGGATTCTTAGTTTCTATAGGTACTTGTGGTTATTTATTGGTAGTAACTCATGGCTTTTTTGGTAGGAATCTCCCTTGAGAATCTCTTTCTCTCTACATAAACATTGAGCCACTCCTTCAGCTGTCCTGTTCCTACACAAGGTTAGTATTTTTCTTGGGTGTGTTCTAGGGGGTTATTTTAGAATAATAAAACAAAATAAAATGTAGATAAATAAAGGGGTATAGAAATAAAAATTACTACAATTTAAATTTTACTTCTATAAAGTAGTAAATTTATCTACTGAAAGTGGGAAAATTACTCTAGAAAGTAGGAAATGAAAGCAGGAAAATTACCTTAAAAGCAGGAAATGAAAGAAAAAATTTAAAGGAATACTTTGTAGAAATTATATCACTCTTTTAGGAAATTAAATTATAAATAAAAACATTAAATAAGTAAATCACAAGATTAAATATAGGTATTCATAGTTTTACACCATCAATATCTAGGAACTTAGACATCTGGCATAAGACACCATAGTGCCCTCACTCGACTTGCCTAACTATGTAGGGTAGTGAATTAATAAATCTTAAAACACAATAATTGATCTAGAAATCAATAATTTATACCCTCCCCAACAATGATGCCAAAATGTTGTGAAAACTTATTACCTAGTTAATACTAGATTCTTGAGTCTGATTAACATTAATTGTCAACTAAGGGTTAGTAGGATTTTCAAGGATGTTAGCACTATATATACATTATTGATCCATAGATTATCTTGATTAATAGTCATAGTACAATGAAATTATATTGAATTCACCATATAATTATACTATGAAATTATTATAATAGAAATATAGAAATACTTCACACATATAAATCACACATGCATCACACTTTATATAGTCAAATTAATAATGAAATAATATTGCATAACAAACTTAAACTAAAGAGGGTCAGGATGTTCACTGTAACTCCTTTTGAGGGGACCCTTCCTCATTCATAACTAAGTTCCAATTCTTCTCAGAGAGACTTATAAAAGATTATTATAAAATCAACCTTTTCATTACTTAGATTTGTAGTAATTAAAGATTGCTACAAAAAATTACAATATTCAGAATGCAACGTCTACAATTCTACTACTCTATTATTATCTATTACCAATATAATCTAGGTTTTACCATTAAATACATAGGGCAATTTATTATCTCCAAAAAAAAATACTAAAAAATATTGTTAATAATGCCGATCACAATTAGCATCTTCAGAGATTATGTGCCCTTTGGGCATACTATACCAATTAATACACTCCAACAAGATCCACTCTATACTAACTTATTTATGGCACTGAGGCCATTCTTCCCATTGAGTTTGAGTTACCATCATTACACATATTTTTGAAGCATGTTCTAGACAATGAAGACTATCAAGTAGCTTTCCTGTAAGAACTAAAGTTACTTGATGAGAAATGTATAGATATAGTGAACAATCTTAAAGCATATCAGAATTGACTCCATGGCAACTACAATCAACATGTGAAACATAGACAATTCAAATTTGGTGATCTTATCCTCAAATAAAACCAAAATAATACCAAAATTGAAAAGAAGCATAAAGGCAAGCTCAAACCCAATCAGATTAGTCCTTTTGTCATTGTTGCAGACTATGGAATAGGAGCATACATGCTCTACACACCAGATGGGGATGAAATTGATGAGCCTATGCACATTATAAACTTGAAGTGGTACTATGATTGAGTGACGAGGACCCTTTCAAGTTGTACCATATTGTCAATATTATTCTTTGTACCATACCATTCTACCATCCTATCATCCTATCAACCGACCATCTAATCACTTTGCCTATCACTAGTTTATTCTACCATTACGTTCTATTGACCTAAGATGTTTTGGATCCATCCTATCCTAGCCTATTCGACCTTGGTTCATCCATTGGTTTCATGTTCAACACAAAGAATCATATTAATTTTAGTAATTATTTCAAGTATTCCAAATAGAGGTAGTATTTTGGAGTAGTAAGACATAAGTTTTAGCAGTTTCATCCTTTGTTTCTTATTTCATTCTAATCATGTTTGTTTATGTGAGGTTGATTATATCCACCTATAGGGGAAAATTAGTGTCTCACCAGTCTTGCTACAAATTATAACCACCTATGGGAAAATTAGTATCATTGATCTGATCCATTATATCCTAGTTATAACTACCTATGGGTAAACTAGGGGAAACATTTGTTTATTGTGCCTTGATGTAAAAACTTTTCATTCCTATATTATACTATGCCATCATACTAAATATGCCTATTCTATTTGAATTGGCTTCTACACTAATCAAATTCCTCTATTATAAGGTGGAACTATTGTGACCTAGGGCTATTTTGGGGCTATGTGGGTCATGTTCAATTCATGTTGAGGTCAAATCAATCCCCCTTTCCATTATTCTCTTTCTATTTTGTGAGCATCCATTCAATTTTTCCATTTTATGAGCTTGGACCGTTTAGTGTCTCATCATTCTCAATCAAGTTGAGACACCTCCAAAATTCCAAAAATATTTGTAAAACCATTTAGAAAAACCAAAAACATTGATCACTTCATTTATTTAAGGATTAGAAGAACCTTTAATAAGTCACACAAAATAACTTGTCACTTAGTTTCCCTATACTTTTTGGCCTTTTATCTCACACACTCACCATTTTTCAAGCTCATTCCTATTTCTTCTATCACATCCATAATGTTTTCATCTTAACATTATTTTATTCCCATTTCTTGGGAGAAGTACATTCATCTTGAAGTTTTTATTGGATCATCACATCCATGAAACTATGTAGGAAACTTCCACTTGCCTAGTGCATATGGAGATATCTTGACCATCCCCTTCATTTTATTTTATTCCTCCATCTTGTTTGTTTGTTGCTTTATTTGTTTATGTGCCTATTTATTTTCTTTCAACACTGTTGCCTTGATTCAATCTTCATGCATTTATTGGGTGAATCCTTATGGAGTATTTTTTAATTCATATATATTCAACCATCAACATTGTCATCATGATTTTTATCATTGGTGCATTATTTTACATTGAGTATTGGATCACAAGAGTTAGTCTTTATGTATATTTTGGCCAAGTCTTCATGGCGTTTTATCATGATGCCTATTGACACACACTATAATAAAAATTAGCATTAATAAGTCTATATAACAACAAAATCAATGAGATATCCTAAACACCAACACCAAAAACAATCCCAATCATATCCCAAATAGAGTAATTAAATAAATAAAGAATTTCAACCTTTGTTGGTTTAGATGAGCATTTCCCTACTAGTAGGTTGTCCATATGCATCTTTATCATATGTATCAAGTTATCATCATCATATTTTCAATCATGAGATATAAATCATGTTTTCTATAATCAGGCTCCAATGATTATAACCACTTTTGGGAAAATCATTGTATACCATCCCACCTGCATTCTCAGTGATTATAACTACCTTTAGGCAAACCATTATGTTATCACCAATTATAAATCATTTACTTTCTTGTACCCACCTGGGGCATGTTGATATCCTATTTTTATATCTTAACTAGGGCAGATCCACATTCTCAAATGATTATAACTACTTTTGGGAAAATCATTGTGTTATCATATCATGTTGCCACTATCAGGGTATAATTATTATAACCACATTTGGGAAAACCATTGTACACTATCTCACTTACATTTTCTATTATTTTTGACCATTTTTAGGTAAATAATTATGTTTTCACCCCATTATTTTTTTTGGTCCACTTTTTTCCTTCTTTCGAGGGATTATGTGTTGACCCCTTTTTCTAACTGCTCCCTCAAAGGGTCAACTACAATTCATCCATTTCCATTAAAATCATAAGCACATAAAATATTTTTATTCTTTAAGATGCTACTATGCTTACAACTTGCAAGGGGAAAACTATAGACATCTAAATTGGCCACCAATGGCTTTATACCTAACTTTAGACCAATTCTTACCAATCATTGAACATCTAGCTTAAGAATTTATAAATACCTCAAATTTAGATTCATAACATGAAATTAAATCAATTTGGACCAAAATAAATTAAATAGAGAAAATTACCAAATCAATTAAATCAAAACTTAGAAAATATTAAAAATCCTTGAAGGATTAATTAACATGAAAATCCTAATTAAATCCTAATTGAATTCATCCATGAGAAATTAAAATAATTATCAAAAAGGGAAATTAAAAAATCAATAAATATCTTAGGTTTTCATCATTAGCTTTTGTGAGTTTTCATTTTTGGAAAATATCGCATCCATGCTTATTCTATGTTAATCATGACCATTTGACACCTTTTAACCCTACCTAGATTAACTAATCCAACCAAAGTTAGGATTTAACCCATTACAATTCATTTTAAAGTCTATAAAAGCAAGCATATATCTCTTCATTTGGAGAGTTTGGAGTTTAGTAAGGTTATAATTTAAGATTTAATTTATGAAGAAAATGCATAGTGTTATAATAATAAAATCAATCCAAGCCATCAAGCCAACCATGGTGCTAAGAGGATATGGAGATAGCCAAGCACCATTGATGAAGACCTTTTGAGCACAATCAAAGAAAGCCAACAAATAAATCCCTTAGGGAAATCAAGGAAGGTAAGTAATTTATTAGTTCTTTGCATTTTAGTTGTGTTTTCAATTGGTTTATTCACTAAACACCCCACATGATATAAAACTAGAGATTTTATCTTGTTAGTGTGTTAATTTAATTATTTTTGGAATTAACACTATACTAACCTCCTCTCTTGAGTCAAATTCCTTGATCATAAGAATCAATCTGAAGTCTGTTTAAAATCTAGTTATAGTTATAATTGGGTGTCTACATTAGTGTCCCTATTTTTATGATAGTCTCCTCTATGCAGGACTATTATGAGATTCTAGGTACACATGTGTTTGGATATATATATATATATATATATATATATATATATATATATATATATTATCCCTACATGCATTAGTTCTAAAACCCTATAAATGGCCTATTTTTATTGATTTTATGATCAAAACCCTAGTCCTCCATGTTGCTACAGTATCATATTGATATAATTAAAAAGTGTGTTTTTTAGTGGGGTAGGCTAGACATATTCAACACTCCACCATGATGAGAGTTACCTACATACCAATACTCTAAAGAGGGATCAATTTTGATGTAGTTCTCTCCACCTAAGTGTTGGTTAAATTGTAAGTGAATCTAGTATGAATGTAAACTTGAGTGATTTGAATGTGATTGAGACTAAACATTTAAGTAATTTGATCTTAGGAATGTTGTAGATGGTGGTATGTAAAAGTAAGACAAAATAGGGATTTATAACCTTAATTCTGCACAACTTATTTTTCATTTGTATATGTAATTTACATCTAATTTCTATATAATGGATAAAGGGATAAAATTCATGTATTTAAACTATTCTGGTGCTTTTGTAGGTGCTAAATGAGGTTTAGGTTAACCCTAGGAGGTATAAGATTTGAAGAGATATCCATTTGTGGAAAAAAGAGGCAAATAACAATAGTTCCAATATTGGGATAAGTAGCACCATGTGGTGCTATTTCCCATATTATGATGCTAATGTCTAGGTGGTAAAACATGAGACAAAAAGGGCCAAGATGCAAAAATGAGGGCCTGAGACTGCTTTACAGATGATTAAGGACAATTGTGGTTTGTATAAAGGCTATATGTGTGTGAAAATAGGCCTTAAGATAGGTCTAGGGCTAAGATAGGGATAAGTGGTCTCACGTAACACTCTTAGCACTCAAGTGTTATTTTTAGGTGATTATAATAAGACACCTGAGGTAGAGTTAGACACCTACATTGACATAGTTATTCAGGTCTAATATGTGCATATGAGTCCATAAAAAAGGATTTATCCTTAAACTAATGACTATTTTTGGGTCATCTAGTCCACTTACATCCTATTCTAATTTAGACTTTCATGTTCATAGTAAACCAAGTATCATTATTTTCAATTTATTGCAATATCTATTAATAGTTATACTTTATTATTTTTAATAATCTTAATTACATAATTTCTTAATATTATTTGTCTGAGTATTCTATTAATTCACCCACCATAGAGATAGTTTATCACCCTTGTGCCCTAGACTACTTTATTTCATTAATCCTAGATAACCCAACATATCTTTTAATTTAGGGTTAAACATATTAATGAACCTAGTTTTTGTTGAACATGGTAAGTGCTAGTTTTCCCTAGGGGTTTCCTTCTAAAATTTTATCCTCCTAGGGTTTCAAATTCCAGTCCAATTTTCTTATCATGTTGGAGTGTATTTTATATTTCATTTGTATCTCCTCTCTTGTTCTTATTTTATTCTTTTATAAGTTTAAAATGGATAAAAAAGAATCTCTTCCTCTTCCTAACACTCAATAGGGTGATAACTACTTTCCATGTAACTAGGTCTATGCTATCAATACTTACAAGGGGAAGGTATCCCATTATATGATAAAAATGAGGGTAACCAACCTATCCTTCCTCAAAACTCTCCACACCCCACCTCTCTTCTAGATGGTGCATGTATGCATATTCAAACTAAAGTACCTAGAGTTTGTTATTACAAAGCCCTAATGGATTAAATCACCACTATGAACAAGTTAATAAAAGAGTTAAAAAATTAGATTACATACATTAAAAATAAAAATCATGCTAGTTTTAATAATGTGTTTTCATCTTTATCTAGAAAAGTTGTGACCAACAAGGTTTCAGATCAAAATAAGAAGCTAAAAGATACTTCATCTACAACTAGTGATTAAAATACTATAAAAAAATATTATCAAGCATTCAAGTGAAATACTAAGAGAAATTCTTGGAAATAAAGTGATTCAATTACCTCATATACATCCTATAAGGAGATAAAAATACTATTATGCATATCAAAGAATGCATGGGCATAATATAGATTTTTGTTTTGCATTGACTAACAAAATACAAAAGATAAATGACAGTGATGATAATATCATTGATACATCAATCAAATAAACAACTCACATTATGTGTACCTATCCTAAATCATAAGTGTAAAAATAAAAAAAACATGGGTACTAAATGATACTTCAAAAGAATAAAAATTGAAAATTCAAAACTTAAATCAAGAACAAAAGTCGTAAAATCAAACTCTAGATAAGCAAACAAACATTATAAAAAGAGGGTTTCTAAAAAAGAATTTTTAAATAAGGACATGCCTAAAAAATAAAATGACATAAATATTATTTTTAAGCATCCAAACATCATATTTATTTCATGCCTCGAGGATGAAAAATTCAAGGCAAAAATTACATCTTTTCCTAGTGTTTAAGCAAAAGATACATGACTCTTCTCAATCCCATAATGAGATGCAACATTTTGATAATGATGAACATAATCAAGAAACACAAACTTTCAAGACAAAAACTCCAATCTATGGTGTAATGGGTTTTGAATAAATAAATGATCAAAATGATATATCATATGTTCAATAATAACCTAATAAGTTAATGTATCTTATATTAATGATTACATTGATGATTATAATCCTAATAATATAAAATATTGGTATGACCCTAAAGATATTAATTATGCAACATATGAATATGACACTTATGATACAAAACATTCATAGACTCATCTCCTTGATGAGTACATTGGATTCTATCATCACTTTTACTTTTAATGTCTTATTTACTTATCCTTCCAAATATTCCAAAAATATACAAAAAAATGAATACTAAAAAAAATATAAAAACATTCAAATAATTCAAAAATACCAAAATTATTTATCATATTCCTAGTTGTACTATTGCTTATACTTACATTGTTTATTCCATGTTAGTATATAACATATAATTCATTTTCATATATACACATTTGTTTCACACATCATTTGAGTGTGATACATGAATACCTAAATACATGATATATGCACTTACAAATGTTAAGCCTTACCTCTATTCACATCATAAGTAAGTTAGGGGCATATGCTTATTTGTTCATGATATATCCATGCTATATTATTATATGATTGATTTTCATTATCATGTTTGATATTCTATACTTATATATACTTATATCCATGTTCATGTATTTTCAAACTGTACTTGATATGTTATATACATAACATTTTTTACCCACACATATTTGTAAGAACTAGTATGCTATGTTCATGTTTTTTGTTTTTATTCCATACTTTCACTTTTGCACTTCATTGAGTGTCTTTTTGTGCTTGTTATTATCTTTCTATTATCTTTCTTATTTGAGCATTTGAATATGATCCTTTAATTTTGGCCCCTATGCCTTTGTTTGCCTATTTGGACATTTGAATATGTAACTATTTTTTGTATGGATATTTGAGTATGTCATTATATGTTTTATGTACATTTGAATAAGTAATGTCCCTTTAATTTTGAGACATTTGAGAATGCCCATTGTATGGGATCTCCTTGGACAATTCCATTTTGATTTGATTTTGATTTCTCTTGTGCATGTGCTAGATTTCTTACTGAGCCTGTATTATTACTCTCTAGACATTGAAATGATCTATATCATGTATCTTAGGACTTGATGTGATCACATATTGTGTGCTTTAATGATATATATACCTAGACATGTTATTCCTAAATGTTACATTATCCATACACAACTTATACAATTATCTTATCCTTTTGAGGTAAGGTAACTACCTGATCCTACTTAACCTCAGCTCAAAGGCGGGAATATCATTGGGGGCATGTCATAGAGGCATGGCTTCCACATTTTAACAATTTGATATTATATTTAGGGCATGTTATAGGAAAATGTTTTCCAAATTTGCACCAGTTCTCAAATTTTCTAGATTTAGTGGGGGCATGTCATAAAAACATGTTCTCAATACTTGCACTAGTTTTAAAATTCACTAGATTCCATAGTTATGTTTTAAATACACATTTATAGAATCATTCGATATATTTTTATGGTCATTATACCTAGATTTTAGTTTGAGACATATATGAGCTACATATGTCATGCAAGGGGCACCTAAAATTTGAAAAATCAAATCATTTTCCATATTTTAAATACTATTATGGATCGTTATCATACCCAGGATGGACTATTATACACGGTTATTAAGCTAATGTACTAAATTAGTTGGTTAACCTTTGGAAGGTTGAGTTGATTAAATCACTCAATATTATAGAATTTATAAGTTAGATTTGATCAAATCATCCAAATTTACCAAACTTATAGGCTGTATTTAGTTAAGTCATCCATCCTCACTAGATATATAGTGTGAGTTGATTAAATCACTCACATTTACCAAGTTATGCACATATTTGGGTTGTAAGATTGAGATGGAACATGTTTAATGACCCTGTTCAAACTCAAATTTACACCAATATTGGTGGCATATTATCCTTGAATCTCTCTATATATGCACTTGTTGGTTCATATTTGTCCTAATCTTAGTTTTAATGCTCTATAGTGAGGCATCCTTTCAAATAAAATTTCTACAAGGCATATGGTTACATCAACACACATGTGTACTCCTAATCTTTCTATTATTAATTTCAAGCATTTAAAATTATTCCATTTTTATATTTCATATAATTATTATATATTTTAACATGTTCTTGGTTACATTTCAATCACCAACAAAGCCCTTAGGGTGGGCTCACATAAAAATAAGGTGTGTTATACACACCCAGGTACACATTTATTTCCTTTAAACTAGTAATTTAATTAATAGATTAAAGGGGTGGAATTTAGATGGTAAAATCTAATTTATACAATACCTTAGCCTTTTACACTTGAAAAATACCTATCATTGTTGTACCTTTTAGTTATAGACCTTCCCAATGCCAAAAGTCTTATGTTCACTATTCTTTGTGCCTAATTACTTATATCTTAGTTTGACCATTATTATTATGATGACCTAGACCTTATCTAATATGAAAAATTATATAAACTTCATTATTATCCTTCATTTCCATTTTGGACCTGTACCTATTTTCCAACTCCTCAAACACTTGCATCTCAGGTGGACACATGCATCGATGCAACTGTCTATTTTCATACCAAGTGTTTAGTGCCTAAAAATCATCTAATTTGTAAAATAAATGTATCCAAAAGGTCAAAATAAATGATTTAATGTGATATATATCCAAAATGGATTAGTATATATATAAGATCAACCCTCATTCATTCCTCATCTAGCAATCATATATAACTCACAAGGTAATATACAAAAAAGCACTCAATTGAGAAAATATGCCCTATTTGTCCCTATTTTCATATCAATCATAGGAGTAGTCTTTATATAGGTCTAAAGCAATCAAATATCAGCCCATGATCCATATTTTCCAAATAAGCTAGGTTATTTCATGTCTTTGCTTATCATATATTACACCCTTGTGCACACACAAGCCAACATATATGGGACAACTATATCAGTTTGAGGCCTTATTTAGAGTAGTGGATATGTAGGTAGCACCCATTGATAGAGGGGTATTTGGGGGTCAGATTGACACCATGATCCCACTAACTCATTTTTCACACATCCACTCCAAGGATGAAGATATTGGGTTTGATCATTTGATAAAGAGTGATAAATTATGCATGAGATATGAAGCCATCATAAGAAAGGTGACATAAAAATTAGAAATATCTAGTTGGTTGCATCCAAATCTAATCAATATTTTGTATAAAATGCCTATGATAGAAGTAGGCACTTGTATAAATGTAACTATCCAAATCTGATGCAAGTGTCTTACTGAGCATTCCATATAGATCATTAAATATCGTATAAACTATCCATAAGTATTGCCTTTTGGTTATATATTGCATTAAATTTAATAGTTAAGGTCTCATATAAGTAGGAAATGAGTAAAATTTTCTTCTGTTTGTATGTGATACATTATTGATTCTCTATCTTGTTAGTTATGTTTAACTTAGATAAAATGAGTATAGTTTTACATACAAAGATACATCTCTATTGCATAATTATTCTGAGAAGTCATCAATAGTTTTGGAAACGCATTTTTGGTAATAGTTTTGAATAATCAACATAGAATTTAGTGATCTTTGAAAATCCTTAACTGAGCTCCTAAGATCTACAGCTCTAAAGATGCTCCAAAGATCTATCCAACCATGTTCTAAAGATGCTTTGAAGAGTTATCCAACTGTGCTATGAAGATGCCTAGTCACAATTTAAAGATGCCCAATTATACTCTGTAGATTGATATAAAAACTTTAAAGATATCTACTTTACATATATAGAATTTCCCTCTTTAGATATATTATTTTAGACATTACTATTCATAGTAATAATCTAAAATATTCCAGATATAAATGTATTTATTTTTTGTAAAACCAAACATAATCTATTTAGAATATATGTTAGTTATACTCATTCTATTGTTATTTGAATTAATTCTAATGCATCCCTATAAGCGTGGGATCTAATTTTTAGATCTTCTATTTTGAATAAGCAGATTTGGCTATTTAGATCACTATATTTTGTATTCTGAGAATAGTCATTAAGATGTGCTTCAAGTACATGTCTCCTTCTCATTCCAGGATAATAGTAATAGAGAAAAAAATAAATCAAAGAAACATTTAAGTATAATTTTATAACAAAATTTGTAGCATCTATATATGTTTCTTTTGATAATGAAGTATTAATAAATTTCAACATTCTATTCCATTACTGAGTAAAATTTAACCCTATTCTGATGAAGGAGCAAGGGCCCACTTCTCTCCAAATATTAGGATAATTTGTATTTCTATTTTATAGTTTAAAAGTGTATTTATTTTGATCCAAGTATAATTCATTTTACTGTAAATTATGATTTGACTTTCAATGCAAAGTGTGATTTCCCTATTAACACAAATGTGTTTTCTTTTAATACAAGTGTGCTTTCATTAAATTCAAAGTTTGTTTCAATTCAATACAAGTGAGTTCCTTTATACAAACTGTGTCTTTAAAATCTTATTAAATTAGAATTAATAAGAAAGTTTGTTGACTCATCTTCATATCCAAAATCTATCAGGGAGTTGTCTATGTGACAATAGGTAATTGACGTTCTCACATTTTGAAATACAACACTATCCTACCTAGTTGGGAAAGTTAATTGAGGATACTATAGTGTCTAATGCTAGATATTTAAGTTCTAGATGTTGATGGTGTAAATAAAAAAATCTTTTTAACAAGGAATGTCATAGAGGATATTTAATTAGTAAAAAATTTATAGATTTACTTTTTTTATAATATAGAATTATAATCTTATTTTATATCCTTAGGATTTATACATCAATAAAAGAGTAAACACCCCATGAAAAAAGAACTATTAAATCAAATATCCAATATCTCATTGCATATAGCCTTGAACACTATCCCTGGTAGAAAATTACACCAATCCATTGATTGGTTAAATGAAAGGTATAATGACAACCTATCATTTTTGCTTCCACTGTCAGGGACTCTTAATCAATAAGTGTTAGTGAGATCCTATATTAGAGTTATATAGGTAAAATTCAAAAACATTATATACCCAAAAAACACAAAAATAATCAAGGACATCTTATATTTATGAACCACCCAAGAGATTCTCAAGGATGATTTATCTTTAAAGATTCCCAAATAAAATAAGAAAAAGAGAGGATTTTATCCTTGATGGAAAGATTAAGAAGTGAAGAAAAGATAATTGAAATTTTTATATAAATTTTTTATGATTCCTCTCTTAAAAAAGGTTCATCCTCACAAATAGATCCTACAAGAAAAATTCTATTCTAGTCATCTTCTCCTATAGACAGAATTGATCCTAAGCATCCCCTTTATGGAACATTTGGATCTGATCCACAAGATATACAAGAAGAAGATCTAATCATCAATGAAGATTCTCTTCCTGAGCTTGTAGACCATAGGTTGAGAACCAAAGAAGAGATCTTGGATTAGATTGATAATTAAAGTTGGGAAGAAAATATGGGAGATGATCATGAACATGTAGAAAACCTTGATCGACAACCTCAACAAGATAAAACTTTTTCCTATCCAATTATCTTGGGTCTTGATGATAGAACCTAATTGCATTTCTTGATAAATATTAGGATTATTTTAGAGTTAGAGAATGAAAATAAGATTTTTTCAAGATCAAATAAAATGAATATGAAACCTTAGAAGATTACCTTGATAGGTTTATATTTGCTCATAAATAGAATGGTAATCATAGAGGAGGTCATCAAGACAATATTTTATAAAGGCTTAGATGATGATGCACATGATGCTTTAAACCTAATGGGAAAGGGTGACATTGACAAGTTAACATTTCATCATATTTTAGCATTATGTACTAACTATTTCAGGACAGGACCTAACATAAGGAAATCATGGTTAGGAAAATCACATGAAGTTGGTTAATTAATAGAAGAATTTTCTAATTTCAAAACAAATATTTTAGTACAATTAACATCCACCTTAGATGGTCTTAAAACAAAAGCCAATGCCACCAACACTGAATAGTTATCAATATATTATCCTAAATATAGGCTTAAACATGTGGTAAAAGATTGTCCTTAAGATAAAATAGAGGTATGTGGTATTTGTGGCCTATACCATGAAACCCATAATTGCAATCATTTACCTACCATGAGAAACTAGGTAAAATAAGTAGAATATGTAGTTGAGGAAGTGAAATTTATCCAAAGACAAGAAAACTAGTACTCCCAACCTCAAAAATAATTTGGTCCAAGATTTTCCCCCAATCCATGGATGACACCATGGGCTAGATAAGTCATAACATAAATTTGGGGATCACCAGTATAACCATAACCATGGGGTACTCAAGAATGTATGCCATAAATGTGGATGATACCTTAAAATCATTCAAAGCTTTGGGCATAATAGAAAAAACAACAACCACATTGGATACAATAGTCACCACCTCAATGGCCAAATCAATAATGGTCTCATGTCACATGTAGAGAAGGTTTCCTCCATAATAGGCTTTGATTCCTTCACAATATCAGGCACCACCAATTGAGCAGTAGGTTAACCAATCATAGTTACCTACCCAACCAATGATAAATCCCAAGAATAGGTAAAATAATCCTATTTATGGAGCTGATCAAGAAAGTAGTGTTGTAAGTGGTTCATCTGAGTGTAATAATGTTTATCTTAGATTAGGAAAGGTAGTAGGAGATTCACCCATTACCATAACTAAAATTCCTAATGATAAAAACACTCTTGATTAACCTGTAGTCCAAGAACCAAATGAAGATAAGGTAGAAGCCAACACAACCCCCATCACACCTACTACAGTTTAATATCCCCCTATTTTTCCATTTCTTGAGAGACTTAAGGACCAAAAACATAGGGAGGATTCTGAATTGGTATAAGGATTAAGAGAAATAAAGATAGAAATTCCATTGTTAAGATCCATTAAGGATATTCATGAATTGAATCAAATAATTAAAGGATTGTGCATAAAAGCACCAAGAAGAAATAAAAAATATCCTAAAATAATTTAAATGGAAAAATTATTGATTTACTAGTAGGAAACATAATTGTTCCCAAATACTGAGACCTTAGTAGTCTCGTGATGACTGTGACAATTGGGAATAAGTCCATATCAAATGTGCTTGTAGATATGGGTGCTAGAATAAACATAATGTCTATAAAAAAAATGGAATATTTATCCCTCATAGGGATTCAACCTACCACTACAATTTTTCAAATGGTAGATCAATCCATTGCTACACCTGAAGGAAACATAGAAAACATTCTAGTCACTATAGAATCTTAGGAATACCTTGTAGATTTCATGATCCTTTAACCTAAACCCATGAAGGTATGGTATCTAATTATTCTTAGAAGACCTTGGTTAGATACAATCATAACATGAATTGACTATAGATATGGTAATATGACCATTTCCAAAAGAATTCATGCTAAACAAATCTCCCTTCATTTGCTTGCTAGACCTTCAATGAATCTTTTTGAATAGACATGGGTAGATCAATCTGAATAAAATAATAACAGTGTGTCTTCCTTAGCCATGGTTACCATAAAATAACACGTTAAATAATTTTAGGAATAGATAATAGAATATTTAGACCAAAATAGCCTAGCTTCAAAGTCAGATAGCCTAGCTCCAAAGTCTAAAAGCCTAGCTTTGAAGATTGATAGCTTAGCTTTGAAGACTGATAGCTTGGCTCTAAAGATTGAAAGCTTAGATATAAAGATGAAAAATCATAAATGGGAATAACTTAGCTTCACTATTGAGAACCAAGACAATGTCATAAGTCCCCCAAAAATGTTATCTAGTACGTAAGATATCCAAAAAGCCATAGTTAAATGGGCTCAAGAGGGGCAAAATTCATTTTTAAATAATTTTCATTGTCCATTAACCAATTTTCTCTAAAAAATTTAAACTTTTTAAAATTATGTGTCTAAATTTCACAGGCTGCTACCACATATATGTCCATTTAATGCTTTGATGAGTCAATACAACCAGGTGAATTCCATCATTCTAGGTACTAAACAAATTATAATCCATCTTGGTAAATTGTTGAATATTAATAAATGGTTAATTAGCTTACAAGAAAGTAAAGTGTTTGGTGTATTGGTATGACACACAATCCTTCACTTGGGATTACAATGATATGAAATGAATACATCCCAGTGTCTGTACCCATCACATCTACACCGAAGCTATTAAACCAGTTAGAAAATTAAAATGGAGAATTAACTCAACCTTGAAAGAAATTATAAAGATAGAGATAGAAAAAATATTATAAGTTGGTTTCATTTACCCCATATCTGGTATTTAATGGGTTTCACCTCTTGTCATTGTACCTAAAAATAATGGAAAATAGGGAATTTATGTAGATTATAGAGAACTAAATAAAGCCACTATGAGAGATTACTTTCCCTTCCCTTTTATTGATCAAGTTTTAGATATCTTGGTAGGAAAGCAATAATTTTATTTCTTAGATGGGTTGAGTAGATAAAATTAAATTATAATATCCGTTGAAGATAAAAAAAAACTTCATTTACATGCCCCTATGGAATATTTGCTTATACAATCTTTCCTTTTGGATTGTGAAATGCACCTACTAGAGAGCAGTGTTAGCCATATTTTATAATCTTAAAAATGATTGTGTGTAAGTATACATGGATGAATTAATTATCCATGGCACTAAATTTTATGAATCCTTGAGAAATTTAGATAAAGTGCTCACCAGATGTGAAGAATACTAATTATCTTTAAGTCATGAGAAGTGTGTAATAAAGGATGATGAAGGGATAGTCTTAGAATATTATATCTCTTCTAAAGGAATAAAAGTGGATTCTAAGAAGATTAAATTAATTTATAGTCTCCCCATCCCATAAACACAAACAAATGTCAAAAAATTTCTTGGTCATGCAGGATATTGTAGAAGATTTATTGAAGACTTTAGCAAAATAGCTACACCTATGTTTTCCTTGCTAATAAAGATAGTGAATTTGTATGGAATGATAAGTGTCAAGAAGATTTTGAAACATTAAAAATAAAATCATGATTGCTCCAATTTTTAAAGGACCTAATTGGGAAAAACCTTTTCATATTTATACTGATGCTTTTAGTAATGCACTAGAGGTAGTTCTAGGACAAAGAGATGAGGAAGAAAAAATGTATGTCATTTATTATATTAGAAAGAATCCTACTTCCATAGAGAAAAACTACACTACCATATAAAAAGAATTTATTTCTTTTGTTTATGCCATAAATAATTTTAGGCATTACATTACTATTGATCAAGTATTTATTTATATAGATCATTTAGCTATTAAGTATTTAATGAATAAACTAGTAGTAGGTGGGAGAATTATTAGATGGATACTCTTATTGCAAGAATTTGACATTAACATTATAGAAAAACCTATAAAGTATAATGTTGTTGCTAAATTTTTGTCTAGATTGATCATTACAGGTGAAGATGAATCTGTGGAGTATTCTTTTTCAGATGAATAGATGTTTTCTATATCTACATACTCTCCATGGTTTGCAGACATGGAAAATTACTTGGCAATATGGAAGTTTGCTCATTCCTTTGCTTCTAAAGAAAGGAAACATTTGATTAGAGATCATTCTCATTTCAAATGGTTTAAAGGCATGTTATTTAAAATTGGACCTAATCATGTACTTCATAGGTGTGTTAGAGAAGATGAAGTATTTGACATCATAATAGCATGTCATAGTGAGCTAAGAGGATGACAATATTAAGCAAAAAGGACCATTCATAATATTATTGGTGTAGATTATTCTTGGTAATCTATTTTTAAGAATGTAAAAAGGTTTGTATGGTAATGTGATCCTTTCCAAAGGATGGTTAATCTTACTCTATCCTCATAAATGCCTTTTCATCCTCAAATAGTTTTTAAAACCATTTGAGAAATGGGGTTTGGATTTTGTTGGAACAATAAACCCACTATCTCAAGGAAAAGATTATTTATTATTATGTACTAATTATGTTACTAAGTGGGATGAAGTGCAAGCACTCACCTTTTTAGGGAGGAAATGGTTGTTAATTTCTTATATCATATGATCATGTTGAAATTTTGAGCTCTTATATCTATTATTTCTGATCAAAGGCCCCAATTCATGTCTAATATGATAAAATATTTTACATAAATATACCAAATAAATCACCAAAAATCCTCACCATATCACCCCCAATCTAATGGGTAGGCAGAGTTCACCAACTAAGATATTGAAAATATTATGACCAAAATAGTGAATAGTAACAGGAAAGATCGGGAAAATAGAGTACCTAAAGTAGTTCAGGTAAATAATATAGCATGGAAGACTACCATATGATTATCTTCATATGAACTTATGTTTGGAAATAAATCTTTGTTTCCAACAGAGTTTGAATTGTAGACACTGAAGACAACAACTGATATGGGAAATAATCTTGATGAAGCACAAAAGGAAAGAATCATGTAACTGAATGGCCTAGATGAACTAAGAATGGATGCACTCTCAAACCAAAATGATCTAAAATTAGAAAAAATAGTGGGATAATACTCATATTAGAGAGAAATAGTTTTAATAAGGTGATTGGGCACTTCCATTTGATTCTAAATTATAAATTTAAAAGGTAAGCTTAAGACAAAATAGTTGGTGCCATACCTGATCAAAACTATTCACATTAATGGCTCTATCTAACTTCAACCAATTGATGATGACCAAAGGATAATTTTGGTCAATTCTCACAAAATTAAAGTGTACATAAAACCTCTCAATAGGGAAGAGTTTATTAAGCAAAATCAAGACCAATTTTACCTTATGGAAGAACTTAGTTCTTCTACTAAGGTTGAATGATCTTTGTAGCAGAAATATAATAAGGAAGCATGTTGAAAACTAGAAAATGGTAGTTATCTTCCATTAACAAATTAAAAATAAAAAAATATAAAAATTAAAAAAGTATAAAAATTAAAAGATAAAAAAACTATTGAAATGTGAAAATAAGAAATGACACTTTTCAGATAAAATTTTTGTAATAAATATGAACTCTTGTTTAGTTTGCTAACTTATCTTCTCATAATTGTTTATCATTGTAGGACACATGAAAAATTTAAGAGATAATAATTGATCCCTAAAATATAGGTATATTTGTATTTCCTTCTTAATAGGTTAAACATTTTTTATTTTATGTTCTACATGTATGACCATTAGGTAGACAACACTTCTAAATATGGATAAGTTAATTTAATGCCACAGGGATGTGACTAAAGTTGATACCATTTATGAATTTAAAGATTTGATGTGAGGTTATTTTAAGTAAATTTTAAAAATATAAGTACTAATGTGGAAATCATTGTGAATATCATTTTAATTTCTACCAAGTATGATCTCTCATGCCACGTCATTGATGTTGACCCCAAAAAGTATTATTTCATTAAAAAATTGCATGCTACAAAGTGCTTGGCCATCATTTATGCTATAATTTCATGACACCCCTTAATTTCTCTTCATTATCACATCATATCCTAGTTTACTTGCCCTACTAAGTACTCTATGGAATTTTTATCTCAATTTTTCATCATGGAAGCAAGTTTTTGAGAATAATGTGAATAGCGATGAAGATGGGGGTGTAAGAAGAAAAGTGAAATAGAGTCAGTAGAACCTCTGTTACAAGTTGAATCTACTATGATGCTAGGGATTTTATGTTTAATGGGAGGTTAGATCAAGTGTTAGTCTCAAAATGAAATCAAAATGGAAAAAAACACACTAACAAAGCTTAAAACCTCCATGCATAGATCATAGGGGGAGCTTGATGAATAAACCAATTGAAAACACAACTAAAATACAAATAAATGACAACTTTCCTTACCTTTCTTGCATACTCCAAATGATCTCATCATTGGCTTTCTTGGATTGTGTTCAAAAGGTCTTTATCAATGGGGTTTGTCTATCTCCATCTCCTCTTGGCACCATGTTTGGCTTGTGATCTAGATTGATGTTTTCTATAAGTGTCTTGTCTTGGCTCAATTTTAGCATTATAACACTATGCATTTACTTGATGATTCAAATCCTACATTATAATCTACTATGTTTCTAACTTTTGTTGGCTTAGTTAACCCCAGTAGGGTTAAAAGGTGTCAAATGGTCATGATTAACATAGAATAATCATGGGTGGGGTATTTTACAAAAATGACAACTCACAAAAGCTAATGATGAAAACCTAGGATATTTATTGATTTTTGAATTTCCCTTTTTGATAAATGCTTTAATTTCTCATGGATGAATTCAATTAGGATTTGGTTCTAATTTGAATGAGATTTGAATGTTAATTAATTCTTTTTAGGCATTTAAAACATTTATGCAAGTTTGGATTTAAATAATTTAAGCATTTGCTATTTGTAATTGATTTATGGGCCAAATTTTTTATTGCATGTGATGAAGCCAGATTTGAGACACTAATAAATTATTAGGCTAGATGTTCAATGGTTGGTAATAATTAATATAAAGTGAGGTATGAATCCATTGGTGTCCAATTTTATATGTCTATATTTTGCCCCTATTTGGGAAGGTGTTGAAAGCTGTAAACATAATAACATCTTTTCAAAGAATAAAAATATTTTGTGTGCTTATGAATTCAATGGCAATGGATGAATTGTAGGGTACCCCATCGAGGGAACAGTTGGAAAAGGGGTTAAAAAATGGTACCTTAAAAGAATAAAAATGAGGGGACCAAATAAACAAAAATTATGGGGTGTGAACACAATGATTTGACCCAAAAGTGGTCAAAATCATTGAGAATGTAAGTGGGATGATGTACAATAGTTTTCACAAAGGTAATTATAATTAGTGTACCCTAATAGTGGAAAACATGATATGATAACACAATGATTTTCACAAAGTTGTTTATAATCATTGAGAAGATGGAGCTACCCCAATTAGGGTAGATAAAAATGATAAAAACATGTCCCAAGTGGGAAAATAAAAGTGACTGACTTGCCCCAAGGTGGTTAGAATTATTAACCCTCAAATTGGTGACAACACAATGATTTTCCCAAAGGTGGTTAGAATCATTAACCCTCAAATTGGTTACAACATAATTATTTTCCCAAAGTCAATTATGATCATTAAGAATGTAGGTGGGATGGTGTGTAATAATTTGCCCATAGGTAGTTATAATCATTGGAACCTGATTATGAAAACAAGATTGATGGTTGATTATTGAAAACATGATGATGATAACTTGATATAGAGGTTAAAGATGAATTGGGACAACCTAGTAGTAGGGAGACACTCATCCAAACTAACAAAGGTTAAAATTATTTCATTGTTTAATTATTTTACTTGGGATATGACTAGGATTGTTACTGATGTTAGTGTTGAGGAGATGTTCATATTGTATTGATGGTGTAGACTTCCTAAACCTAATTTTTTCTATAGCACGTGATGGTAGGCATCATGATATAATACCATGAGGACTTGGCCAAAATATGTATAAGGACTAACTCTCATTATCTAATACTCAATGGAAAATAATGAACCAATGATAAAAACCATGGTGACAATGTAGATGTATGAATATGGATGGATTCAAGTATAAATGTGTAAGGAATCACCCAATAAATGCAAATAGATTGAATCAAGGCAATAGTGCTAAAAGAAAATAAATATGTACATAAACAAACACATAAAACAAATAATAGTTAGTCATAGTGTTATTATGAACAATATGACACAAACAAGACAATGAACATTACCCCTAGAAAATAGCTGACAACTTAACGAAAAAACATGATGAGGGAATAGAAGAAAAGAAAGGGGGTGGCTGAGGTATCTCTATATGCACTAGGCAAGTGGATGCTATCTACATAGTTCCATGGATGATATATATATATATATATATATATATATATATATATATATATAATAAAAAATTATGCGAAATGTAGTTCTCCTAGGAAATGGGATAGAAGAAATTGATGATGATCAAAAAATATGATTGATATGATAGAAGCATAGGAATGGTCTTGAAAAATGGTAAGTGCCTAAGATAAAAGGCCAAAAAAGATGGGTAAACTAAGTGACAAGTGGTTTGTTATGACTTGGTGAGGGTTCCCAGAATCCTTAAGGCAAAGAAGTGGTCAATGTTTTTGGTTTTTCTAAACAATTTTTCAAATGTTTTTGGAATTTTTGGAGCATCTCAACTTGATTGAAAATGAAAAGACACTAAATGGTCCAAGCTCACAAAAGAATGAGAGTATTCAAACTTGAAATGGATGATAAAAAAAATAGTGAGAGCATGATGGCAAAGGGAGATTGAGATGATGTTAACAAGTATTGAGCATGACCCACATAGTCCTAAAATGGACCTAGGTCACAGTAGTTCTACCTTAAAGTGGAAGAATTTGACTAGTGTAGTATCCAATTTAAACAAAATAGGCAAAATTGGTATGATGGCATAGTAAAATATAGGAATGAAAAGTTGGTATGTCAAAGCATAATAAACAAGTATTACCCCTAGTTTGCCCATAGGTGGTTATAACTAGGATACAATTGATTAGATCAATGATACTTATTTTCCCATAGGTGGTTATAATTAGTAACAAGACCAATGAAACATTGATTTACCCTTGTAGGTAGATATAATCAGGTTTACATAAAAAAATATGATAAGAAAGGAATAAGAAATGAAGTATGAAAATACCAAATCTTCTATTATACTACTCTAAAATACTACCTCTATCTAGAAGGTTTGAAACAATTGCTGAAATTGATTTGATTCTTTGTGCTGAATGTGAAACTAATGGATGAACCAAGGTCAAACATGAAATGATAGGATAGATCAAAACATGCTTTGGTTGATAGAAAATAATGGTATAAAGGATTGGTTTAAATTTTAAAGTGATAGGCTGGTATAATGGTAGGATGGTGGGATGATAAGATGATAGGATGCTAGAATGGTATGGTATAAATAAGAATATTGATAAAATGGTACAACTTGAAATGGTTCTTATAGATAATACATTGAGTCACTTAAGCATATTACCAATTGAGGTGTATAATGTTCATAGGATCATCAAGTTCATCCCCATATAATGTGCTGAGCTTGCATGCTCCTATTCCATAGTCTACAATAATGATAAAATGACCTACCTAGTTAGGCTTGAACTTACCTCTATACTTATCCTCAACCATGGTATTAATTTGCTTATCTTTAAGTAAAAGATCACCAAGCTCAAATTATCTATGTTTCATGCATCAATTTTAATGGCCATGGAGTCTATTTTGATATGTTTGAATATTGTTTAGTGTCCATGCATTTTTCATCAAGTAACTCTTGCTCTTACATGTGAGATACTCAATAGTCTTCATAATCTAGGACATGATTAAAAGAAATGTGTAATGTTGGTAACTCAACCTCAATAGGAATAATGGATTTAGTACCATAAAAATGTGAGTATGGAGTGACACTTATGGGAGTATAATGATTGGTATGGTATGCCCAAAGGGAATGAAATATCTGAAGGTGTCAATTATGTCTGGCATCATTGATAATATTTTTAAGAATATTGATAATGGTTTTATTTGATGCTTTGGCTTGGCCATTACCTTGAGGGCAATATGTCATGGAAAAGTGTTATTTGATTTTTTATTTAGCACATTGCTTTTCAACATCCTTGTTTTTGAATGATCCACCATTATTAGATATAATGTTAGAAGGGATACCATAGTGGTATATGAGATGGTTGAAGATGAATTTGGAAATTTGATTTTCAGTCATGTGAGGGGTATAGCTTTAACCCACTTAGTGAAATATTCTATGGTAGTAATTATATGTTTATGGTCATCTGATGAGGTGGGGTTTATCTTCCTAATGATATTGAGGTACCATGTAGCTAATGGCCATGGTGTCAACATTGGTTTCAAAGTCTTGGCTAAGGCATGAATACTATTAGCATGCCATTAACATTTATCACATATTTTCACATATGTAACTATATATACATCCATCATTGGCCAATAATAACCAACATTCAATATATTTTTGGATAGGACTACCCTTTTGGTGTGGGATCCACATACTCTTTTGTGAACTTCTTATAATACTAGTATAGATTTTGCTAAAGGTAAACAACAAAGTAGAGTTCCATTAAAACTATAGTGATATAAGGTTGGTCTAATTAAGGTATAATGTTGGGCATTGTAGATGAATTCTTTGGTTTATTTCTAGGATAAGTTAGGTGGTAGTATTTTTTCATGTAAATAGGTGTATAGGTTTGAATACCAAGTATATCTAGGACCAATAATATCATAGATCATTACGATGGTTGATGGTTCATGAGTTGATGCTAATAGATTTTCAATGAGAAACTAATATTCCTTGGCTATATATATTTGTCAAATCAAAGATCCAATGGTATCCATGACATCTGCTATTCTTTTGCTATATCTTGGTATATGCTCAAACTAGGTGCTGGTAATCTACTGCTTTAGAGTGTTAACCATGAATTTATAGGGAACTAACTTGTCATATTTGGTCTGGAAGTGATTTATAACCTAATTGATGATTAACTATGAATCACCATAAATATTTAGATGATGTATATTCCATTATACTTCTTGTCAGAGCCCTATGATGAGTGCTTCATATTCAAACATGTTATTGGTACAAGGAAAGTTGATTATAAATAACTTATGGATTAGATTCCTCTATGGAGTGATAAATAAAATGCTTGACCTTGATCCATGTGCCATGAATGATCTATCAAATATATCTTCTAATGTTTCTCCTTAAGATGTGCACCAATGATGGTAATGATGGATATGTTAGGAAATTAGAATGTCAATGGCTTTGTATCTATAAGGGGTGCCTCAAAAAGCTATCTACAAAAACTTTCCCCTTGATGGATTTTTGGTTCACATATTATATCTCAAACTCACTGAGAAGCATGATCCATTTGGCCATGTGACCTTATAAATCTATTTTTGGATAGTAGATACTTGAGAGAATCTACTTTTGAAGTGACCATGGTCATATTGTACAACATGTAGTGTTGTAGTTTACGAGCTATGAAGAGCATAGATAAACATGATTTTTTAATGGGTGTATAGTTGTGTTCATACATGACCAGTGTTTAATTTAGATAGTACACTGCATGTTCTTTTCCATTATCACCATGTTGATCTAGAAGTGCCCCCAGGGCTTTATCTATCACTGATAAGTATAGAAGGAATGGTTTCCCTTGTATAAGAGGTAATAAAACTAGTGGATTTACAAGATAATCCTTTAGCTATTAAAAATATTGTTGACAATTGTCATCCCAAATAAATTTCACACCCTTATTTAGTAGATGCATTAATGGGTGGCACTTGTTAGCCAATTGAGAAATGAAGTGTTTGATGGATTGGATCTTGCCCTACAAACTATAGATCTGCTTCAAATTGGTTAGTGGTGGTATTTATGTTATGGATTGTACTTTGGTTGGATCAAATTTTATGCCCCTATGAGACACAATAAAGCCAAGTAATTTGCCGAAAGTAATGCCAAAAACACATTTCTTAGGGTTGAGCTAGACTTTGTATTCCTATAGTCAATCCAATATTCTCCTCAATGTTGTTGGATGATTAGCCTTAGTCTTTGATTTGCCTAGTATGTCATCAACATAGTATTTGATAATGTCATGCATCATATCATGGAATATGACTATCATGGCTCTTTAATAGGTGCCCCATGCATTTTTAAGACCAAATGACATAACTTGATAACAAAATGTTCCCCATGGAGTGGTAAACACTATTTTTTGTTGGTATTTGGTGTTATTTTGATCTAATTATAACCTGAGAATACATCCATTAGTGAAAGAATCTCATAACCCATTGTGGAGTCAAAAATCAATTCAATGTTTGGTAATGGAAAGTCATCCTTAGGGAAAGCTTTATTAATGTCCCTGATATTAGTGCAAATTGTGATTCTTTTAGGATTTTTACTAACTAGTATAACATTGAAAATCCATTTAGAATAGTCAATTAGCCTGCTACATCTTGCTTCCAAGAGATTTTCCAACTCTTTATTGAATAATATATAAATTCAATGATGCATCTTGCGTAACTTTTGATTCACTGGTTTGGCATCAAGATGTACCATAAGGTGGTGAACAACCAAAGTGGGGTCCAAACCAGGAATGTCAAAATAAGCCCATGCAAATATATCTAAAAATTCCCTCAATAAGCTTGTAAGGACTTCATGCTCCTCCTCAGTGAGGGACATACCTAATTTGATCCATTTTGGTTCATCTAGAGACCCTATGTTTACCTCTATTGTCTCTTCCACTAAAAAGGTCGAACCATCTTCAAGAATAGTGGGCAAAGATTTGAACTATTTGGCTATGAAAGAGTCCTCTATTAGGGCTTATTATTCAAATTATCCTAAATGCGATCAATCAAAATCACCTAATGAGAGGGATGGCCATGTAACAAATGTTATTGGAAAATATTGGATGATTTGATCAAATGCCTATTATTCTTCAAGACTGAAGTCATATTCATGGACAATTTCATTAGCATTGGTATCCTAGATGATTTGATCAAAAACCTATTCTTCTTCAAAAATAAACTAGGACCTATAAACAAGTTCATCATTGGTTGTCTCTTTGTCTATATTTGAAGGTTGAACACCCCTGTCTAGGGGTTCCTAAAACATGTTTTCACCACTAGATTGGCCTTTATCTTTATTATTTCCTTGGTCAAAAAATGCCTCAAAGAGGTTTTCACTTTGGGACCTCAATGTTTTATTTATTTGGTTTTCACTAAGGGTATTCACCCACTCTCCAAAATAAGCTTCAAGATCTAAACTAATTGAAAATCTTAACTTATGATCTCCTGATAGAACATTGTCCTTAAGGCCTAAAAAATCATAGAAGGCTTCATCATTCTAAAAATCATCAACTGATATGTTGGATTCTTGTTGGCCCCAATTTATTAGTTAGTGATAATATAATGGTAATGGATTATGAAGAATGATTGGTTGAAGGGTAAAAATGATGTTATTGTCAAATAGGTTGGTTTGGGCCAAGTCATTGAAATGGCTATGATCAGATTCTAGTTTGCTACCAGCATCATCGTCACTAGTCATTGGTGATGGAACTCAAATAAGATACCTAGGGTCACCCCCAGGTGGTTTAAATATAAGTCCATAGGTTACTTTATACTTAGTCATAGAAATTGGATCAAGTGTTCCCTATTGATTTGGCTTGAGGCCTCCTCCTTCATAGTCTTGGTTATCCATGATCTGATAAGGAATTGGATACTTTTTGTAACAATCAACCAATTTGTCATTGTATAACCATGGTTCATCTCCTTCAAGAGGATCCTATTCTTGGCTCAAGACTGGTATGAAAGTAATGGGAGATGGACTATGCCTATAGCCTTTTCCCTTTCTTCCTAAGGACTTGGGGTTTTATGGAAGTTTTTCAATGTGAAAGGTTTCATGGGTTAAATACTCTCCTAGGCCATTATCTAAGATAGTATAATGATTGGACATTTTAGGAGGTGGCATGTGGGAAATAAAATCAAGGGCATCAGGGTCAATCTAGTTGGCCTTTGCTAAATTTATAAGTATTGATTTTTTCCTTGTCCTACTTGGTAACTAAATTCATGCCAAAATGGTAATTTTAATTATTGAAATTAGCCTATATATGTTTGTAATTCTCATATGGATGCAAATATCCTAGAATACTAACCTCCATCCTTGAATGGGAGAACTTGATACACTGGTGTAATGTTGATGGGACTACACAAATCTCATGTAACCAAGGTCTACCCAAAATCATATTGTATGATAAATCAAGATTTAACACATGGTAAAATGTATCATGGGTCAAGGGTCTAATGATAACTAGCAAGATAATGGTGCCTTGTGATTCTCATTCTTCATTGTCATAGGATATGATGGTGATTGTTTTTACTTGGAGATCTACTGAGATGTATCTAAGAATATCGATAAGCTTTAAACACACTATATTCAAACCCGATCCATTGTCTATGAGGACATGTTTTGCCTTGTGCCTCTTTATGTAAACTTTGATGTATAATGGATTATTATGCAGTAGGCCAAAGGATGACATATCACTTTGGTTGAAGGTTAATTTTTGGGTTAGAGCTAGGTGTCTAACCAAAGCTTGAAATTTGTTAGGGGATATGTCATTTGGAACTATGGATTAACCAAGAAACTCTGTCAAGATGTTTTTGTGGATAGTTGACATATGCAACAAATCTAAAATAGATATTTGTTCTGGCATCTTTTAGAATTCTTCCACAATGTCAAATGTCTTTTCTTGGATAGTGGTAAATGGATTGTTATAAGGTAGAATGGTTAGTTGGATGATGGGTGAAGTGGTAGATGGTTGTGGGCCTAGTATGGTAATCTTTGACCACTGAGTTATGATTTCATAATCAGGATTAGATACAATAAAATTGTTGCTAATAACTAATGGTAGAGGGGGACCAGATAAGATGAGTCTTAATTGACAATGCACTTATACATGGGCACAAGGTAATAATGAGTAATCAGTATAAGGTCTTATCATGGGAATACCTACTTGATGGTTTGCCTATGTACAATCCTAGGTTAAGGAAGGATTACTAGAATGGTTTGGTTGATTTTTTATGATTAGGAATGATATTATCTGATTGGTACTTGGTCTTGGACTGATTGAAATGGTTATAATGTGACCTCCTATAATATGGCCTAAAATTGAGTTGTAGTCATGTGCAACTGCATAGTAGGTCTATTAGTTTTTTTTACCATTTTGACCTTAGTTTTGTCCATTGTTTTAACATTGTTGGTTTTGTTGATTCTATTGGTTCAACCTTGGTTTTTGATACTATTATTATTGATGTTGCACTGGCCACTATTTTTATTGTTGTTGTTGGTTGTTATGTTGGGGAAAAGGATTCTTATAAATTCCAAGGCTCTAATTTGAGGTGGATGCTCCATGATCCAATGTGATCTCTTCATTTTCCAACATATTCTAAATTACATGTCTAATTTTCACACAACACTATGGCCACTGACCCTATGAAAATCACAAAATTATTTTGGCTTATACTAGTCTGGCATGTCATCACCCTCATGAAATTGCTCTTTAAGAATAGGCCATATAATCAAATTAGCCACTATGAGCTTATGAAAGACTGAATCTATAGGCTTTTCAAGGTTAGTAAAAATAGGATGAGTAGGTATATTTCTCCTTGGACTAGGTACTAAATGTAATGGAAATACACTTTTTATCCTATGATTTCCCTATAAGGGATGGGTGAGAGCATATACACACTATATTTTTTATGAAACAAACAATCAAAAAATAAGTTTTTCAAATAATTGTGAGTGAAGTTTGATATTAAGCACCAAATTGAATGTGATGTTGTTCATTACTAGGCCCCTTGGCTTAAGTGAAAAAATGGAAATAATTTCATGAAACCAAATGAAACAAAAGACATCTAGGTTCATTTTAGGCCCAAAGTCCAAGTATTTGAGATTTGTATTAAGTTTGTTTTAAAGCACCAATTGTAAATGTTCAAGACCTAGGATTCATTTTAAGCACTAAAAAAAAATGTTTCTAAGACTTAACCAATCATATATTCTTTTTAATCACCAATATCCAAATGTTCTAGATTTGACATGTTCATTATAGACACAAATTGAAATGTGCATGATTTGACTAAGTCATTTTTAAAATCCCAAAATGAAGTGTTTGATTAGTTAAAATAAGTAAATTTTGTCTTCAACTTAATCTTTCTGTAGACACTGAAATCGTGTCTACTCCCTATGTCGACTCTCCCCCTTGGTTCCCTTGGTCCCTTTCCATGCCTAACCTATGTCTTATTAATTTAAAATAATTATCTTATTTTGAATTAATAATTATTTCTCTCCCCTTGCCATCTCACCCTTGACACCTCAACACCCTAGGATCCCCTTCCTTGGATTCTCTTCATTCCTCCCATGCCTTAATGACCTAAACCCCATTTATGACCCCCAATTTATTCTCCCACACCTCATTTAAACCCCTCTCGACTGTTTTCCCATGAACCTTGACCATGGTGGCTTGTAAGAATGAGCAGAAGGCTAAAATTAGCCTCTGTCCCCATTCTACAGCCGCCGATGTCGGTCAGTCTTCGGCCGACGTCGGCGGTTTTGCCAGTGTCGACAGCCTTCAAGACTACGTTTTGTATCCAGAATGTGGACCCAGCTCTTTCAATCTTCATCCAATTTTTCAATCTTCATCCATGTTTCTCAATCTTTTAATCTGCCTTTCGACCTTCAATAATCAGCCAATCTTCCAGTCTTCAATCCACCAGACCTCTCACTCTCTCTCCCACAGGGCTTCTGCACCAGCTACAGCAACAATAGGTACTCTGCATCAGCTTCCACCAGCAACAAGGCCTTCACACTAGCAACACCAGTAATAGGTACAACCCATCAGCAACATTTCTTCTTCAGTAGGTATGAGCTAAGAATGTTTCATTTATTTCATTTCAATAATCTAGAAATGTACTAGCTGTTAGCTCCCATTCAACACTTCCAGACCAGACCTGAATCCTTATCTCCTTGTTGGTCTCCTCTATCCCTCTATCCTTTTTTGACATTTTGTCTATTTCCCCAAACCTCTGCACAGGCACCTCAAGCCATTTTGCTAACCCCAAATAGACCACAGACCAAAAACTTGACCAAACCTCATCCAAAGACTACTACCCTGACCGACGCCAGCCGTAGAGACCACTGACCCCACCAACATTGGCAGACTAACCGATGTTAGCAAACCTTGACAACCGACGTCGAAAGACTAACCAACGTCAGTGACTGTGACTAGGCCGATAACAACATTCAGGTAAGCATTTGCTTCCATTTCCTTTTTAGTCTTTAATCATTTTAGCATTTTTATCATTCTACCTTTTATCAGACATTATTTTTATCAATCAGTGGGTTGACATCCCTCAAGGAAGTCATGGTACTTCTGGGATCAAGCTTTCACTTGGCAGCCCACCATCTCCTCATCTAATGCCTTCTTTGTTTTAGTCTCTTTCCTCTGCAGGTGTCATCCTCCAAAACCAAAGAGGAGTTCTCACAACGTCTGGATAACGGTGCGTAGACTTCATCCAGGTACATACAAGCCTTAGACCATTTCTCCTAGTTTCTCATTTCCTTTGAATGTGAAAGCAAAAATCATATAGAAACATTTTGGCACACCCAGTGGGACCTTAGGGTCTTCCTTGGGTTCATTTTATTTCTTTTCATATAGGGTGCATTAGGTTTCTCCTTTTCACCTCTTTCTTCTATCTATTCCAAAAGACATCATAAGCAGGATTAAAAAGAACTCTTCTTTCTTTTCTTGCATCTTAGACTAGTCAAAAGTCATACTCTTAACCCTTTCTCAACTTGTTTTCATCCGAATGACACATTTTGACTTAATTGCATTTCATTTCTGTTTACTTGCATTTCTTAGTCCACATCTAGTAATTAACAACTACATCATGAATTAATCGTAGATCACTTCATGTTACACAACCAAATCACTTGCACAAATCAAACATCAAAACTCACCTGAGACAAGGTCTGACTGGGATTTCATCACCCAGCGGATACCTTACTCGTCCCGGCAATCCCACTTGGATTTCACCACCAAGGGGAAAGCCCACTCTATTCTCTAGTAGAGGATAATATCTAGGGGATGTATATACTAGCTAAGCGAGACCAGCTTATCACTGGGCTCATGAAGTGAGGGGAGCTTGCTCCTTAGCACCAGGTCACATACCAAACCTAATACAGACTCTTGAGCACCTAAACAAACCTGAAACAATCCATAGACTACCTCTTCTAGGACCCATCTCAAAAGCCAATCTTCCTAAACACATTCTAAGGCATAAGCCAACATGATCATAATAATTTATTCTTAGGGATTTAACACTTAGGATCTTCTTGTGCTCTTCATCTTTTCTGTTCTTATCTACTTGTTTGAGCTAGTGAGGACGTTCTTCTTCCTTTTTTCCAAAAACTCTCAAATATTTTGGGTTTTTGGAAAACATAGTCACCAGCATCGATTTTACCACAGACATTGGCAGCATTTCCTCGCTGGCATTGGTTATCTGACTGACATCTACAGTCTGTTCTCACCGACATCAGTTTTTCAATCGACGTCCTTTTTTTCAAAACAACAGCCTTAAAACTTGACCCTTTTTTTGCCAAAACCACATTCTGAGTTTCTAAAATTGAAAAAAAACACAGTTTCTAAAACCTGACCCTTCTTGCCTTGAATGGTTTTGACATGCAGTCAAACCAAGGCTCTTCTTGACCAAGCGAGACATCAACCACTTCCGCCTTTCCCATCCATAACTAGTCCTATAATGGAGTTCCACTCAGAGACCGAAAGAACTCCTACTCGATCGACCTCCACTCAGACCCCCATTGTCCCTAAAGGGGACCAATATTTTGAAAGATTCTTGGACCTCAATGTCAAAGCCCTCCAAAACTATCTCGCAAGGAACCAAATGCAAGACCTTTCGGGTGAAGTGGTGAAGGAATCAACACCATCCGATACCCAACCTTTTGCCTCAACCATTAACCTGACCATGGCCAATACGCAAAGTTTGGCCTCCCCATCTATTTTTAGTCCAACCTCCATTAGGGTTTCATTACCCCCTCAACCATACGGAATTCAACCAAGTTTTACATCATACTAGAACTTGATTGTCTCGACTCCGCACACTCTTACGCCCATAAATGTAGGAGTGTCTACCTCCCCTTTTGCCAATGCTACCACACAACCACCTTTGGTAGTATCTAGTCAACTTATGCCTTCTACCTTCATGATGCAACCACCCTTGGCCTCCACTTCTATCCTAACGACTAGTTATCAATATGTTGTACCCCTACAAGTGCAACTGACTATGTCGTATGCCCCTTCTAGCACCTTTCAAGTGCCTTACAACATAGGGGGTGATCCACCCACCAATTCATCAGCAGACATCATCAAAATGCTGATGGACAAAATGTCTAGTCTCGAGACCTCTATTTCTAGTTCAATCAATGTCTTTTCCTATGACCAAATTTGCAACGAACCCATTCATCCCTCCGTCCCAATCTGACCATACCCCAACCAGTGGGAGCTTCCTAGATTTTCTCATTTTTAGAGTAAGGAAGACCCACAACAACACCTATGAGCATTTACACATGCTTTTTATCTCATAGCCCATGATGATGCGTTACTTCTACGCACGTTTCCCATGTCACTTTCTGGCCCCGCCCTTTACTGGTATAGCTCTCTTACCAGACATTCTATCTTTTCATTCACTCAACTCGCCCAATTATTTCTCGACCATTTTTCTATCAACACCACCAAACAAGTCTCAATCATAGACCTCTACTCCATCAGGCAATTTGACGATGAATCCATAGTCGATTTTATCGCCTATTGGAGAAGCTTGATTAACCAGCTCTCCTTCTCCTTGCCTCAACCTGAGCTCATTGAGCTCTTTTCTTGAGCATGTGCCAGGAACATCTCTTCTACCTTGCGGATTCAAACATTCCATACTTTTAACGAAGCTTTCACCATGGCCCGAAAGCTTGAACTCTGTGCCATCAATGAAAATAAGGTCAAATTATGTAATACCAACGCAAAAGCCAATGACCCTTCTTCTTCCAGACCTTCTTCTTCCCATTCCAAGTCCAAAGGAGTGGCCAACACTATGGTCATTAGATCACCATCTTCGACAACAACTGACCAATCTCAACCTTCTACCTCTCCAAGCATCACCAAACAATTGCAACAACGATCCATACAACGTCAATACACTCCGCTTGGAGAATCATACGCTTCCGTTTTGGAAAAAATTGTCAAGTAGGGGGTCCTCAATATCCCTCCAATCTAACCACCTCAATTCGACCCTTCAAAAGCCCTCCCTACATGGTATAGGGAGGCCGACTTCTGTCACTATCATTGCATCCACGGCCATGACATCAACAATTGCTGAACCTTCAAAAACATCATCCAAGACATGCTAGACAAGGAGGATCTCATCTTGGATAACCCGCACGCCCCACCCAAACAACACATTGATATCTTCAAAAAATCCTTTCCTAACCATCCTCCTAATCAAAACAATGTCCAGACCATGACCAATGACCCTCAAGACCATAATATATGCACAGTCAACACTATCTCTTCTCTGATCTCTGACCAACCTCTTCCATAGGTAGAAGAATCCTCTTCTCCTGCTAGTCCTCCATCGACCTCTCTCATATTGGAAGATGCCTTGACCATACCAATGCCATTAAGCCCACATTCATCCTTCCTCCCACCAATGGAGGACCCTATTTTGCCTACTCCTCAACCACAAGCCGAAGGCATGATCATCCCTGCCCTTTGCCCTCTTGAGGAGCCACACTCTCTTATTTCTTCTCCACCAAGAGAAGAACTAGTCTCTTTACCCATTTCGACCGAGGAAGACCTAGTCATGGTTTCCTCTTGCCTTTTGCTTGAGATTTCTACATCTCACTCACCTCCGTCCACATCCAAACTCAAACTCGTGTCTAACCTCACCTCGCACAATGGTATTCCTCAACCCAAACCAAAGAAGGCCACTAGACCCCATCAGATAACTCCTCCCCCACCTTCATCATTACCTTCGATTTTGGGTCCACATCCTTCCACTCTAGCAAGATTGCTCCCACACCCAACACCTCTCATCAAACAAATGTCATCTACATGCGTGGCTACACTGCCAATAAAAAAGATGGTCTGACCAATGCCTCTTACGCCTCTCAAACCAAATTCATCAACCCCCACTACAACAAGACACATAGACCCATTAGCAGGTTCTTATGCCCTACTGTTACGACAATTGTTGTAGTCTTCTCGCACCAATCTCCTGCCTCTTAAACCATATCAATCCCTCAGACCAAAACCACCTTGGTTCGACGACACTCAAATTTGTGCGTATCATCACATGCCTAGGCATGACACTGAGCATTGTTGTGCCCTCAAGGTTGTCTTTCACCAATGCTTGGAGAAAGACACCCTTCTTCTTGACCACATCATCAACAAACCTTCAACCTCCTCACCACCCCACTCATCAACTCTCAGATCAAGACCATCTTGGTTTGACAACTCTAAATTTTTCCATTATCATCACACTCTGGGACATGACACTGAGCGTTGTTGTGCTCTTAAAGCTGTCATTCATCAACACCAAAAAAGGGATACCCTTCTCATCAAGGATCCTCTTGACCACCCCTTCGACAAATCATCAACACCGACCCATGCTTCTCAAACCTCATCACCTAAATTAGGATCTCCACACCAGACTATGGTCCCTTTACTTCCTTTAACCCCATTATTCAACATCAACATAGTCAATCTGACCACCAAGCCTCAACTGACCTTGACCAATCTATCAAACATTCTCCCTAGCTGCTAAGGGAATTCAACCTTCATCCACACCTCGACCAACCTTTCAACCCAGTCTCAACCAAATATCAATCACTCTTTTAATCCTAAACCTCGACTAGGCCTTAACAAAGCCTCAACCATGCCTCGACCAAACAAGCATCAACCTGAACTCAACCAAACATTCAACCTATCTTCAACCAAACATTCAACCTGACCTCAACCAGACCATCGACCAAATCTCAACCAAACATTTGACTGACCATTGACCAGACATTCAACCATACATTGACCAAATAATGACCAAACATCAACCAACATTTTAATCACATCATCCAACCCAACATTGACCAAATATCCATCAGCCTTGACCAAACATCGACCTCAACCAGACCGTCGACCAAATCTCAACCAAACATTCGACCGACCATTGACCAAACATTCGACCAGACATCGACCAAATAATGACCAAACATCAACCAACGTTTTAATCACATCATCCAACCCAGCATTGACCAAATATCCATCAGCCTTGACCAAACATCGACCTCAACTGAGTTTCGACCAAGCTTCAACCAAGCATTGACTTTAACCAAGCATTGACTGAATATCAACCAACTTCTTCAACATCGACCCCAAAATTTGACCAAACATTGACCAAATATCAATTGAACTCAACCAAATATCAACCAACTCCTTCAACATCAATCAACATGTGACCAATTTGGAATGAAGCAAATGGGGCAAGTTTGCTCCTAATTGATTTAGACCTTGCATCATAACACAAGCATGGGCCAAAGACTTTGTCAGAACCTGAGCCCCTTTATGCCTTGCATCTTTGACCAGTCTACTGTTAGTCAAGTAATTATTCACTTGACATTTAACTTGAGCTCGATCCCTTGAGCAATCCTTATCATTGTCATTCGTATTCCTTTTCAACCCTCAACCCTACAAACATCAGTCACCCCTTTTTTCAAGCATGACTGCTTTATCCTAATAAAAGGGAAACCCTCTAAACCTCTATAGTCAAGTCCATGACCAAAAGTCCAGTCAACAAAAAAATCAAAAATATATAAGTGGGATGCATATCCCAAGGTCATAAATCATAAATGTAGATTGCTCCCTCGAAGGATAGCTACATAATTACTGTATTTACTAGACTACTCCTTTCAAGGACAGCTAGGCCAAAGTCATATCAAAAACATATAAAGTAGAATATAGACCACTCCCTCGAAGGATGGCTATGCATAAATTTTGCTACATACACAACACTATCTCAGAATCTTCCTGCATCGATCATCTTCACAACATGACCACAAGGCAAAACAACATCCCATCACAGGCTTCCCGCATCGATTAGTCTGCCCACAAAAAAAAAAACTGACTGACAAAACTTTTAAAGTCATGGACTTGTCTATAGTCATTCTCGGGGTCACCTATAAAAGGGGAAAAGTTGTTCCTACCAAAAAGGGTTCCCCCTTCCATCCATATCACATATCAAACCTATCCAAGGGATTTCGAGCTCACTTAACGTCAAGTGATTTGATTGCTTCTCTAACACAACCACTGGTCAACGACATAATGCATAAATGGGTCTTTTGTTTCTAAACAACCCCTTATCTATGCCATCATTTTGGTCCTTGTCAATGAAAAAGCAACACGCCTTTCACTTCTGACACATCTTGGTCATGCAATCCAACCAAATCATTATCTATCCAACCAAACCAAACCAATCAAACATTTTCAGACCACCGACATGACATCATCCATTTCACATAGTTTCTATGGACAACAATACACATGGAAACTATCGACCAGACACAATTTATGTTAAGCATAAACCATTACTTACTGAAGCATAAATAGACTCAATTCATTTTTAGCATACATCCATCACGAATATGGAAAATTGCTAGGGATGAAAGACCCCTTGACCAATGTTATAGAATACACCATCACAAAATATGGAAAATGCTGTAACATCATCTTATCCTTCATCATTTCATCATGACCAAACCAATCATCAACCATTTTGCCTCTTAGTCTCAACTACATTGGTCTGAGGCCCTAAGACCGGGGCTATGTAGGCAGCACTCAGATGACATGACGTCCTCTGGGGTTAGCTCGACCACCCTCATTTGTTTGTCTACCTGATGGATAAACCTTCTTTTCTCCTATTAACCATGACTTGACCTCGACTAAGACCAATCCATACCTTCGACCCTCTTCCTCCCTTTTAGGGAGAACTACATTGGCCTGAGGCCCTTCACACAGGGGCTATGTAGGTAGCACTCAGATCACACGATGTCTTCTGAGGTTAGCTCAGCCACATTATTTCATCTGCCCATTCATTCGACCAGTTATCTGTCTCAGTCTTGCCTCGACCAATGACCATGGAGATCGTGCCTATCTCCTCTGACCTTGACCACTTCTAAGACAGTGTTGCCTTGGTTGTTTTTACATGTATGCTACCTCACGAATGGTTAGCAAAATTGTGTACAGACTATTTATGACCTTCACAAGTATAGGATCACAAGCCGGTTGATCCCCACTACTTATGACATTTTCGTGTTTCTAGGAGCACTTCTTAAGCTCGGGATACCTAGAACACGATGACCATTGGAGCTATCGCTTAAATTGAATAACTCGATCAGCTACGACTAATGCTGGGGCCTGGTTATTTCAATTTTGGCACTCCTTAACCCTCGACCTGTGAAAATTTGACCTGACCATCTCGTGAAATGGTATGCACGCAATCATAACTATTACAGCATTCACACTCACCATTTTTCATCCACTCTCTATCAAATCAGCACCCGATTTCAGGTTCCCTTCCCTCAACTCCTGCTTTGAGGGGGAATACCTCATCCATAATCAGGGCATCCAACCCTCTTGTTTTTGTCTTGCAGTTCACTTGAACAACCAACAAGATGAAAAGACCTTAACCCATACTTGGGGCAATCAAATCTTGTTTTTGTCTTGCAGTTCATCCATAACAACCAACAAGACAAAAAGGGGCAAATGTAGACACTGAAATCATGTCTACTCCTTAGGTCAACTCTCCCCCTTGGTTCCCTTGGTCCCTTTCCATGCCTAACCTATGTCTTATTAATTTAAAATAATTATCTTATTTTGAATTAATAATTCTTTCTCTCCCCTTGCCATCTCACCCTTGACACCTCACCACCCTAGGATCCCCTTCCTTGGATTCTCTTCATTCCTCCCATGCCTTAATGACCTAAACCCCATTTATGACCCCCATTTTATTCTCCCACACCTCATTTAAACCCCTCTTAACCGTTTTCCCATGAACCTTGACCATGGTGGCTTATAAGAATGAGCAGAAGGCTAAAATTAGCCTCTATCCCCATTCTACAGCTGCTGACATCAGTCAGTCTTCGGTCAATGTCAGTGGTTTTGCTAGCATCGGTAGCCTTCAAGACTGCATTTTGTATCAAGAATGCAGACTCGGCTCTTTCAATCTTCATCCAATTTTTCAATCTTCATCTATGTTTCTCAATCTTTCAATCCGCCTTTCAACCTTCAATAATTAACCAATCTTCCAGTCTTCAATCCACCAGACCTCTCACTCTCTCTCCTACAGGGCTTCTACACTAGCTACAACAACAACAGGTACTCTACATCAGCTTCCACCAGCAACAGGGCCTTCACACTAGAAGGACTAGCAATAGGTACAAACCATCAGCAACATTTCTTCTTCAGTAGGTATGAGCTAAGAATGTTTCATTTATTTCATTTCAATAATCTAGAAATGTACTAGCTGTTAGCTCCCATTCAGCACTTCCAAACCAGACCTAAATCCTTATCTCCCTGTTGGCCTCCTCTATCCCTTTGTCCCTTTTTGACATTCTATCTATTGCCCCAGACCTCTGCATAGATACCTTAAGCCATTTTGCTGACCCCAAATAGACCACAGACCCATCCATAGACCAAAAACTTGACCAGACCTCATCCAAAGACTACTGCCCCGACCAATGCCAACCGCAGAGACCACTGACCCCACCGAAGTTGACAGACTAACCGACGTCAGCAGACCTTGACAACCAATGTTGACAGACTAACCAATGTCGGCGACCGTGACCAGGCTGACAGCAACATTCAGGTAAGCATTTGCTTCCATTTCCTTTTCAGTCTTTAATCATTTCAATCTTTTTATCATTCTTCCTTTTATCAGACATTATTTTTATCAATCAGTGGGTTGACATCCCTCAAGGAAGTCAGGGTACTTCTGGGATCAAGCTTTCGCTTGGCAGCCCACCATCTCCTCATCTAACGCCTTCTTTGTTTTAGTCTCTTTCTTCTGGAGGTGTCATCCTCCACAACCAAAGAGGAGTTCTCACAACATCTGGATAATGGTGCGCAGACTTCATCCAGGTACATACAAGCCTTAGACCATTTCTCCTAGTTTCTCATTTCCTTTGAATGTGAAAGCGAAAATTGTATAGAAACACTTTCAACTTGAAAATGTTAGATAATAACCCCTTGCTTTGAAGCATTTTCTTGATTGGGCAAATGATGTTTGATTTTTAGCTCTCTAGTTTTGATTTAATTTCACACAGTGACCATGGATGGTCATAAATGATCATCGCCATTTTCAAAGAAATTGTGATGGTCAGTTAATAGATAACCACCACTGGTCAAGAAAAATTGCTACTAGTCTATAAAGATCATTGGTGATGACCTATGAACTCAAAGGTAAACCACAAAGGATGAAACACATTATGTTAGGCTTGTTTATATGAAATTTGATAAAAACCTACAAGGTAAAACTTAATTGATGGATTTAGATGATATTAAAACCTAGAAATCAAGGAATGAAATGATAAGAAGAATCAAAATGCAATAATTAGGTTTATTTCTCCTCTATAACCTAATTGTCAGTGGTCTTAAAGATTTGACAGTTATTGGGTAGAACCATATGAGGTTTAGCCAAACTATTGGTGGTTACTGCTAATCACAGCCAGCCTCTATGTAGATCTGAGAAATAAAAATAAAACCAAATATAGAAAAAACAAGGTTAGAAATGTAATTTTAACAAGATTCAAGCATCCATTTCTCAGTTTAAGACTTGCATAATGATCTCCTTTCTATGTGGGATGCATTAGGTCCCATCTGGCATGTCATTTGTGATGCTTGGAATTTGACGATGGAGGGGAGGTTAGATCAAGTGTTAGTATCAAAATTAAAACAAATACACTAAAAAAATTTAACACCTCTATGCCTAGATCATAGCGGGAGGTTGATGAACAAACCAATTAAAAACACAACCAAAATTCAAAAAAATGACAACTTTCCTTACCTTCCTTGAATACTCCAAATGATCTCTTCATTGGCTTGCTCAGATTGTTGTCAAAAGGTCTTCATCAATGGGGTTTGGATATCTTCATATCCTATTGGTACCATGTTTGGCTTGTGTTTTGGATTGATTTTTTCTCAAAGTGGCTTGGATTGGCTCAATTTTGGCATTATAACACTATACATTTTTTTGATGAATAAAATCTTGCATTATAACTCTACTATGTTTTAAGCTCTCTAAATGAAAAGCTCTAGGCTTATTTTTATAGGCTTTGAAATCAATGTAGAATGAGTTAAATCCTAACCTTGGTTGGATTAGTTAACCCCAATAGGGTTAAAAGGTGTCAAATGGTCATGATTTTCATGGAATAAGAATGAGTGGGATATTTTCCAAAAATTGAAACTCACAAAAGCTAATGACGAAAACCTAGGATATTTATTGATTTTTGAATTTCCCATTTTGATAATTGATTTAATTTCTCATGGATGAATTCAATTAGGATTTGGTTAGGATTTTCACATTAATTAATTATTTTTAGGTATTTGAAACATTTGTGTAAGTTTGGATTTAAATTATTTAAGCATTTGCTCTTTTTAATTGATTTATGGGCCAAATTTATTTAATTACATGTGATGAAGCTAAATTTGAGACATTTAGAAATGTATAGGCTAGATGTTCAATGGTTTGTAAGAATTGATCTAAATTTGGGTATGAAGCCATTCTTGGCCAATTTTATATGTATACATTTGCTAGGGTTATTTTTCAAATAGTAAGATGTATTAATTTCTTCAATACATTTCAAGGTTTTTAGGAGAACATCATTCAAGATTGTTTAGAAAATTTTGATGAAGATCATTTTATAGTCTGGGGTGAGCATATTTTTGTTGATTCCTTTATTATCAGTGAATGTTTAGGGATTTCTAAAAAAAGTGTGGTTGTCACTAACAAATTGAGTTTTGTTGATCTAATTCAAATGTTCATTGATAACAATGAACCCTATCTTAATTTGGCCAAAACTCCATAAGGCATGGCTAGAGGAATCATTTAGTATAATATTCCACCTTCATGGCATAATATCCCATAGTGGGTCATGAAATATGTCACTTATGATGGATAGTTCACTATGGTCAATGGTGGCACTATACGACTTCTCATTCATTTGAGGAAAGGAGCCACCAGACTTGAATGCCAAGTAAATCTACCATCTTTTCTTCACTATGATATAATTAATGTAGCTCAAAAATTAAAATGGGGCATTGGGTCAATTAAACATCATGGTTTAATTCATCTCATTCATTGGAACCATTTACTGAGGAAACCTAAGGGTGAGAAGGCTTGATCTTCATTTCTATAAAAATCACTCCAAATTCTTAGTAAGAAACCATAACATACTATCTCTCCTCCCATGACAATAAGAATAGAATAAGGTCCATATTCAGAGATTTTAACTCCAAAGATGTTGTACTAAAGGTCAAAAAGGAAAATGAGGGTTTTTTCAAAAAAACTTACTCCATCTATCAAACCCTAGTAAAGTCATCAAATAATTTTCTAGGAGGAAGAAGAAAGAGAATTATAACCAACTAAAATTTTGGGGAGTTTAAGTTCTCCCATAATAGTTATGGATATTGAAGAAACACAAACCCATGTACAATAGATTGTAATTAAAGAATAAATACCCTTACCTTCAATAGTTGATAGAGGAAAAGATCCACTCATATAAGAAGCTTCATCTTCTCTTTAGCATGTCCACAAAAATAAAGAGTTGAAACATGCTATAGCCCTACCACAACATGAATAAATTATTCAAAAATAATAAGCATAGCTATATTTTATCTAATTAACCTTAAAAGGTAAAGACTAAACCATTTCTAGTTTGGAAATATGATATGAAGATTATGTTACTCATGTTTGAGCGTAATAATTGATTATAATTATAGTTAATACTAAATAAATTAGATTTCATAATCAATTATTCTTACAATCTCATGAACTTAGCATCTTACAAAATTCCCTTACAAATAAGGATGCTCAAATTGATAATATACATAAATTTATTATTAGTAAGGATGTTTAGATTGATAATTTGTAACACTCTATTACCAATAAGGATGCATTGTTTAGTTAATGGAACACTCAGATACATGATATGACAACTCAAAATGCTGAGTTGCAAGCTACCATATAGGCTATGTAAAGGGAAACAAGGGGGATAATTGTATAGATTGAAGGACCCATAAGAGCTATTCCTTATTTTCCTCTACCCATTCATGAAATTATTTCAATTTGGAGGAAAGTGCAGATTAAGAATCGAAAGTTGGAAGCAAAACATGTTAGAATCAAAGAAAAATCTCAACAACAGTTGCAAAAGGCCCAAACTTCTATACAAACTATTTGTGAAATTACTAAGAAATTATTTTGTAGAAAACCTTATTCCATGTATGTTTTTTTATTCATGAACAATTTTATAAGTTATAAATGCAATTGATTTCTCTTGGTTTTCCCCATGTCATTGAAGATGAACACAAGTTCATGGATGCCTTTCTTAAAAGCAATACAGAAAGACAAGATTAAATTTGTGAGTTTTATCTTTGTATCATGTTATTGGGCCACTAGTATAGATATTTGGTTAAATTATTTGTGGGGAAACACAATTATGTGTTTTCCTTTCCACTATGAAAAATCAAAGTGCTTTGGAGCAAGCACATAATCAATTCCTAGAACTGTAGAATACTATAGGCTTATGTATGAGACCCCAATTTTCACAAGCTCACAAAATTCTTATTACCTTCTAACCTTTGTATCATATGTACATGAAAAAAAAGTATCATGAATTGTTAAAAGTAAATGTATTAACCTTCCAAGCCTTTATCAACTAAAATTCCTATAGCTCTATCAATGCAAGTATGGATAGATGGAAGACTTTGCCTATTGCCTTGAAACATAGGGAAGTTATGAGTCCCACCATCATCAGTTGGAGTCTTCAGAGAGATAGGGCACTTGTGTAGATTATCACTTAGCTCTTAGAAGAATAAGGAACAAATGTTTGGATTGGCATTAGATTTAGGCCACCCATTGTTCTTTATCCCATATCTCCTTGTCAAAATTGGCACAATCAAGTAGAAAAAAGAATTTTAATCATGGTTACATACTTTGGTAAGAGATTTGTGTTTTCTATCTAAAAATAATTGTGATTGGGGACATCATTTTCAAATCTATGATATCAATTAGGTGTTGGAATCTAGATTCCTAGATTGAAGAATATTTTTCCTCTAGGTTGCAAGAGGACTTTCAAAAGGTAAAGTGTGAGGCAAAAGTGATGAGAATTATATATAGCTCATTATATCTCATACAAACTATCCATAATTTTTTCTTCTTGGTTATATATTGCATTAAATTTAATAGTTAAGGTTTATCTAAGTAGGAAATAAGTGCAGTTGTCTTCTATTTTTATGTGATACATTATTGATTCTCTATATTATTATTTGTGTCTAACTTGGATGAAATGAGTAAAACTTTACATATAGATATACATCTCTATGGTAGAATTATTTTGATAAGTCATCAATAGTTTTGGAAATACCTTTTTGGAAATAATTTTAAAGACTCAACATAGAATGTAGTGAGATACAGAGATCCTTAGCCAAGATTTGAAGATTTATAGTTATGAAGACACTCTAAAGACCTATCCAGTCATGCTCCAAAGATGCCCAACTATACTCTACAGATTGATATAGCAACTCTAAAGATATCTACTATACATATATATAATTTTCCTCTTTAGATATCTTATTTTAGACATTACTATTCATATTAATAGTCTAAAACAATCTAGATATAAATGTATTTCTATTTTTTAAAACTGGACATAATCTCTTTAGAATATATGTTACTTATGCTTGGTCTATTATTAATTGAATTAGTTACAATGCCTCTATAAGTATGGGATATAATTTCTAGATCTTCTATTTTGAATAAAAATATTTGGATATTTAGTTCACTAAATTTTGTATTCTGAGATAAGTCATTGAGAGGTGCTTTAAGTACATGTCTCCTTCCCATTCTAGGATAATAGTAATAGAGAACAGAATAGAGTGAAGAAACATTTAAGTGTAATTTTGTAACAAAATTTGTAGCATCTGTATATGTTCCCTTTGATAATTAAATATAAATAAAGTTGAACATTCCATTCCATTATGGAGTAAAATTTGATCTTATTCTGAGGAAGGAGCAAGGACCCACTTCTCTCCAAGGATCAAGATAATTGATATTTCTAGTTTATAGTTTAAAAGTGTATTTTTTTGATCTAGGTATATTTCATTTTACTTCAAAGTGTGATTTTCCTTTCAATGTAAAGTGTGATTTACCTTTTAACATAAGTGTGTTTTATTTTAATACAAGTGTTCTTTTATTAAATGAAAAGTTTGTCTCAATTCAATGTAAGTGAGTTTCCTTTATGAAAAATGTGTCTTTCAAATTTTATGAGAGTGGAGTTAATAAGAAAATTTATTGACTCATCTCTATATTTAAAAATTATTAGGAAGTTTTCTAGGTGATAATAGGAAATCAACATTCTCACATTCTAAAATATAACACTGTCCTACCTAGCCATGCAAGTTGAGTGAGGACATTGTAGTGTTGTATGCCATATTTTTAAGTTATGTATGTTGATGGTGTAAACCAAAGAATAATTTTAAAAAGGAATGCCATAGGGGATATTCAATTAGTAAAAAAATTATGGATTTACTTTTTTGTAACATAGAATTAGAATCTTATTTGCTATTTTTATGATTTAGACATCAACTATAGAATAAACAACCCCCAAACAATGAACTGTTAACTCAAATATCCAACATCTCATTGCATATATCCTTAGACACTAGGCATAGTATAAAATGACACCAATCTATTGATTTGTTAAATTAAAGGTATATCGAAAACCTATCATGTCTGAGGTCACAAAGAAGATATTTACAAAATTTGAAAAATATTTTAAGATCTTTATCCCATCCAATTATAAAAATAGTTATGTCATGTTGTCTCCAATTTATTTCAATATCTACCAATATATGTACTTTAATATTTTTAACAATATCAGTTGTATAAATTAATAATACTATTTATTTGAGTTTTCTATTAACTAGCCTATTATAGAGGTAGTTTTCCATCCTTGTACCCTATACTAATCTATATTATTAACCCTATTTACTCCACTATATCTTTCAATTTAGGGTTAAACACATTTCTTCTTGGTGTTTTCTAAAATATAGATTTTTTCACATATATCAATTTTTAAAGTTAGAATTGTTAATTATTATACATATTTAGCATTATGATATCTACCAAGTTTTATATCTATTATTAAAATAACATATTTATTATTTTATTAAAAAACATACTGATGAACTCATATTTTTTCTAGCATTATCTTCTTCTATATTTTTTCTCTAGGATTTTAGCTAAATTCCTAATTTCCAGACACTAAAGAGAAATTCTCCTTGACCTCAAGGATTTAGAATTCATAATTTTCTTGCAAAAATATTTGTTTTTCATTATATTTAAATTTATTTTTATTTATTGTTTTCTTATAAATTATATTCTAGTAGTTTTAAAACTCATAGGATTTGTCATTCTAGAAAAATGGTCTTCAGTTTTACCTGAGCTATGCTATGAGGGGTACTGCTCTAATACTCAATAAATTAGGAAACACTATATATGAATTTTATTTTCCATGTATCTCATGGTTTACTAGAAACACCTAATTTTTAAATTTAAACATAGAAATCCTTCAATCATTTGTTTTTATAGTGCACTAGTAAGTGGTTAGCCCCAAGAAGTTACTCTCAACATACCCTATAGATGGTATAGTATAGCTATGTGATAATGGAATCCTCCCTAGTTAGTTCCATTTGGGATATGTTCAATATATTATGATTTAGATAAATATATCTAAAATCATACAAAGTAAACACACTTAACTAGTTACATCCCTAATCCAAATTGTAAATTCAAAGCATGGTTAAAATGAATGTATTTTGCTTACAAATTTTTAAGTTCACTATCACATTTTAGTGTACTTTAGAAAAAATTATTTGGATCCATTATATATGGGTATTAATAAAATCCATATATATATATATATATATATATATATATATATATATAAACCTAAATCTGGTCACAAATACTTGATCATGTTATTTTTGGTCCCTTTTAGCTTTAATTAACTTGTGACCTTAACCAATACCTATTTTTCCACCTTACCCTATCCTCAACACTTATGAGGACCTATTTATTTTTCAAATTATTATTTATCACCTACATAAATGTTATGATTGTTAAAAATATCTTTACACACACACACACACACACACACACACACACACACACACACACACACACACACACACACACACACACACATAATTAGATTCCAAATTCCACACTTTTCCCTAAAGGACATAAACATTTAGTAAGGACAATAGTGGGAAGTGTTTTTATCCAATTTTATACATTATTGTCCTTAGCCTCTAAGGGTAAAATTTTAAAATAAAACCCTCCCTTATATTTTATTACATGGTTTTAGGCTTCTTAGCAAGTGGTTTCCCCTTTTTAATTTATATAAATGCACACTCAAGTGACTCATTATATGACTTTGTAATTTTAATATGAAGGCATACTTACACTTTTACATATTGAAAATAAGTTACCTATTTTACTAATTCTGATTTCAATCATTATAAACATTCTTCATCCAATTCATAATCCTAATTTATCCAACCCAAATCAAAACATGATAAAGTACTCAATCCATCCATAGATGAATTCATATAGTCAAAAGAACACAACTACATAATGCACTCTAAGTGGGAGAACTACATGGGCTTGATTTACCTCATTAGAGTATTGGATATTAAAAAAAAAAAATAGTCATCATGAGGGTGATTGGAGTTATCTCAGTCCAATTACACTCCACCTTTTTATATTTATAGGTTTTCAATCATTGCTAACCCTATTAGGGTTTAAACATTGGAGAAGTTTAACTAGGTCTTTTACATACTTCTGAAGGTTAAGTATACACATACATACCCAACTTGAGCTATTGCAAGTAATCTTGCCCTAAATTTTTTGTTTTCCAAAATAAGATAGGATAAACCAAATGGGATAGTAGTGGGAGTTTATTTAGTCCTCATTCTAATGATATTGTCCTTATTCAATTTTAGTTCTCACTTATGGGTAATTATAGATATAGTTCACAATTTCCTCTTTTTGCCTTCTGCCAATCAAACATAATTGAATTCCAAATAGGAAAAACAAAGCTTGTAATTTTTTTGCCTAGATATTCTTCTTTAAATTGTTTTCACATTTTTAAATTTAGTATTTTACCTTCAATATGCTTTTCAAAAGTTCATTTACAACATTCTAATTTATTCTATCTAGTTTATCTTAATTAGGTTTAATTTAATTTTTAATCCAAATTTAGACAAAATATATTGGTGAACCCATTTATTGATTGAACATTTTCAAACCCTAAGTTTCCCTTAGGGTTCCAACTTTTTAAGGTATCATAAATTTTGTCCTAGGGTTTAGATAATTTCTTGAATATCTAACACTAAAAGAATTTTCTTTCAACCTTGATCTAAATTTGACACTAAAATAATTGTATTTTCACCTTAGATATAATAAATGACATTGAAATAATTTTATTTTGACCTTGGATATGAAATTTGATAATGAAAGTATCTTATTTTGACCTTGGATTTCATAATAATTTACTAATATCCACACATAAAAAAATTATTTTGTTTTTAGCATTACATTTTCAGTTATTGTTTGTAATATCCTTATCATGGATGATATAGATAATTTTTATGACTATGATAATATAAGTGTCTAATGTTACAATATTTATTAATGAATTTTTTTAAATGGTACTAATGGACCAAATAAGTAGAATAAAAATAATATATCACAATGATATGAAAATATAGTAGAAAATATGAATAATAGATAAGCCACTTTGAGGGGGAAACCTCCCAAATGCTTAAACTAAGAGATGAATATGCTAATATGATGATGAAAAACTATCCCTAATTCCTATTTATAGTCTAAAAAGGCCATGAAAAACCCATAGGATAACCTATTAAGCATATGAGTGCATATATAAATGTAAAATAATATGTAAAAGGGTTATGTAAGCCACAAGTCAGCTACATATATTCCTAGACATGCCAATGGTTAAGGACATAGCATGACTTTCCCACTAAAAATAATATTGTCCTCAATGTTGAATCATCTTAGATTTTATTGCATGAAGGACTCATATTCCCAATTAACATCTTCAAAAGGAATATTCTTCCATTTGATTAGATACTTTGTAATCACTTTCAACTGTAATTTCTTAGTGTGCATTTGAAGGATCATTTTAGGATTAAGATTAACCAAATGTTCATCCAATATTTATTGTATATCAGAATGGGTAGACTCCTTATTTTGTTAAATATCAATGGAAAAAAATCATGCCATAAATCATTTAATACCCTTTTGTATCATCTTGGTCATTTGATGTGAATTAACCACTTGTGGAGATTTAGCTCTTAATCCTTGTAGTTCCACTCACTTTCCTTTAGAAAGAAAGCACATGAATAGTTCTTGGAAATTCATCTCAATAGTGCCCAATGTGGTGGGACATTTTACCCCTAAAATAATGTCATTCCCATCCATAGGAATATCAAACATAGGAGAATATATTAGATAGTATCACATTACTAACTTAATATTGTGGCATTTTCTAGAAAAATTGACTATACCACCATTTGTAATCATGACTTGAAATTCTAAGACTAGGTAGATGAAACATATTAACCAAGTATACAAATTATTTTTTATGAAATTATGTGTAATTATTGAGTCAATAAATACCATAACCTTCTATTTATTAAGGAAAACCACCACCTTAAGAGTTTGAGGAGTATAAATACCTATAAGGGCATGGCAGGAAATAATAAGTTGAGAATCTAAAATTTCCTCCTCAGTTCCTTCAAAACCCTCACTAGATGCCTCATCATCTTATTCATCCTCATTTTCCCCTTTGATGTAAAATAAATTATTTTTAGCACATAAATGACCTTTTCTCCATTTTATATCACAACCATAACACAACCCTTTAACACGCTTCTCTTTAATTTGTTGTAGTGTCAATCTGGTAGGTTGAGGCAGTGATGGAGTTGAAGAGGTGTGTTCTCAGATAGTAGTGAAAGGATGATATTTGATTATCTATTTTTCTTATGTTAAGAATGGCCTTGGTATAAATTTAGATACTATTATGGGGTTAAACATGAAAACCTCTAATTGAATGTTATATTTTAGTCCACCCAAAAAACTGTCAGTCATATTTGCCTTAGTGATGTACTCCACATGTAAGTATAGATTTTGAGACTGATGAATATAATCCTTCATAGTTCTCATTTATCATAGTTTGGATAATTATTTGATGTAGGTTTCAAAAAAATTATCCGAATAGTGAGACATAAATTCATCAAATAATACTAGACATGTAATAGGAGCACTAGTCTTCTTCTTTTGAGCACACAACTGATGATACCAAATAAATGGCTTAGGTTCTAGATACAAATATGACATGAACACCTTTTGAGATCTAGGATTTTGGTGTAGATCAAATAGATTTTCAATTTGAGTGGTCTAAGTCAGTGGATCCCTACCATCAAACTTGTGTGAGTCTATTTTTGGCAACATCGGTTTCACCCCTGTATTGGTGATGTTAGTGTTGAGAGGAGGATGAACATAATAAAAAAATAGAAGGTTGTTGAGTGGTAAATGAGATGAAATGGTATCCAGTTATGTCATGATCTGTTGTAACTGATTGCTCACAACATTAACCTCCCTTTATATTGCTAATATTTTTAAATGATTTTTATTGTCCATTGACTAATCTTCTCTACAAAAGTTGAACTTTTTATAAGTATGTGGATGCGTATCATATGATACTACCACATAAATTTCCATTGAATTTTTTGATGAGTCAATACAAGTAGGTAAATTACATCATTCCAAGTACTACAAAAATTGTAATCGATCTTGGTAAATTATTGAATATCAATAGCTGGTTAACTGATTAAAAAGAAAGTAAAGTGTTTGAAGTATTGGTATGATAGATAAAATCATTTGATTGGGATTAAAATGATATGAAGGGAGTAAATCCCAATGTCTATACCCATAAAATCTACATTGAAGCTGCTATACCAATTAGAAAATTACAACAGAGAATTAACCTAGCCTTGAAAGAAATTGTAAAGACAGAGATAGAAAAACTATTGGAAGTTAGTTTCATTTACCCCATATCTGATAGTCAATGGGTTTTAGCTCTTGTAATTATACCTAATAAGAATGGAAAATAGAGATTTTATGTAGATTGTAGAGAATTGAATAAAGCCACTATGAGAGATTACTTTCCCTTGCCTTTTATTGATCAAGTTTTGGATATCTTAGAAGGAAAGTAGTACTTTTATTTATTAGATGGTTGAGTGGATACAATAAAATTAGAATAGCCCCTAAAGATCAAGACAAAAATACAATTATCTACCCCTATAGAACATTTTATTAAATAGTCTTTCCTTTTGGATTGTGTAATGTACTTGCTACCTTTTAGAGAGTAGTGTTAGCCATATTTTCTGATTTTACGAATGATAGTGTAGAAGTATACATGGATGACTTTACTATACATGGAACTACATTTGATGAATCCTTTAGAAATTTAGATAAAGTGCTCACCAGATGTGAAGAATACTAAGTATCTTTAAGTCATGAGAAGTGTGTAATAATGGATGATGAAGGGATAGTCTTAGGATATCATATCTCTTCTCAAGGAATAAAAGTGGATCCTAAGAAGATTGAGGTAATTTATAGATTCCCCATCCCACAAACACAAACAAATGTCAAAAATTTTCTCGATCATGTAGGATATTATAAAATATTTATTGAAGACTTTAACAAAATAGCTACACCTATGTTTTCCTTGCTAACAAAAGACAATAAATTTATATGGAATGATAAGTGTCAAGAAACTTTTGAAACATTAAAAATAAACTCATAATTGATCCAATTTTGAAAGGATATAATTGAGAACAACCTTTGCATATTTATATTGATGCTTTCAATAATGCACTAGGGGAAGTTATAGGATAAAGAGATGAGAAAGGAAAAATTTATGTCATTTATTATATCAACAAGAATCTTACTCCTATTGATAAAGAGATGAGAAAGGAAAAACTATACTACCACAAAAAAGAATTTCTTGCTGTTATTTATGCTATAAATAAGTTTAGGCATTATATTACTAGTTATCAGGTATTTATGTATATAGATAATTTAACTATTAAGTATTTAATGAATAAACTAGTAGTAGGTGGGATAATTATTAGATGGCTACTATTGTTGCAAGAATTTGACATTACCATTATATACAAACCTAGAAAGTATAATGTTGTTGCTAACTTTTTTTCTAGATGAATCATTACAAGTGAAGATGAAATTGTGGAGGATTCTTATCAGAATGAATAGCTATTTTCTATATTTACATACTCCCCATATTTTGTAGAAATGGAAAATTACTTATTAATAGGGAAGTTTTAAAGAAAGGAAAATTTTGATTAGAGATAGTTCTCATTTCAAATGGTTTAAAGACATGTTATATAAAACTATACTTAATCATGTACTTCATAGGTCTTTCAAAATATATGAAGTATTAGACATCATAAGAGCATGTCATAGTGAACTAGGAGGATGAAATTATTAAGCAAAAAGGATGATTCATAAGATTCTTGGTGTAGATTGCTATTTATCATCTCTTTTTAAGACTTTAAAAAGGTTTGTATGGCAATGTGATCCTTGCCAAAATATGGGTAATCCATCCTCAAAAATGCCTCTCCATCCTCAAATAAGTTTAGAACCATTTGAGAAATGGGGTTTAGATTTTGTTGGATTATTAAACCCATCATCTCAAAGAAAAGTATTTATTAGTATGTACTGATTATGTTACTAAGTGGGATGAAGTGTAGGCACTCACCTTTCCTAGGGAGGAGATGGTTGTTGATTTCTTATATCATAGGATCATGTTGAGATTTAGAGATCCTAGATATATTATTTCTGATTAAAGGCCCCAATTAATGTTTAACATGATCAAATATTTTATAGAAATATACCAAATTAATCAACAAGAATACTCATCATATCACCCCTAATCTAATGGGAAAGTGGAGGTCACCAACCAAGAGATTGAAAACATTATGACCAAAATAGTGAATAGTATCAAGAAAGATTAGGAAGATATAGTGCTTGAAGTAGTCAGACATATAATACAACATGGAAGACTACCAAAAAATTATCTACATATAAACTTGTGTTTGGAAAGAAACCTTTTTTTTTAATAGAGTTTGAATTTCAGATACTAAATACAACAACTGATATGGGAATCAATATTGATGAAGCACAAAAGGAAATTATCATGCAACTAAATGGGATGGATGAACTAAGAATGGATGAACTCTTAAACTAGCATGATCTTGAAGTAGCAAAAATAGTGGCATGATACTCATATCAAAGAGAAATAGTTTCAATAAGGTTATTGGGTGCTTCAATTTGATTCTAAATTATAACATTTCAAAGGTAATCTTAGGAAAAAATGGTTGGGGCCATACTTGATCAAAAACTGTTCACAATAATGTCTCTGTCTAACTTCAACCAAATGATGGTGACCAAAGGATAATTTTGGTAAATGGTCACAAAATTTAAGTGTATATAAGACCTCTTAGTAGGAAAGAGTTCATTAAGTAAAATCAAGATCAATTTGACCTTATGGAAAACTTGGTTCTTCCACTAAGGTCGAATGATCTTTGTAGTAGGCTTCCAATAAGGAGGTGTGTTGAAAACCAATTAATGGTGGTACTCCTCCCTTAAAAAACTAAAAATATAAAAAAATAAAATAAAAAAAGTATAAAAAATAAAAAAAATACTAAAAAAGTGAAAACCAAAAATGACACTTTTCAGATAAAACTTCTATAATAAACATGAACTCTTATTTTGTCAACTAACTTATCTTTTAAAAATAGTTTATCCTTATAAGACACATGGAAAATTTAAGAGATAAGAATCAATCCCTATAATAGAGGTATAGTTTTACTTCCTTCCCAATAGGTTAGACATTTTCTATTTTATGTTTTGCATGTATGACCATTTGCAGACAACACTTCTAAATATGGATAAGTTACTTTAATGCCACATGGATGTGATTGAAGTGGGTAGAATTTATGAATTTAAATATTTTATGTGAGGTTATTTTAAATACCTTTTCAAAAGATAAGTCCTAATGCAGAAATCATTGAGAATATCATTTAAATTTCTACCAAGTGTGATCTCTCACACCATGTCATTGATGTTGACACCAAAAAGTATTCCCTCATTAAAATTTTTCATGATTTGAAGTTCTTGGCCATCATTTATGATATAATTTCATGATAACTCTTCATTTATATTCATTGTCACATCATATCCCATTTTATTTTCCCTACTTAGTACTTCATTTAATTTCTAGCTCAATTTTTCATCATGCAAGCAAGTTTTTGAGAATATTGTGAATAGCTATGAAGATGGGTGGTAAGAATAAAAGTGAACTAGAGTCAGTATAACATTTTTTACAAGATGAATCTACTATGATTCTAGGAATTTGATGATAGATGGGAGGTTAGATCAAGTATTAGTCTCAAAATGAAAACAAACACACTAACAAAGCTTAACACCTCCATGCCTAGATCATAGGGGGAGATTGATGAACAAACCAATTTAAAACATAACTAAAATTCAAATAAATGACAACTTTACTTATATTCCTTGAATACTCCAAATGATATCTTCATTGGCTTGCTCAGATTGTGCTCAAAAAGTCTTCATCAATGGGGCTTAGTTATCTCTATCTCCTCTGGGCACCATGTTTGGCTTGTGATTTGGATTGATGTTTGCTCAAAATGGCTTGGCTTGGCTCAATTTTGGCATTATAATACTATGCATTTTATTGATGAATGAAATCCTACATTATAACTCTACTATGTTCCAAGATTTTTAAATGCAAAGCTCTAGACTTGCTTTTATAGGCTTTAAAATCAACTTAGAATGAGTTAAACATTAACCTTGGTTGGATTAGTTAACCTTATTAGGATTAAAAGGTGTCAAATGGTCATGATTATCATGGAATAAGCATGGGTGGTATATTTTCCAAAAATTACAACTCACAAAAGATAATGATGAAAACCTAGGGTTTTTATTGATTTTTAAATTTCCATTTTTGATAATTGCTTTAATTTTTCATGGATAAATTTAATTAGGATTTGGTTAGGATCGACTAGGATTTGCATGTTAATTTATTATTTTTATGTATTTAAAACATTTATGAAAGTTTGGATTTGAATGATTCAAGCATTTGATCTTTTCAATTGATTTAGGGGCCAAATTGATTTAATTGAATGTGATGAATCCATATTTGATATGTTTAGAAATTCTTAGGCTAGATGTTTAATAGTTGGTAAGAATTAAAATAAAGTTGGGTATGAAGCCATTGGTGGCCAATTTTGGATGTATATAATTTAGCCCTATTTGGGAAGACATTACAAGCTATAAACATAGTAATCTCTTCTCAAAGAATAAAAATGTTCTGTGTGTTTATGAATTTAATGGCAATGGATGAATTTTAGGATGCCCATTGAGGGAGCAGTTAGCAAAGGGGTTAGAAAATAGTACCTCAAAATAATAAAAATGAGGGGACCAAACAAACAAAAATGATTGGGTGAGAACACAATAATTTGGCCTAAAAGTGATCAAAATTATTGAGAATGCAAGTGGGATGGTGTAGAATGGTTTGCCTAAAGGAAATTATAAGAATTATACCCCGATAGTGGTAAACATAGTATGATAATACAATTATTTTCCCAAAGGTAGTTATAATCATTGAGAAGATGGAACTACCCTAGTTAGGTTTGAAAAATAGAATACAAACATGCCCCAAGTGGGCAGAGGAAAGTGAATGATTTTCCCCAAGGTGGTTAGAATCATTAACCCTCAAATTGGTGAAAACACAATGATTTTCCCAAAGGTGATTAGAATCATTAACCCTCAAATTGGTTATACCACAATGATTTTCCCAAAGGTATTTAAAATCATTGAAAATGTAAGTGGGATGGTGTGCAATAATTTTCCCATGGGTAGTTATAATAATTAGACCCCAATTATGGAAAAAAGATTGATGGTTGATGATTGAAAACATGATGATGATAACTTGATACAAAGGGGAAAGATGAATTGGGACAACTTGTTAGTAGGGAGATGCTCATATGAATTAACAAAGGTTTAAATTCTTTCATTGTTTAATTACTCTATTTGGGATATGATTGGGATTGTTTTTGAAGTTGGTGCTGAGGAGATGTTGATATTGCATTGATGGTGTAGACTTTTTGAAGTTGATTTTTACTATAGCACATAACATAGGCATCATGATAGAACACAAGGAGGACTTGGATAAAATATACATAAGGACAAACTCTCATGATCCAATACTCAATAGAAAACAATGCATCAATGATAAAAACCATGATGATAATGTAGACATATGAATATGGATGGATTCAAGTATAAATGTGCAAGGAATCACCTAATGAATGCACATAGACTAGATCAAGGCAAAAATGCTGAAAGAAAACAAATAGGCACATAAATAAACACACAAAACAAATAAAGAAACAAATAATAATTAGTCACAGTGTTAGTACAAACACCACGCTAAAAATAAGATAATGAACATTACCCATAGAAAATAAGTGAAAACTTAACAAAAAAATATGATGGTGGAATAGAAGAAAAGGAAGGGGGTGGAAAATCTATCTCCACATGCACTAGGAAAGTGGACATTTCCTACATAGTTCCATGGATGATATATCCAACAAAACTTTAGGCCAAATGTAGTTTTCCTAGGAAATGGGATAGAATAAACTGATGATGATCAAAAAATATGATTGATATGATAAAAGAATAGGAATGGTCTTTAAAAATGGAAAATACATGAGATAAAAGGATAAAAAGGATGGGTACACTAAGTAACAAGTGATTTCTTGTGACTTAGTGAGGGTTCTCAAAATCTTTAAGGCAAAGAAGTGGTCAATGTTTTTAGTTTTTATAAATGTTTTTGAAAATGTTTTTAGAATTTTTATAGCATCTAAACTTGATTGAGAATGATGAGACACTAAACATTCCAAGATCATAAAATGATGAGAGCATTAAAACTTGAAATGGGTGCTCACAAAATAGTGAGAGTATGATGGCAAAGGGGGACTGAGCTAACCTTAACAAGTATTGAGCATGACCCACATAGTCCTAAAATGGCCTTAGGTCATAGTAGTTCTACCTTACAATAGAGGAATATAACTAGTGTAGTAGTCAATTCAAAAAAAATAGGCATAGTTGGTATGATGGCACAGTACGACTAGGAATGGTAAGTTTGTATGTCAAGGCAAAATAAATAAATGTTGACCCTAGTTTTCCCATAAGAAGTTATAACTAGGATACAATTGATTAGATCAATGATACTAATTTACCCATAGGTGGTTATAATTTATATTAATATTGGTGAAACACTATTTTTCCCCTATAGGTAGATATAATCAGGTTTACATAAACAAAAATGATAAGAAGGGAACAACAAATGAAGGATGCAACTACAAAATCTTCTGTTATACTACTCCAAAATACTACCTCTATCTAGAATGCTTGAAAAAATTACTAAAATTTATCTGATTCTTCATGTTGAATGTGAAACTAATGGATGAACCAAGGTAAAATAGGGTAGGATAGGATGGATCAAAACATACTTTGGTTGATAGAATGAAATGGTAGAAAAGACTAGTTTGAATGTCAAAGTGATAGGCTAGTAGAATGGTAGGATGATAGGATGGTATGGTATAAAGAAAAATATTGATAAAGTGGTACAAATTGAAATGGTTTTCATAGACAATACATCAATTAATTCAAGCATAGTATCACTTGAGGTGTATAATGTTCATAGGCTCATCAATTTCATCCTCGTCTAGTGTGGTGATCCTATATGCTCCTATGCCATAGTCTACAATAATGATGAAAGGACCTAACCAGTTGGGCTTGAACTTGCCTTTATAATTCTTCTCAACCATGGTATTATTTTCATTCTCTTTAAGTACAAGATCACCAAGATAAAATTATCTACATTTCATGCATCAATTATAGTGGCCATGGAGTCAATTTTGATATGTTTGAAGATTTTTCACTGCATCCATGCATTTTTCATCAACTCTAACTCTTACAGGAGAGTTAATTGATAGTCTTCATCATTTAGGATATGCTTCAAAGAGATGCATAATTATGGAAAATCAACCTTAATGGGAAGAATGGCTTTAGTACCATAAATAAGTAAGTATAGAGTGGCACTTATTGGAGTGAAATGATTGGTATGGTATACATAGAGGGTGTGGAATATCTGAAGGTATCATTCACATCTAACATCATTAAAAATATTTTTAACGATGTTGACAATGGTTTTATTTGATAATTTATCCTAGATGTTATGTTGAGGGTAATATGTTATGGAAAAGTGTTGTTTGATTTTGTATGTAGCACATAAATTTTTAACATCCTTGTTCTTGAATGATGCACCATTATTAGAAATAATGTCAAAAGGGATATCATAGTGAAAGATGAGATGGTTGAAGATGAATTTGGAAATTTACTTTCCAATCATGTATGTGAGGGGTATAGCTTCAATCCACTTAGTGAAATAGTATGTGGCAGTAAAGATATGTTTATGGCCATTTGATGAGGTGGGGTTTCTCTTCCCAATGAGATCAAGGCCCAATGTAGTGTATGGCCATGGTGTCAACATTAGTTTTAGATTCTTGGTTGGGGTATAAATATTATTAGCATATCATTGACATTTATCACATCTTTTCACATATGTAGTTGCATCTACATCCATCATTAGCCAATAATAACCAGTATGCAAGAGATTTTTAGATAACACTTCCCCATTGGTGTGGGATCCACATATTCCTTCATTAAATTACCATAATGCTAGTATAGATTCTACCAAAGGTAAATAATGAAGTAGAGTTATATCAAAACTAAGGTGGTATAGGGTTGGTCTGAGTAAGGTATAATTTTGTGAATTGTGGATGAAGGATTTGGTTTGTTTTTAGGATAAGTTAGGTGGTAGTATTTGGTCATGTAAATAGGTGTATAGGTGATAATAACAAGTAGAGATGGGACCAAAAATATCATAGATCATTACAATGGTTGATGGTTCATGAGCTGATGCTAACAATGTTTTAATGAAAAACTGGTATTCCTTGGCTGTATCTATTTGTCAAATAAAAGACCAAATGGTGGCCATGACATTTTATATTTTGTTGCTAGATCTTGGTATATGTTTAAACTAGATGCCAATAATCTACTGCTTTAGAGTGTCGACCATGGCTTTATAGGGAACCAAATTGTCATCTTTGGTCTAGAAGTGGTCTATAACCTGATTGATAATTAACTATGAATCACCATAAACCTTTAGATGATGTATATTCCTTTTCACTTCTTGTCAGATCCCTACAATGAGTGATTCATATTAATCCATGTTATTGGTACAAGGAAAATTGATTCTAAACTACTTAGGGATTAGATCCCCTATGGAGTGATAAATAAAAGGCCTATCCCTAATCTATGTGTCATGAATGATCTATTTAAATAAATCTTCTAATGTTGCTCCTTAAGAGGTGCATCAATGATGGTCGTGATGGATTCATTAGGAAATTAGAATTTTAATGGCTCTATATCTATAAGGGGTGCTTCAAAAAGCTAATATACAATAAATTACACCTTTATGGATTTTTGGTTTAGATATTATATCTCAAAATCACTGAGAAACATGATCCATTTAGCTAGGCATCCTTGTAAAGCTATTTTGGATAGTAGATACTTGATCGGATCTACTTTTGAAATGACCATGGTCTTATTGTTCAACATGTAATGTCATAGTTTTTGAGATACGAAGACAATAGCTAAACATGATTTTTCAATGGGTGTATAGTTGTGTTCATACACAACTAGTGTACAACTTAATAATTACACTGTATGCTCTTTTACATTATCATCATATTGAGCTAGAAGTGCCCCCAGGGCTTTGTCTATCACTGATAAGTATTGAAGGAATGGTTTCCATATTTAGGAGGTAATAAAACTAGTGGATTCACAAGATAGTCCTTTAAATATTTAAAATATTGTTGAAAATCATCATCCCAAAGAAATGTCACACCCTTATTTATTATATGCATAAATGGGTGGCACTTGTTGGCTAATCAAGAAATGAAACATCTGATGGATTGGATCTTTCCCTAAAAACTATGGAGCTACTTCAAATTGATTAGCGGTGACATTTAAGTTATGGCTCATAATTTGGTTAGATTGACTTTATTACTTTTTGAGACACAATGAATCCAAGAAATTTGCTTGAAGTAATGATAAAACCACATTTCTTAGGGTTGATCCAAACTTTGTATTCTCATAATTGCTCAACTATTCTCCTCAATACTGCTAGATGCTCAACCCTAGTCTTTGATTTGCTTAGTATGTCATCAAATTAGTCTTTGAAAATGTCATGCATCATATCATAGAATATGATTATCATGGATCTTTGATAGGTGGCCCCTATGTTCTTAAGACCAAATGGCATAACTTGATAATAGAATGTTCCCCACAAAGTGGTGAACACTATTTTGTGTTGGTCTTCTGGTGCTATTATAATCTAATTATAACCTAAGAATCCATCCATCAGTGAAATAATATCATAACCCATTGTGGAGTTGATAATAATGTCAATATTTGGCAATGGAAAGTCATCCTTAAGACAAGCTTTCTTAATGTCCCTAAAATCAGTGCAAATTTTGATTCCTTCTAGATTTTTAATGACTAGTACAACATTTAAAATCTATTCAAAATATTCAATTGGATTGATACATCTTACTTCTAAGAGATTTTACAACTCTTTATTGACTAATACAATAATGTGAGGATGCATCTTGTGTAACTTTTGATTCACTAGTTTGGCATTAGGGTGTACCATAAGGTGGTGAACAACCAAGGTGGGGTCCAAACCAAGAATGTCAAAATAGGCCCATGCAAATATATCTACAAATTCCATCAATAGGGATATAAGGACTTCATGCTCCTCCTCAATGTGGGATGCACCTAATTTGATCCATTTCAGGTCATTTAGAGACCCTATGTTTACCTTTATTGTGTCTTCCACTAGAAAGGTCGAACCATCTTCAAGAATAGTGGGCAAAGATTTGAACTATTTGGCTATGTTAGAGTCCTCTATTAGGGCCTATTATTCAATTTCTCCTAGACATGATGAATCAAAATCCCCCAATGGGAGGTATGGACATGTAACAAATGTTGTTTGAAACTCCTAGATGATGTGATCAAATGCCTATTATTCTTCAAGACTAAAGTTAGATTCATCAATATTAGTATCCTGGATGATTTGATAAAAAAACCTATTATTCTTCAAAAATAAACTTGGACCTATAGAAAAGTTCATTATTGATGGTCTTCTGGTCTATATTTGAAAAAGGTTGAGAACCCCTATCTACTAGCACTTGAAACAGGTTTTCACCACTAGACTGGCCTTTATATTTACTATTTCCTTGGTTAAAAAGTGCCTTAAAGAGGTTTTCACTTTGGGACCTCAATGTTTTATTTATTTGGTTTTGGTTAAGGGTGTTCACCCACTCTCCAAAATAATCTTTAGGATCTAACCTGATTAAGAATCATGATTTATGATCTCCCATTAGAACATCGTCCTTAAGGCCCAGAAAATCATAGAACGCTTCATCATTATGAAACTCATCAATCATTATGTTAGATTCTTATTAGCCCTGATATATCAGTTGGGGATAATATAATGGTAATGGATTATGTCAAATGACTATTCAAAGGGTATAAATGGTGTTATTGTCAAGTAGGCTAGTTTGGGCTAAGTCATCAAATTGGCTATGATCAAACTCTACTTCACTACCAACAACATTGTCACTAGTCATTGGTGATGAAACTTGAATAAGATACATGGGGTCACCCCTAGGTGGTTTAAATCTAATTCCATAGGTTACTTTGTACTTGGTCATAAAAATTATCTCAAGTGTTTCCTATTGATTTGGCCTGAGGCCTCCTCCTTCATAATTTTGGTTCTCTATGATCCGATAAGGAATGTGATACTTTTTGTAAAAATTGACCAATTTATCATTGTATAATCATGATTCATATCCTTCAAGAGGATCCTATTCTTGGATTGAGGTTGGTATGAAAGTAATGGGTGCTAGACTATGCTAATGACCTTTTCCCTTTCTTCCAAAGGACTTAGGGTTCTGTGGAAGTTTTTTAATGTGAAAGGTTTGATTGGTTAAATACTCTCCTAGGAAATTATCTAAGATAGTATAATGATTGGACATTTTAGGAGGTGGTATGTGGGAAAATGAATCAAGGGTATCAGGGTCAATGTAGTTATCCTTTGATAAATCTATAAATATTATTTTCCCCTTATCCTATTTGGTGACTAGATTCATACTGAAATGGTAATTATAGCTCTTGAACTTGACCTTTAGATGTTTGCAATTCTCATATGGATGAAAATAGCTTGAAATATTAACCTTCATCCCTAAATGAGAGAACTTGATACAGGAGTGTAAGGTTGATGGGATTGCATGAATCTCATGTAACTAAGGTCTACCCAAAAGCATATTGTATGATAAATAAAGATCTAACAAATGGAAAAATGTATCATGGATCAAGGGCCCAATGATTACTAACAAGCTAATGGTTTCTTGGAATTCTCATTCTTCATTATCATAGGCTTTAATGGTGATTATTTTTAATTGGAGATCTACTAAGGTGTACCCAATAAGCTTAATAAGCTTTAAAGACACTATATTCAGACCCAATCCATTATCTATGAGGACACATTTCACCTTATGCCTCTTTATGTAAACTTTGATGTATAATGGATTATTATGAAACAAGCCAAAGGATGACATATCACTTTGGTTGAAGGTTACTTATTGGGATGAAGCTAGGTGTCTAACCAAAGCTTGAAATTATTAGGGGATATGTCATTTGGAACTATGGATTGACTAAGGAACTCTATCAAGATGTTTTTGTGGATGGTTGATGTATGCAAAAAATCTAAAATGGAGATTTGTGCTGGAATATTTTGAAATTATTACACAATGTTAAATGTATTTTCTTAGACAATGGTAAATGGATTATTCTGAGGCATAATGGTTACTTGGATGATGGGTGAAGTACCAGATGGTTGTGGTCCTGTTATGGTAATATTTGACCACTAAGTTGTGATTAAACAATTAGGATTAGATACAAGACCATTGTTACTATTAAATTATGGTAGAGGGGGACCAACTAAGATGAGTCTTAGTTGTTGATGACATTATACAAAGTTATGGGCTAATGATGAGTTATCAGTATAAGGTCCTAACATGGGAATCCCTACTTGTTGGTTCACCTGTGTATAGTCCTAGGTTAAGGAAGGATTAATATAATGGTTTGGTTGATTTGGTATGATTAGAAATGGTATTATTTGATTTGTACTTGGTATTTGATTGATTTAAATGGTTGTAATGAAACCTCTTATAATATGGCCTATAACTAAGTTGTAGTCATGTGCAACTGCATTGTAGGTCTATTGGTTATTTATACTATTCTAAGCTTGATTATGTCCATTATTTTGAGATTGTTGGTTATGTTATTGGTTTTATTTAGTCTTTTGGTTTGGCCTTGGTTGTTGATACTATTGTTATTGATTTTTCATTGGATTTTATTATTACTATTGTTGTTAGTTGTTATGTTGGGGAAAAGGATTCTTATAAATGCCAAGGCTCTAATTAGAGGTAGAAGCTCCATCATCCAATGTGATATCTCCATTTTACAACATATTCTAAATTACATGTCTAATTTGCACATAACACCAAAAATTATGGCCATTGACCCTATGAAAATCATATAATTATTATGGCTTGTACCATTTTTTCATGTCAACACCCTCATGAAGTTGCTCTTTCAAAATGGGCCATCTAATCAAATTAGCTATTATGAACTTATGAAAGACTAATTATATAATCTCTCCAAGGTTAGTAAATTCATGATGAGTAGGTATGTTTCTCCTTAAAGGAGAAGGGTTTTGAAAAGGCATATGTATTTTCTACATTTACTACATTAGTTGTGCTATTCTAGGATGTTGCACTTATTGCATGTGTTGTGGCTAATAAAAAGGTTATTGGTTAGGATAAAGTTAGAAAGGTGTAGGTAGATCAGATGGTGATTTCACCATTTCGACATGTCATGAGTCTGTTACTCCATTCCCTAAAACATTCTTGTTGTGATTGAATTGCTTGGGTCTATCATTGTTATTAGCCTATACCAGTGGAGATGCTTGTGCATGGATTGGATGTGGATTTTAGCCACTTTTTTGGTTTTGATTTTGGAATTGTTTTAATTTGATGAGGTTATTTTAATGATCCCTTTGTTAATGAGGGATATTTAGATCACTAAACCTTTTTCAATGATTTTTTTGAATGAATACACACATTACAACTCCAAGTAGTAAGATATCTTGATGTGTAGATTTTTGGTAAACATAATGGCTAGTTGTTTATCTGGTAGACTATGGGTAAATTAGCTTGCAAGGGATATCCATCATTGCATATTTATTGAAAAACTTTTTACTTATTTTTGTTTTACTTGTGTCAAGTCTCCTAATGAAATCTCTCACTCGAGATTGTTAGAGAAGTGTTACACAAACTTGTCTAAAAGATCATCAAAATCAAAAACTAAATTCTTTTGTAATTTTAGGAATCATTCCAAGGATTGTCTAGCTAGACTTCTTGGAAACAAAAATAATAGATAGATGTTGCTATAATCCACTGGTTGGCACATAAAAAAGAATTATGTCAGATGGGCTTTTGGGTTACCATTACTCTTGTATTTGTCAAACTTTGGTGTCTCATACCATAGAGGAAATGGTATTTGTAGGTACTACATGTTGAAAGGGTAAGAACATACATCATCCAACTTGAAATTTTTGGTCTATTTCCCTATTTTCATGGTATTAATTACATCCTTCATTTGTTATAGCTCTTGTTCAAGGAAACTAGGATGATTATTGGTTAGAGGTGAAGGCTGCGTAGTCACAAGTGGATTACTTTGACTATGATATAATGGATGTATTTGCTAGGGTATGTTGGATTGGATAAGAAATGGACTAGGAATACACATGTATTGATTAGGGTGAGATTGCTAATTAAACTTGCAGTTATGTGATATTCTAGTTGGGATTGGGTATGTAGGCCTAATGTTAGGAATATTGAGGTTGTCATGTTGGTATATGACCATACTATGCCTATTGAGTTTGAATAGGGATATGTTGTTGACTAATCAAACCTTGTTGTTGAGAGGGAACTTATGAACTAAGACCCTATCTCTAAACTTGTGGCATATTATGCATGAAAGGCATCTATTTCCTAGTGGGTACTTAAGGAACATTGAAACCTTCTAGTTACATGAATCCCTATTATGAAGTGGATACATGTTAGATATTTATCATCTGTCACTGAACAATACTAGTACATTGTTGGTTAGACATCATTTGGTTGTGAATTGGCATGTTAGCTTGTGTTTGAAGAGGTATGTTTGATACTAATTGGTGAGGTGGAAAAATGGTTACCCCCTATTGAGGTGGCAATATGTTTTTACTCTGTTATATGGGTACACTAGATTGTGCCTATTATTGTGGTGACCTATTGGGGTGGAGTAAGATTCATCATATTCTATTGTGGTATGACACTAATCATTGGTTGATTACTTAATCCTTATTTTTCGGTGCTAGAATAAGTAGCTAGTTAAGGATTAATGGTATTTGGTTGAGGTTGGGATGTAGAAATTCCTACTTCTTGAGTTTGAGAGCCACTAATGGTGCTACTTAAAGGTAAATTTTGTTGTTGACTATGTGTTTGTGTGTTAACACCACTTTGGTCTAAATTGGACATTGCTTGTGCATTGTTCACTAATTTTTGCTCACTATTTAACATAGAAGTAGAAGAAACTTCGTCAATAGCTAGGGTATTGAACATGTTATTAACAAAAGTGTTTTGTGTGAATGAGTTTACACCCTAGTTTTTTTGACTATTCATTTCTCTTAAAAATCTTGTTGAAGGGAGTGACTGAATAAGAGGTGTATTTGACATGGACAAGTTGATAAAATTTCATGCTAGGTTTTGATATGCCTAGTATACTATTTGAATTTACATTAATTGGTCCTATATGAGGCCTCTTTGTGTGACAAACATACGTGGATCTAGATATGGCATTAGTATTATGGCATTGGGGTTTATAGAAGAGGCTTGATCATTATTTGGATTATAAAACATGTTTTAAGGCCCTCTTGGTAGATTTGGTAAATTGTCATGCCTTACCTCTATGGATCTGTTAGGATCATAGGTTGATGGCATGGTCACGTAGTAGGGTTGTTATAATTTTTTTGTAACCATAGGTAAACTAGACAAATATTAAACCATCTATTCTTAATCTTTCTTCATGTATGGTGGCATACTAAACAAATAAATAGCCAAAGGATCTTAAATATGTTCCCCTATTTAAGTGTTATATGGTGGATATGAATCCATCTCCCAAATAACATCATCTCCATAATGGTCTTCAACAAAGTCTTCTTGTGTTCTAACATTTCCATATCCTAGATTGTACATAGTTCCACTACGTGTGTAGTGAGCCATGGTCAAATCTATGACAAGTGTTTTGTAACAAGATGGATTAGAGTTATGAAAACTATGAAAAGCTATGTGTGAAAATATAAAGGGTTCAACTTTTTCTAACTTGGTTGAGGGTGGAGATGAATCTCCAAAAATTCTATAGAAATACTTGGTAAAAAAGGTATAATGTAAAGTGTCTAATGTTAAATGTTTTACACAAACAAGGTCAAGTAAAATGACCTAAAAACAAGATACTCAACTCTAATATCCAAATGTAGCCTAAATAGGTATAAACTAGGAAAGGAAATGTTGTTAGGTATTTTTTCCAAACACGGAGTCAAAATCCAGGCTCAAACAAGCTATGCTAGGAATTTTAGCCAAACATGGCATTACAATATAGGCTTAAAACAAAGGATGATGATTAATCTAACAAACTTGGAATAGTTTGGCAAAGACTAGGCACTTAATTCTAGACATGAATGTGATCTAATTGGCACAAAACATAAAACAAAAGGCACTTTGAAGATGGACTAATTCTATCAAACAAAGGCACAAATAATAAAGTTTCCAAATTTGAGTAATGTATTAACCTAAGTTATGAAACCCAAAAGAGAAAGATATGTGTATCATCCCCTACATATCGAGGCCTAAATTGAAATCAATTAATGTTTAAATATGAACTTGGAAAATTAAATCAAAGACTCAACTAAGGCAAACTAATATTTGTTAGGATCTTACAGATACAATTGATTACTTTTGTGTAAGCAACTAAACATGGAATTAAACTAGAATAATAAGTAACTAGAAATCAGAATTAGCAAAGAATAAGAGATACAAGAAACAATGAAAACTTGTATTAAACTCTTCTAGAAGGAAATACAATTGAAGAAATCTCTCTTTCTTCCACACCTCTCAGATGTACAAATCTCTTTCCCTCAAGAGTTCTCTCTCACAATTACAAACACAATTCAGCTACTTGAATTGATTCACCCTTTTTCACATACCTACAAGCTATGAAGATCTATCCCTATTATATAGAATTAGGGATCATGAGCTATGCATTCTGCACCATTAGATACACCTCTTAATCAAAGGTTCAAATCAGTCCTACCAAAAATAGAATTGCGGACTCAATACTAATAGTTAAAATTATCATGCAAACAATCTGTTCATCCACGAAAATAGACTTCTAAAATGTATAGGTGACCGACATCGATCGATCCATTACCAACATCAACATCCTCCAGTCGATCCCTAACCAATGTCGGTTGATCCTAACCGATGACGACAACTGTGTAGTCCAGCAACCTTTGCATTTGCTCATCTAGTGTAGCTTTTAGCTCCACACCTCAACAATCTCCCACTTGGAGATAAACAACTGCACCTGTACTTGTACAACAACATCCTCTAGCTTGTTTCACCATCTTCAAGCTCAATCTTGAAGACCAACAAAAGTTAAATGAATATTCAAATTCTCCTTTTTTATCAGCTTTGTTAACATATTAGCAAGGTTCTTATTCATATGGATCTTTTCTAGCTTCAACTCACCATCCTCCAATACCTGTCTAATGAAGTACCAAAGCTGTATATGTTTGGTTCTTGAATGAAAGGCTGAATTCTTTGCCAAATGAATTGCACTTTGACTATCACTGTACAATCTGCAACTCTCTTGCTCCTTTCCCAACTCTTCCATGAACCATGTCATCCATATCATTTCCTTGCTAGCCTCTGTGACTGTAATGTATTCTGCCTCTGTAGCAGACAAGGCAACAACCTTCTACAACTTTGAAATCTAGCTAACTGCCATACCACCAATAGTGAACACATATCCTGTGGTGCTTCTCCTGCCATCCAAGTCACTTGCCATTACTGAATCTACATATCCATGTAGAGAAGTGTTTGACCCTCCATAGCATAAATTCCTACTACTGGTCCCTCTCAGATATCTGAGAATCCACTGAACTACTTTCTAGTGTTCCTTTCCTAGATTGGCCATAAACCTACTGACAACTCCCACTGCTTGGGCAATATCAAGTCTAGTACATACCATTGCATACATTAAGCTCCCAACTGTGGAAGCATATGGAAATATACTCATGTACTCTACCTCATCATGTGAATTAGGACACTGTTCTTTGCTCAACTTGAAGTGTCCGGCCATAGGTGTACTTACTGGTTTTGCATCCTGCATATTGAACCTTTTCAACACCTTGTTCACATAATCATCTTGAGACAAAATCAAACAATGATTTTTCCTGTCTCTCTTGATACTCATGCCAAGGATTTTATTTGCTGCTCCCAAATCCTTCATGGCAAATGTGTGAGCTAATTTTACCTTAAGCTCAGTAATATCCTGCATGTGTGAACCTGCAAGAAGCATATCATCTACATATAGTAATAGGATAATATATTTACCATTATTGAATCTCTTAAAATAAACACAATGGTCAGATTGACATCTAATAAAGCCATGCTCTATCATAAACCTATCAAATCTCAAATACCATTGTCTAGGAGCTTGCTTAAGACCATATAAGCTTTTCTTCAACCTGCACACAAGTTTCTCCTTACCTTTGACCTCAAAACCTTCCAGCTGATCCATATATATTTCTTCATCCAAATCTCCATGAAGAAATGCTATCTTAACATCAAGCTACTCAAGATGCAAATCCTCAATAGCAACTAAAGACAATACAGTCCGAATAGAAGTCATCTTTACTATAAGAGAAAAAATTCACCAAAATCAATACCTGGTTTTTGTGTAAATCCCTTTACTACCAACCTGGCCTTATGTCTCATTTTTCCATTCTCACCTTCCTTTAACCTATAAACCCATTTGTTTTTTAGTTCTTTCTTTTCGGCTGGCAACTCAACCAAATCCCACATTTGGTTCTCTTTTAAGGAATCAATTTCCTCATTCATGCCAAGCTCCCACTGTTTCTAGGATTCTACTTGCATTGCCTCATCAAAACTTTTTGGTTCTCCACCATCAGTGAGCAACAAGTAGAATAATGAATTAGAGGTTTACTTACCCTTTCTGACCTCCTCATGGGCGTATGAGACTCATTCACTGCTTGCTGTCCACCCAAATTCTCTGTCAATGACCGATTTCGGTCATCTCTTGGTCTGTACTTGACTGACGTCAGTTCCACCTAACTGATGTTAGTTCCTGTGTGACTGACATCAGTTCCTTTTTGATCGACATTGGTTCCTACCTGACCGATGTCAGTGTCTATGTTTTCCTGTAAGTGATTATTCTTTCCCGCAAGCTCATTTTGGATCATCACCTCGTCTAAATCAACATTGCCCTACTCAGAATTATTCAACTTCTTGAGCTGATCATTGTACATCACCTTCTCATTGAAAAAAACATCATGACTTCTAATAATTTTTTTAGTTCCTAGATTCCACAACTGGAATCTAAAATCTTCAGATGCATAACTAATAAAAGTGCACCGCATAGATTTAGCATCCAACTTCTTTCTATTTTCTTTATCAACGTGCACAAAATCTTCAAAACTAAAAAATCTAAGAAATGAAAGATCTACATTTTTACCTATCCAAGCCTCTTCTGGAATTCTACCATCCAGAGTAATAGAAGGTCCTCTGTTAATTAGGTAAACTATAGTGTCTACAGCTTGTACCCAAAACTATAAGGGCAAACCAACATGCAACCTCATACTTCGTGCACGCTCTAATATTGTTCTATTCATCATTTTAGCAACTCCATTTTGTTGAGGTGTCCTTAGAACCATCCTTTCCCTGTGTATTCCACTCATAGAATAGTAACTTTTGAATTTATTGTTGTAGTACTCACCACCATTGTCAGATCTAAGGCACTTCAATCTCAAACTTGTTTCATTCTCAACCAAAGCTTTCCATTTCTTAAATGTGTCAAAAACATCAAATTTATTCTTTATGCAATAAACACATACCTTTATTGTAGCATCATCAATGAAAGTAACATAATAGTATGATCCTCTAATATAAGCTACCTGGGCTAGTCCCCACACGTCTGTGTGAACAAGCTCTAACTTGTGCTTCTTCTTTGTTGACCTAGTTTTGAGAAATCTCACTCTCTTCTATTTTCCAAAAATACAATGCTCACAAAAATCTAGATATATGCTTTTCAAATCTGAAAGCTTACCTTTTGACTTAAGAATAGTCATTCCCTTCTCACTCATGTGGCCAAGCCTACAATGCCACAACTTTACATCTACATCTAAAGTAGATAAAATAGAAGGAGAATAATCAGTAATACAATTACATAAATAGAGAGTACCTACTCTCTTACCTCTGGCTAATACAAGTGCACCTTTGGAAACCTTCCAAGATTCAGCTGTGAGAGTTATTGTGCAACCCTCATCCCCCAAATTTCCTACAAAAATTAGATTCCTCTTCAGGATGGGTACATGCATGACATCCTTCAACACCCATGTGTTGCCTTTCTACAATTTCAGTTGCACTTTTCCTTTGCCAAGAATTTTACAAGGTTCATCATCCCCTAAATAAACTTTTCCAAAATATCGTTAGACATAATCATTGAAAAATTCTCTATTTGGGGTTGCATGGAAAGAGGCACTAGAATATACAACCCAAGATTCTATTCTATTATCCAAAGAAAGTGTAAAAGCATCTTGTGCAACAATACCTGCAACTTTTGCTTCTTCTTTACCTTCATGCTGATTTTATTTTTTAGCTTTCAACCATCAATCTTTCTTTGCATGCCCTTTCTTTCCATAATTCCATCAGATTATTTTTCTTCCATTTCTGGATTTGGATCTACTTCTCATCTTTGACTTAGACCTTGATCTCCCTTGTTTGGGCTTCTCTTTTTGCCTTCCCCTGCTTTCAATACTTAAAGCATTACCTGATGTTTCCTTTGTGCTTTTCCTATAAATTTATTCATTCAAGATTACACTAACAACATCATCTACTTTCAAGATATTTGTAGCAGATGAAGTATTACTAACTGCTATTATCAAGCTATGCCAGCTTTCAGGTAAAGAGCATAAAATTAAGAGAGCCTTAATTTCATCATCAAAAACTATTTTGATTGAATTTAACTGATTTACTATTGCATGGAAATCATTTAGATGACTAGATACAGATCCACCTTCATGCATTTACAAATTAAATAATTGCTTCATAAGATATACCTTATTCGAAGCCGAGGGATTTTCATATAAATTTTCCAAAGTATCCATTAACTCTACCATTGTCTTTGCCTGTGACAAGTTGGAAATCACAGAAGATACCAGGCTCAACCTTATGGATCCCAGAGCCTTTATATCAAGAACATTCCATTCTTCATCTTGAATATTTGTGGGCTTGCTTGAAACCCCACCCAATGGTAAGTATGGATCTTTTTGATACAGATAATCTTCTATCTGCATCCTCTATAATTGATATTTCTTGCCGTTAAACTTCTCCATTCTTAGCTTACTTTATTTTGCCATTGCTTTACTCCCACTCAATCAGAAACCCCTGTGAGTGACCTGTAATCAACACACACTAACCCGATATGATACAACCTATTAGTGAACCCAAGCTCTGATACCACTTGTTAGGATCTTACAGATACAATTGATTACTTTTGTGTACGCAACTAAACATGGAATTAAACCAGAATAATAAGTAACTAGAAATCTGAATCATCAAAGAATAAGAGATACAAGAAACAACAAAAACTTGTATTAAAATCTTCCAGAAGGAAATACAATTGAAGAAATCTCTCTTTCTTCCACACCTCTCAGATGTATAGATCTCTTTCCCTCAAGAGTTCTCTCTCACAATTACAAACACAATTCAGCTACTTGAATTGATTCACCCTTTTTCTCATACCTACAAGCTATGAAGATCTATCCCTATTATATAGAATTAGGGATCATGAGCTATGCATTCTCCACCATTAGATACACCTCTTAATCAAATTTTCAAATCATTCCTACCAAAAATAGAAACGTGGACTCAATACTAACAGTTAAACTTATCATGCAAACAATCTGTTCATCCATGAAAATAGACTTCTAGAATGCACAGGTGACCGACATCGGTCCCTGTCTGTCTGTATATGACTAACATTGGCCAATCCATTACCGACATTAGCATCCTCTAGTCGATCCCTAACTGATGTTGGTCGATCTTGACCGATGACAGTGACTGTGTAGTCCAACAACCTTTGCATTTGCTCATCTCGTGTAGCTTTTAGCTCCACACCTCAACAATATTTTGATGACAAAAAATTTAGGTAATTTTGAACCACATGACTATACTAAACAAATATCCAATAAGGCTCAAGTGATTGGTTACAAATAATGATAATTGAGACATAAGACAAGACAAGTCTTTTGAAAGAATTTGGCCAGTGTAAAAACATTATTGCTCACAAAAGATGTGACAATGTTTTAGATTAAGGTAAAAACAGGTTTTGAAGGGGCCCCAAAACCCTATATAGATCAAGAAAGATAAACCATTACAAACTTCCAAGGAAGGCAAACCCACTGAAAAATAGTAACAAGACCAGGTTTTACAAGGACATGAAACCTCAACAAGACCAGGTTTAACAACCTGAACCCATGCTAAAAAATATAACAGTAGCAGGAAGCATAAACCATGACAAAAAACCCCAAAATCTTATGTTCTTTGTCACCAAGAAAAATAAAAAAACCATCAGATCTAGAAATGGTGACGGTCAAACCCAAGTTTGAACCATCAAACCCTAAAAAACATGAACGGTTGCAAAATGACACTTAGTGCAGCCCTCCCACAGGGGTTTCCCCCTGCAAAACCAACCCCTAGACCCATCACCTCCACCACCCAACCCATCCGCCCTAATTTCTAAAAAGATCACCACCTCGCCACCATGGAAAACCAAATATCTCCAATAAACAAACATAGATCCACTCAGAACAGGGTAATGGTCAGCGCAACAACCACAAAATGGAAATTCGAGGCAAGAATACAGATCCGTGCAATAAAAAAGATCTTTAGGCACCGTGCCCCAACACCATGGAACCCACCATCCTTGGGCTGAGGATAGGTCTCCATTGACCGAGGCAATAGCCGCAGAGGAAAGGGATACAACAGGGCCGTATCCATGTTCACGTCCACGCTCCCTTCCCCCACACTCCCCTCATTTAAAAACTCAACGGCACAAGGCTAGGGTTCATCGTAATGCACTACAACTAAGCCTCACTACCGCTTTGACCCAACATCGCCATCCAAACCAACTGCCCCATCAGTAACAAGATCATTCTCGCTGCCATGGCATATAGGTATCTCTGATGAAAACATCTCCCTGCACAAATCAGGGTTTTTGGTCATCACGACGACCTCCATCTGCCTCACAGTGTCCTCCTCCCACCTCACAATGACCTCCATCTGCCTCACAATGTCCTCCTACCACCTCACGGTAGGAGTATTATAATGCCCTGTACTAAAGATGTGACAATGTTATGTTTCAAATACTTATAAGTAAAAAGACTTGATATGATTTGGGTAGTGTATCATTACCCATCTCAATCAAGTTCCACACTCAATGTTTTGACACAAATGTTTACTAAGTTAAATTAAGGTGTCAAATAGATAACATAATGCCTCCTTAAATAATGGAGTAGTGTTGGACATAAGACTCATTCATAATGTGGTTTAAATAACAAGTTTAAATTCTAAAACACTAAGAAATAAATAATAAATAACAAAAATACAACTAAGTATATCATCCTACATCCTATCAAGGTGTGGCAAAGTGGGGTTGACTAAAACCTACAAGTTTTTAACTGTTTAGATTGATCCCATGTATACACACTATCACGTATGCACACAAGAGAACTAGCATGTAAATTGAGTCCACATCAATTGGCTTGTTATGAAAAGGTATTATCTTTATCTTAACCACTACATCTATTAATTGGTCAATGTAGTATGATGTCCAGATTGATCATACATCCTAGGCTTAGCTTGCCACTAACAAAGATGGTTTAAATCCTCAAACCACCATCCTAGCAGGGCAATCCCAATTTATATACCCACTCATGGAGAGGGGTTAAAACACTAGTTGGAGATGAATCCCTGGGTCAATGCTTCCCTAAAGAACTCGTGAGAGGCAATGACACCCCCTTCACAAGATAAGATGCATGAAAATAAAAGATGATTAGAAAGACTTTAGGGTTTCTTTTAGATCACCCAATACTACATGAGTTTTGGGGAGAGCCTAAAAAATTTTATTTCTACACCTTGGAATAGGCACTAAATTTAATGGAAAGGCACTTTTTATCCCTTGATTTTCTTATAGGGGATGAGGGAGAGCATACACACACTATCTTTTTTATGAAATAAAAAATTAACAAATAAGTTTTGCAAATAATTGTGAGTAAAGTTTGATTTTAAGCACCAAATCAAATATGACATTAGTTACTAGGCCCCTTAGATTAAGTGGAAAAAAAGAAAGAATTTCACAAAACCAAATGAAACAAAAGACATCTAGGTTCATTTTAGGCCCAAAGTCCAAGTATTCAAGATTTGTATTAAGTTAATTTTAAAGTACCAATTGAAAATGTTCAAGACTTGGGATTCATTTTAAGCACTAAACAAATTTTTTCTAAAACCTAACCAATCATATATTATTTTTAAGCACCAATATACAAATGTGCTAGACTTGACATGTTCATTTTAGACCCAAATTAAAATGTGCATTATTTGACTAAATTATTTTTAAAAGCCCAAAATGAAGTGTTTGATTAGTTAAAATAATAAAATTTAGTCTTCAACTTAATCCTTCAACCTATAAATGTTATATAATAACCCTTTACTTTGAAGCATTTTATTGATTGGGAAAATGATGTTTGATTTTTAGTTCTTGGGTTTCAATTTAATTTCACATAGTGACTGTTGGTGAGCATAGATGACCATCACTAGTTTCAAAACAATTGTGATTATTGATTAATAGGTAACTATCATTGATCAAGTATAATCACTATCGATTGATAAATATATTTTATGATGACCTATGAACCCAAAGGAAAAAACACAAAAGATGAAACATTTGAGGTTAGGCTTAGTTAGATAAAATTTGATAAAAACCTACAAGGTAAAACTTAATTGATGGATTTAGATGATATTGAAACATATAAATCAAGAAATGAAATGATAAGAAGAATCAAAATGAAATATTTACATCCATTTCTCCCCTATAACTTAACTATCGATGGTCTCATAGAATCAGTGGTGGTTGTGTAGAACCCTGGGTGTTTTATCCAAATCGTCGACGGTTACTACTAATCATAGCTGGTCTCTGTGTAGATCCAAGAAATAAAAATAAACATAAATACAACCAAAAAAAGTTTAAAAATGTAAATTTAATAAGATTAAAGCATCCATTTCTCAATTTAAGACCTACATAATGATCTCCTTGGTATGTGGGATGCATTGGGTCCCATTAGTCATGCCATTTGTGATACAAGGAATTTGATGATGGAAGGGAGGTTAGATCAAGTGTTAGTCTCAAAATGAAATAAAAATGAAAACAAACACACTAATAAAGCTTAAAATCTCCATGCCTAGATCATAAAGGGAGCTTGATGAACAAACAAATAAAAAACACAATCAACATGCAAAGAAATGATAACTTTCCTTACCTTCCTTGAATGCTCCAAAATGATCTCTCCATTGGCTTGCTCAGATTGTACTCAAAAGGTCTTCATCAATGGGGCTTAGTTATATCTATCTCCTCTTTACACCATATTTATCTTGTGATTTGTATTTATGTTTGATCAAAATGGCTTGTCTTGGCTCAATTTTGGAATTATAACATTATGCATTTGCTTGATGAATAAAATCCTGCATTATAACTCTACTATGTTCCAAGCTCTCTAAATGAAGATCTCTAGGATTACTTTTATAAGCTTTAAAATCAACTTGGAATGAGTTAAATCATAACTCTAGTTGGATTAGTTAACCCTACTAGGGTTAAAAGGTGTCAAATGGTCATGATTAGCATGGAATAAGCATGGGTGGTATATTTTCCAAAAATGACAACTCACAAAAACTAATTATGAAAACTTAGGATATTTATTGATTTTTTAATTTCCCTTTTTGATAATTGATTTAATTTCCCATGGATGAATTCAATTAGGATTTGGTTTGGATTTGATTAGGATTTGCATATTAATTAATTATTTTTAGGCATTTGAAACATTTGTGCAAGTTTGGATTTAAATTATTTAAATATTTTCTATTTTTAATTGATTTATGAGCCAAATTAATTTAATTGCATGTGATGAAGCTAGATTTGAGATGTTTAGAAACTCTTACGCTAAATTTTAAATGGTTAGTAAGAATTGATCTAAATTTGGGTATGAAGCCATTCATGGCCAATTTTAGATGTCCACATCTGCTAGGGTTAGTTTTGAAATAATATGATGGCTTAATTTCTTGAAGACATTTCAAGGTTTTAAGGAACATCATTCAAGAGTTTTTTAGAAATTTTTGATGAAAATCATTCTATAGTATGGGGTGAGCATATTATTATTTATTCCTCTATTATTATTGAATGTTTAGGTATTTTTAAAGAAGGTGTAGTTGTCAGTAACAAATTGAGTTTTCTTGATCTGATTCAAATGTTCATTAATGGCAATAAACCCTATCTTAAGTTGGCAAAAACTCCATAAGGCATGGCTAGAGGAATCATTCAGGATAATTTTCCACCTTTATGGTATAATATCCCATATTGGGTCATGAAATACCTCACTTATGATGGATATTTCACTATGGTTGATGGTGGCACTATGCAACTTCTCATTCATTTGAGGAAAAGATCTTGTAGACTTGAATGTCAGGTAAACCTACCATATTTTCTTCACCTTTCTATAATTAATGTAGCTCAAAAATTAAAAAGGGTCACTAGATCAATTAAACATCATGGTTTAATTCATCTCATTTGTCGAAAACATTTCCTAAAGAAACCTAAGTGTGAGAAGGATTAGTATTCATTTATATAAAAATCACTCCAAATTCCTGGTAAGAAATCATAACGTCATGTTTCTCCTCCCATGACAACAAAAATAAAATAAGGTCCATATTTGATGCTTGTAACTCCAAATATGTTGCACCAAGGGTCAAAAATGAAAATGAGGGTTTCCTCAAAAAACCCTACTCCATTTGTCAAACCCTAACAAAGTCATCAGTTGATTCTCTAGGAGGAAGAGGAAAATGAAGTATAAGTAACTAGAATTTTGGGGATTTTAAGTTCTCCCACAGAGGTTATGGATGTTGAATAGATACTTGAAGAAATACAAACCCTGACACAAGAGATTGCAACTAAAGAGTAAAGACCCTTACCTTTAATAGTTGACAAAGGCAAATATCCACTCATATAAGAAACTTCATCTTCTCCTCAACATGTCCAAAAGATAAAGAGTTTCAAAATGATATAACCCTACCACAATATGAATAAACTATTTGACAAAAATAATCACAACTATATTTTCTTTGATTGACCTTGCAAGGTAATGACCAATCTATTTCTAATTTGTAAATATCATATGAAGATTATGTTTCTCAGGTTTAAGCACAACAATTTATTAAAATAATAGTTAATATTTAAAAAACTATAATTCATAATCAATTATTCTCATAATCTCATGAACTTAACACCTTATAAAATTCCCTTGCAAATAAGGATGCTCAAATTGATAATCTACAAAATTCTATTATTAGTAAGGATATTCAGATTGATAATCTAAAAAATTCTATTGTTAGTAAGGATGTTCAAATTGATAATCTGCAACACTCTATTTATGATAAGGATGCATTTCTTGGTCAATATAAAACTTGCATAAATGAACTAACAACTCAGAATGCTAAGTTGCAAGCTACCTTCCAGGTTATGCAGAGGGAAATAAGGGAGATAGATATACAAACTGAAAGAACCATAAGAGCTATTCCTTATTTTATTCTATCCCTTCATGAAATTATTTCAATTTTGAGGAAATTACATAATAAGATTTAGAATTTGGAATCATAAAATGCCAAAATTAAAGTGGAATCTGAACAACAGTTGCAGAAGGCCTAGAATTATATTTAGACTATTTGTGAAATTGTTGAGAAATTATTATGTTGCAAAAAACCTTATTTAATGTATTTTTTTTATTCACAAATAATTTTATAAGTGATAAATGTAATTTATTTCTCTTGGTTTCCCCCATTTCATTAAATATGAACATAACTTCATGGATGCTTTTCTTAAAGACACCACACAAAAATAAGATTAAATTTGTGAGTTTTATCTTTGGATCATGTTATTGGGCCACCAATATGGATTTTTGGTTAAATTAGTTATGGGGGAAACATAATTATGTGTTTTATTTTCTTCCATGAAAAATAAAAGTGCTTGGGAGCAAACACATAATCAATTCCTAGAATTGTAGAATACTGTAGGCTTATGTATGAGATCCCAGTTTCTAGAAGTTCACAAACTTCTTACTGCCTTCCAACCTTTATATTATATGTACATGAAAAAAATGAATCATGAATTGTTAAGAGAAAATATAATAGCCTTCTGAGCCTTTTTTAACCAACATTCTTCTAGCTCTATCAATGCAAGTATGGCTAGATGGGAGACTTTTCCTATTGCCTTGAAATGTAGGGAAGTTATGAGTCCCACCAACATCAATTAGATTCTTTAGAGAGATAGGGAACTTGCTTAGATTATCACTCAGCTCTTGGAAGGTGAGTCAGATGTTTGGATTGGAATAATATTCAAGATACCCATTCTTTTTTATCCCATGTCTCCTTGGTAGAATTGACATAATCAAGTAAAAATAGAAATTTAAGCATGGTTACATACTGTGGTAAGAGATTTGGCATTATGATTGGGGACATCATTTTTAAATCTATGATATCAGTCACCTATTAGAATTTAGACTCTTGGATTGAATAATAGTTTTCCCCTAGTTTGTAAGAGGGCTTGAAAAAGGTAAAGTGTGGGGAAAAATTGATGAGCATTATATATAACTCATTATATCTCATATAAACTATCCATAAGTTTTACCTCTTGGTTATATATTGCATTAAATTTAATATTTAAGGTATCATCTAAGTATAAAATAAGTGCAATTATATTCTATTTGTATGTGATACATTATTGATTCTCTATCTTGTTATTTATGTCTAACTTGGTCAAATGAGTACAATTTTACATACAATGATACATCTCTATGGAAAAATTGTTCTGATAAGTCATCAATAGTTTTTGCAACACCTTTTTGGCAATAATTTTAAAGACTCGACATAGAAAGTAGTGAGATACAAAAATCCTTAGCTGAGCTTCAAAGATCTATAGCTCTAAAGATGCTCTAAAGACCTATGAAGTCATGCTCCAAAGATGCTATGAAGACCTATGCAAATATGCTTTGAAGATGACTAGCCATGCTCCAAAGATGCCCTTCTATACTCTACATATTGATGTAACAACTCTAGATATATATACTATACATATATAGAATTTCCCTCTTTAGATATCTTATTTTAGACATTACTATTCATAGTAATAGTCTAAAACTATCCAAATACAAATGTATTTCTATTTTTCAAAACTGGACATAATCTCTTTAGAATATATGTTACTTATACTCAATTTATTATTAGTTGAATCAATTCCATTGCCTCTATAAGCATGGGATCTGATTCTTAGATCTTCTATTTTGAATAAGCATATTTGGATATTTATATGACCAAATTTTGTATTCTGAGAGTAGTCATTGAGATGTGCTTTAAGTACATGTCTCATTCTCATTCTAGGATAATAGTAATAGAGAAGATAATAGAGTGAAGAAACATTTAAATGTAATTTTGTATTAGAATTTGTAGCATTTGTATATGTTCCTTTTGATAATAAAATATTAATAAAGTTCAACATTCCATTCCATTATGGATTAAAAGTTGATCCTATTCCGAGGAAGGAGCAAGGACCCACTTCTCTCCAAAGATCAGGATAATTAGTATTTCTAGTTTATAGTTTAAATGTTTATTTTTTTGATCCAGGTATATTTAATTTTACTACAAAGTGTGATTTTCCTTTAAATGTAAAGTGTGATCCCCATTTTAACATAAGTGTGTTTTCTTTTAATACAAGTGTTCTTTTATTAAATGTAAAGTTTGTTTCAATTCAATACAAGTGAGTTTCCTTTATGCAAAGTGTGTCTTTCAAATTTTATAAGAGTAGAGTTAATAGGAAAGTTTTTTGACTCATCTCCATATTCAAAATCTATTAGGAAGTTGTCTAGGTGATAATAGGAAATCAACATTCTCACATTCTAAAATACAACATTGTCCTACCTAGCCATGTAAGTCGAGTGAGGACACTATAGTGTATTATGTTATATTTTTAAGTTCTGTATGTTGATGGTGTAAACCAAAGAATCCTTTTAACAAGGAATGCCATAGGGGATATTCAATTAGCAAAACGTTTATGTATTTAATTTTTTTGCATCATAGAATTAGAATCTTATTATTATCTTTAGGATTTAGACATCAACTCTAGATTAAAAACCCCCAAAACAATGAACTATTAACTCAAATATCCAACATCTCATTGCATATAGCCTTGGACACTAGCCATTGTATAAAATGACACCAATCCATTGATTGGTTAAATTAAAGGTATAATGACAACCTATCATGTTTAAGGCTACAAAGAAGATATTTACAAAAATTAACAAATATTCTAAGATCTTTATCTCATCCAATTCCAACCTATTCCTACTTAGACATGTATGTACATAGCAAATAGTTATGTCTTGTTATCTCCAATTTATTTCAATATCTATCAATAAATGTACTTTAATATTTTTAACAATATCAATTATATAAATTAATAATAATATTTGTTTGAGTTTTCTATTAACTAGCATGTTATAGAGGTAGGTTTCCATCCTTATACCTTATACTAATCTATATTTTTAGCCCTATATACCTCACTATATCTTTCAATTTAGGGTTAAACACATTTATTCTTGGTGTTTTCTAAAATATAGATTTTTTTCACATGTATCAATTTTCAAAGTTAGAATTATTAATTATTATACATATTTAGCATTATGATATCTACCAAGTTTTATATCTATTAGTACAAAAACATATTTATTATTTTATTAAAAATAAGGTAAAACATATTGATGAACTCATATATTTTTTTTTAGCATTTTGTTTTATATTTTTTCTTTAGGGTTTTAGCTAAATCACTGATTTCCAGACACTAAAGAGAAATTCTCTTTGACCTCAGGGCTTTAGAATTCATAATTTTCTTGCAAAAAAATATTTTATTTTCATTAGATTTAAATTTATTTTTATATATTGTTTTCTTATAAATTATATTCTAGTAGTTTTAATACTCTTAGGATTTGTCATTCTAGCAAATGGTCTTCAGTTTTACCTAAGATATGCTATGAGGGGTATTACTCCAATACTCAAGAAATTAGGAAGCACTATATATGAATTTTATTTTCCATGTGCCTCATGGTGTATCATAAACACCTAAATTTTATTTTTAACCATATAAATTCTTAAATCATTTGTTTTTATAGTACACTAGTAAGCAGTTAGCCCCAAGAAGTTACTCTCAACATATCCTATAGATGGGATAATGTAGCTACATGATAAAGGAATCCTCCCTAGTTAGTGAAATTTGGGATATGTTGAATGTATTATGGTTTAGATTGGTATATCTAAGAGCATACAAATCAAACACACCCTTTCTAGTTACATCCCTAATCCCAATTGTAAATTGAAAAGTTTTAAATTCAAAGCATGGTTACAATGAATGTATTTTACAAATTTTTAAGTTCATTATCACATTCTATTGTACTTTAAATTTTTTTATTTGGATCCATTATATATGGGTATTAATAATTTATATATATATATATATATATATATATATATATATATATATATATATATATATATATATATATATATATATATATATATATATATATATAAACCTAAATCTAGTCACAAATACTTGATCATGTTATTTTTAGTCCCTTTTAAATTTAATTAACTTGTGCACTTAACCAATACCTATTTTTCCACCTTACCCTATCCTCAACACTTATGAGGACCTATTTATTTTTTAAATTGTTATTTATCACCTACATAAATGTTATGATTTATAAAAATACCTTTATGCATCTATATATACAAACTTATATCCCAAATTCCACACTTTTCCCTAAGGGACATGAACATTTAGTAAGGACAATAGTGGTAAGCATTCCTATCCAATTTTGGACATTGTTGTCCTTAGCCTTTAAGGGTACAATTTTAAAATAAAACCCTCCCTTATCTTTTCTTACATGTTTTTAGGATTCCTATCATGTGGTTTCCCATTTTGAATTACTATAAATGCACACTCAAGTCACTCATTCTACCACTTTGTAATTTTAATATAAAGGCATACTTACACTTTTGCACACTGAGAAGAATTCCATATTTTAATAATTATGATTTAAATCATTGTAAACATTCTTCATCCAAGTTATAATCTTAATTTATCCAACCTAAATCAAAAGATGATCAAATATTTAATCCATTCCTAGATGAATTCATATAGTTAAAGGATCACAACTACACAATGCACTATAAGTGGGAGAACTACGTGGGTTTGATGTACCTCATTAGAGTATTGAATATTTAGAGAAAATTCAATCATCATGGAGGTGATTGGGGTTATATTAGTCAAATTACACTCCACCTTTTTATATTTATAGGTTTTCAATAATTTATATCCCTATTAAGGTTTAAACATTGGAGAAGTTTCCTGTATGTCTTTTACATACTTATGAAGGTTAAATTTACACATACATACCCAAATTATGCTATTGCAAGTGATATTGCCCTAAATTTTTTGTTTTTTGTTTTAAAATACGATCAAAAAAATGGAACAGTAGTGGGATTTTATTCATTCCTTATTCTATTGATCTTGTCCTTATTCAGTTTCAATTCTCAGTTATGGGAAATTGTAAATACAATTCACAATTTCCTCTTTTTTCCTTCTGCCAATCAAACATAATTAAATCCCAAATAGAAAAAACCAAGCTTGTCATTTTTTTTCCTAGATATTCTTCTTTAAATTGTTTTCAAATTTTCAAATTTAGTATTTTACCTTCATTATGATTGTTAAAAGTTCATTTACGACATTCTAATTCATTCTATCTAGTTTATCTTAATTAGGGTTAATTTACTTTTTAATCCAAATTTAGATAAAACATATTGGTGAACCCATTTATTGATTGAACATTTTCAAATCCTAAGTTTCCCTCAAGGTTTCAAATTTCTAAGGTTTCAAAAGTTTTATCCTAGGATTTAGATAAATTCCTAAATATCTAACACTAAAAGAATTTTCTTTCAACCTTGGATCTAAATTTGACACTAAAATAATTGTATTTTCACCTTAGATATATTAGCTAACATTGAAAGAATTTTATTTTGACCTTATATATGATATTTGATAATGAAAGTATCTTCTTTTATCCTTGGATTTCATAATAATATACTAATCTCCATACACATTTTTTTTTAGCATTACATTTTCATTTATTGTTTGTAATATCCTTGCCATGGAAGATATATATAGTTTTGATGACTATGATAATATAAGTGTCCAATGTTATAATATTTATTATTTAATTTTTATAATGGTATTAATTGACCAAATAAGTAGAATAAAAATAATAGATCACAATGATATGAAAATATATTAGAGAATATGAATAATAGATAAGCCACTTTGAGGGGACAACCTCCCAAATGCTTAAACTAAAAATGAATAATCTAATATGATTATGAAAAACTAACCCTACTTCCTATTTATAGTCTACCAAGGTGTGAAAAACCCATAGGCTGACATAATAAGCATATGAGTGCATATATAAATGTAAAATAATATGTAAAATGGTTATGCAAGCCATAAGTCAACTACAGATATCACTAGACAAGCCAATGTTTAAGGGCATAACATGTCCCTCCCCTTAAAAAAAACATTGTCTGTAATGTTGAATAAATCCTAGATGTTGTTTCATGAATGCTTCATCTTCCTAGGTAGCATATTCAAATGGTGGATTATTCCATTTGATCAAATACTCTATAATCACTCCAGACTATAACTACTTAGTGTGCATTTGAAAGACCGTTTTAGTATTAAGAATAACCAAATGTTCATCCAATATTTGTTGTATATCAATATGGGTAGAATCCTTAGTTTCTTGAACACCAATGGAAAAAAATCACACCATAAATCCTTTAGCACCCTTTTTTAGCATCTTGGTCATCTGATGTGAACTAACCACTTATGGAGATTTAGCTCTTAATCCCCATAGTTCTAATAGCTTTCCTTAAAAAATAAGCTGCATGAATAGTTCTTGAAAATTCATCTCAATAGTTACCAATGTGGTGAGCCATTTTATTCCCAAAATATTGTCATTCCCATCCATAATAGTAGTAAACATAAGAGAATCTAGAAGATAGTCTCCTATTGCTAACTTAATATTGTTGCATTTTCCAGAACAATTGACTATACCACCATATGCAATCATGACTTGAAATTTTGGGGTTGGGTAGATGAAACATATCAAATAAGTATCCATTTTATTTTTGATGAAATTGTGTGTAATTATTGAGTCAATAAACACCATAACCTTTTATTTCTTAAGGAAAACCACCGAGGTTTATAAATACCTTTAAGGGCATGGTAGGACATAGTAGGTTGAGAATCTATAACTTCTTCTTCAGGTCCTTCAAAACCCTCACTATATGCCTCATCATATTCTTCATCCTTGTTTTCCCCTTTTATGTAAAATAAATTGTTTTTAGCATATTAATGACCTTTTTTCCATTTACTATCACAATAATAACACAACCCTTTGGCACACTTTTCTTCAATTTGTTACAATGCCAATCTAGTAGGTTGAGGTAGTGATGGAGTTGAGGAGGTCTGTTCTTAGCTAATAGTGAAAGGATGATGTTTTATTATCTCTTTTTCCTATGTTAATCATGTTCTTAGTATAACTTTAGATATTGTTATGGGGTTAAACATGTGAACCTCTAATCAAATGTTATATTTTAGTCCACCCAAAAAATTGTTAGTTATATTTGTCTTAGTGATGTCCTCCACACAAGGATAGATTTTGAGACTGATGAATATAATACTTCACTATTCTCATTTGTCATAGTTTGGATAAATAGCTAAAGTAGGTTTCAAAAATATTATCCCAATAGTGAGACATCAGTTCATCAAAGAATACTGACCATGTAATAGGACTACCCATCTTTTTCTTTTGAGCACACAACCAATGATACCAAATGAATAGCTCAAGTTCCATTTATAGATATTTCATAAAAAACATTTTGAAATCTAGGAGTTTGGTGTAGATTAAATAAATTTTCAATTTGAGTGATCCAAGTGAGTGGATCCCTACCATCAAGCTTGTGCAAGTCTATTTTTGGAAACATCAGTTTCACCCTTGAATTGGTGATGTTAGTGTAAAGAGGAGGAGGAACATAATGGGAAATTAGAGGGTTGTTGAGTGGAAAATGGGATGAAATGGTATCCAATTATGTCATGATTTGTTGTAACTCATTGCTCATGCCATTAAGCTCCCCTTACATTACTGATATTTGAGTTTGGACTTGCACATCCTTCTATGTCAGGCCATGTAGATTCAACTAAATTTGAGAAATCATCTCTAAATACATCATATCAGAGGTTCTAGGCTCCATGTCATCCCTTAAAGGATTTTTTAGGGTTTTATTGTCCTTTCCCCCACCTGAGAGTGTTAGGACCAACCATAAGAAGGCTCGACAGTGAACCTTATTTTTCCCCATTGACCCAACTTTGACATGAATTTTATTAAATATGTTAGCATCAAGTCAAAAATATAAAATAATATACCCAAACTAATTTTTTCCATGCTTTCCAAAAAATGTAAATAAATTTGAATTTTTTTACAAATTATGAGCTATGGAGTGAATTTATGAAAAACCCTAAAATGGTGATAAATTTTGAAAAACATATCCAAATGAGCTTAATTTTGAATATATACTTAAATTATTTTTCACCTTAATTAAAATTGTAGATAAATTAACAACCATTTATGAGATATAACCAAATTTCAAGATCTAGGGATTTTGACTTGATTATGGCCCTAATTGAAGCTCTGATACCACTTGTAATGGTATTAATTCACCAAATAAATATAATAAAAAAATATATCATAATTATATGGAAATATCATATAAAATGTGAATAATAGATAAGCCACTTTGAGGGGGCAACCTCCCAAATGCTTTCACTAAGAAGTGAATACTCTAATATGATGATAAATAACTAACCCTACCTCTTATTTATAGTCTACCAAGGCCATGGAAAACACATAGGCTGACCTACTAAACATATTAGTGCATAAAAAATATAAAATAATATGCAAAAGGTTTATTCAAGCCACAAATTAACCACATATTTCCCTAGACATGCCAATGGTTAAGGGCATAGTATTTTTTTTAGAAGTCAAGTATGAAATGGTAACAAGAGAAATCATATATTAAAGATGTTAAAGGGTGTAATCACCTAAAAGTGGTATTTGGATGCTAAGAGTTTTGATTGAGTTAGCCTATTCATAACTTAGTCCTAGACCTATCCTAGAGCCTTTGCCACACTTTTCTAGACATTATGTAGAACATCAACACCTACAGTCAGCTAAAACATAGTCTCAAGACTATCTTCTCATATCCCAACCTAGCTTTTATAGTAGTTTTCTATGTGGACATTAACACCACATTTAGGACACTACATCCATATGGTGATAGTGTCCCCAACTGGGCACTACTATGATTAGTCCTAAATCTCCCAAATGAATAATTTTTCAAATGTGTGCCTCTCCTAAGGTTGGCATAAGTACATTTTCTTATCCACATAAGCTACATATATATATAAATACAATTCTATTTTACCCTTATTCACTAGATGTAAAATAGATGCAAAAACATAATCAAACCAAAGACAAGTTGAAAAAAATTAAGGTATTTGATCCCTATTCTATCCTAATTCTACATACCACCTATTATCAACCAAATTTACACCCTTTTGAAGGTATTTCAAGCCTTAGAAATTTGGAATAACATGGAAATAATACTAGGCTTTGGGAGGCCTAAATTGGATTGAATTTCTAGGTTAAAGGGCTAGCTCTCCTTGATGAATCACTTAGGCTAAAACATTACTCTACCAAATTGAATAAAATAATATAAAAGAGGTTATGCACCAAAATAATTGGACCAATACTAACTAGATATAAATGCAATTCAAACATGAGACTAACCTACAACAAACACTACTCAAAATTTGCCTCTCTACATCAACATTTTACATGAATGTTGTGAAGAATTTTTGGGCTAGGAGGACTAGTCAAGAGGTCATGAAATGACACTAATGAAAATAAAACTCAATAAAACTTTAAACCTCATTTAGACACTTCAAAAAACCTAAAAAAAATATTTCAAACTGAACATGAATACTAGACAAGGACACCATACCAATGAAGCAAAGTTAATCACTTGATAAGATCAACTAATCAAGCACACATATTAAACCCATCAAAGGAGGAGGTAACATCATAATTTTATCATTTATAAAATTATTTAAATAGGTATGGATTCATCATACCTAGGTGGAAGATACCAATATATCCTATCAAGGATAAATATATAGAGAAAGTGAGAGAAGGAGAGAAGGGCGTAAGAGAGAGAGGTGACAAGTGTCACTCTTAATGGAATAAGTTACAATAAAGGAGGATGAGTTATGAAAAAATTATAGTAGACCATACAAGACATGTTTATATCTCCTAAATATGTTCTTATCCTCCAAGGGGTGTAGGGGTTTTCATCTTGCTTGACATCTTGTAGTTCCACTTCAAAAATTCCCTTCTTTGGCTTGTGAATGGATAAGTGGCACTCTTTAACATAAAATATTATTTAGTTACCTTATAAATATATTATTTGACACCTTAAATTTTTTTAATATTCTTCATAATTTATTGTACCATGATGATCACAAGCCTTTAGGTGGCTTGAAGTCCCATTTGTCCTACTACGACACTCTTGCTTACAAGTGTAAAATTTTGAGTCTGTATTCATAAAAGTAGTATATCTCCATAAATTTCATATTAATATAATATAATACCTAAAAAAACTCATTTGGAATCATCAAAATCTCTTCAAGACTCTATTTTACACCAAAATCTCTCATTTGCCCTCATTCCTTATAGCCCTGAAAACATGTAAACCTACTTGTGTAGAAGAGTGTATGAGGGATATTTATATATTGTAGAAAATTTTGATGAATAAATATCCCATTACATCTATATACAAGTTTTTAAGATCCAAATCTAAGTGAAGTGTCCTTTTTCTATTATTCTCTCTCCTCAATTAGGCCTCCTTGCCTAGAAATTGAGTTTTAGCCAAAAATCACTCCCACATGTGTGAAACTTTTTGGAAGTGTGTGATTAAATTTACCTATGCCAATTTCATACTCCATGGAATTTTTTAGATCCTGATACCATATACAAATTAAATAATAAAATATTTAATTAGGATTTTTTAGTAACTAATTATTTATTAATTTATGGGAGGAACTTTTGGATCTAGATTTATATCTAACCTCCCCTCTTGAGTTCTAAAATTAGATAGGGATTGAATCCAATTTATTTATCCAATAAATAGATAAGGGTATAATTAATCTAGAGTCATTTTAATCCTTTCAAAATTTAAGAGTATTATAATGAAAAAGGGAAAAGTCAGAGCATCTGGGAAAAAATGATTTATCTCAATTAATAAACCAGTTAAAGATCCCAACCATAAAGTAGATAGAAAAGGTGTTGTGTAAATATATGTATTTATATATTTCATTATTTTTAAGTTCTCCTGATCAATCCTAATACATATGTTATATGGTTAACTACAAATCCATAAAATGGTCAAAACCCTAGTCTAGGTGCTTATAGAGGCTTGAGAGGTAGTTAGAGCATTTGGAAATAAATTTGCATACTCTAAATCTTGAAATGAGTTTTTTGAGGTATAAAACATCTTTTCATAGCTTAATACACTAATAAGAGTTCTCTTCAAGTGTAATATAGGCTTGTAGGTAGTCCATGTAACTAGAAAAATAATTCATTTCTCCCTTCTTGGCCAACTTGGCAACTTATAGAGCTTATATTTCACTTTGGGAGACATTTAGAGGTGTTTATAATGTTTTATAACCCTTATAAAGTCCTAATATATCTCTACACTTGATTTATAAACCACTCCTTACTCTGTACCTTCACAAGCATACCTACAACCCTATTTTTTTGAGTAATTTTGTACACCTCTATACTTGATGTGCCAAATAACGGTTTAAAATGTTGATTAGGTGAGTTTTGGATGTCACCAAGGTCATTAAATGGTTATAAAAATTAATTTTAAATCATTTAGATCAACTTTATTCTCATCAGGTCACTAAAAGGGTTTTGGAAGGGTTTAAGGTGCTTTATCATCTTAAAAATGATTCATCTAGTAAAGGCCCTTAACCTAAAAACCAATGCCAAAAGTTTTGAGTTATTAGACCATAATAATAACCCCTAATATATTTTACCACCATGAATATTATCCTATAATTTCTAAGCAAAGTTTATGCTTCTCAGGTGACTGAATATACATTCTATGACTACCCTGCACTTCTAATGCTTATTCATTACTTTTAGGTATTCAAATAAAAAAATTTTGCCATGAAAATGGAGTATGAATTCCCCCATATCATATCCAATTAACATTACCTTACATATATCACCTTTAAATGAGCAATGGCCTTCAAAATATTATTCAATCTGCTTGCTTACTATGAGGGTTTATTGACTGACCAAACTTATTAACCTTAGAGGTCTATGTTTACTCTTTTATCCACTATTGGAGGGTTTTTAAATTCATATAATTCTGTTTTAAGTATATTAACATCTCCTTATTCCATTTATACTTTTATTTCATCCTCAACAAATAACTTTCATCATAAAGTATGCACACATTACTGTGTAGTCTGCAGGATTAGACCTACTAGGTCTAAACAGAGCTTTCTAAACCTTGAAATTTCCTTCCAAGACCTTGAAGATCATACAAAGGTTATTATATGATTATAGAGTCATTTTAATATGTTTTTACTCTTATCTATAGTCTTTTTACTTCATAACAATGTAGGTACTTCAACATCAAAACTAAGCAGGCCTAAAGGATTGCATGGCTTAATATATGCAAGGTTTAAGTGAGTGTGATTGGTAATCTCCTTATTTAATATTAATTTTAGTCTCTTTGTACTCAAATATATATTATAAATTATATAATAACTCACTTTAGCTCCCATACATCATGTTTTCCAACTTAAGAACCACTTGAGTCACTTATAGTCAACCTCTTGGGAGTCATAATACCTTATCTACATTTGGAATTTAAGACCTATTTTTTAAATCACTAAGAATTTAAATAATACTTTAAATAGTGTTAAGTATTAATTTATCTTCATTTGAGACTCTACAAGTTTTAAAGACATCTTCTCACACCACTATGTAATGATATTCCTCACATTGTTTGTCAAGCCTGTATATAACCATCTAGGCTTGTTACTATGTAATAACCCTTTCTAATGATATTATTAATCTTAATGGTATTTTTAGAGTGTTTAGGAATAAATTTATATTATTTTCCACTTTCATATATACCTCTTGATCCTCACACTCACAAGCACACATACTCTATATCAGGTTCTACTTGTAGGTCAGTTTAGGTCATCACTGATTATTTTGAGCATTGGTTTGGCAATCACACCTCTCCAAGATGTTTATACTCTAAAAATGTGAGAATAATATATTTATATAACTGTTTAGACTCTTAAAAACACTTATTTAGGTACATTTCAAAATCATTGTCCATGAAATCTAGACCTACATGTCTATATACCTATAGGTCCGCATTTCTATGCTTTTAGGCCTTTAAATTGTGCAAACATGATATTTTGGGTTATAAGGACATATATAAATATTATTATAACTTATATTTTGAGGTAAATACCTATATATCACCTTGATTATTTAGGATCAAACCTTAAAACAATTGATAGGCAAGCAACTTACACACACAATCATCAAAATGAGAGAACATTATGAATTGCTTGGAGAGAATGGTATTGGGATCAGAATGGAGAGTTTTTGATGGATATATAGGGATTTGATTGGAATTAAAACATGTTATATAATATTAATTCATCCCATAAAACATTTAAATCTGAGGACAATAAAAGACCATGATAACCACCTTTGTAAACTATGTACAGATGGAGTTTTCTTGACCTTTGGAGTCTACAAATCTTAAATAGAACTTGAAAAAACATGTGAGATTATTTTAAATACCATATAAATCATATTCAATTAATATCATGCATTCAAACATATTTAAACTACCATTTGAGAAGAAATAATGAGCTTGTGGGGTTGATCAATTCTTTTAGACTGCCCTGCCTTCTTAGTGATTATTCATAAAGGAGAGGGAATGGATTTTAAAACCAATGAAATAAATTTTAATATGATTAATAACCAATATTATATCAAAAATTTCAATACTAAACTCTCTCTCCTTTATCTGTACCATCTACTTTAAAACTACCTTTGCAAGTGTGGCAATGGAGCGATGGAGAGAAGGAAGCATTTTTTGTAACATTGACAACTTTCCCTACAATAAAAATGTGGATTTCACCTATAAAATATAAATGACACTTATATAATGTTTTTCACCTGAAGATGATCTCATAATTCTATACAAGTGAGTGACACTCCCTTGTTTAGTGTTGAAATGCAAGAATCTATCTACTTTATGTCTTGCTAACATATATGGTAGTCATGTAACTATGATAAGGATCTTATAAAGATTTTTATTATGAATCATTCACTTTGGAGTATTTATCATATGTTATAATTAGCCAAAAATCACCTTTTTCTTTAATTTATCTTACCTTAAAGTCCACAAATAAACCTTAAACTTTCCAAATCAACATAAAATTTTTATACAAGTTGATTAGGTGGTAAAGTGACTTAAATAGAAAATTAATGACCTATGAAAACTATTGGACCCACCCTTTCTACTTCATGACATGACTATGATAGTCTAAGACAAGAACAACCATTACCTTAATCTTTATAAATTTACCTTATACAATGCCAATAATCCTTATAAAGAACTTTTGAAGAACATATAATACATGACCAAGCTTTGATCTAGGTTAAAAATACATGAAAATAAAGTTTTTACCTATAGGGGTTGACATTTTAATCTTGAGGGTCAAAATTGGTCAACAAATTCACAATTCACGAGGGTAACATGCCTATAATGCTTACTAGACCAATAGCCTTGTACTTCCATTAGGTAATAGAGTCACTTAGACTCAACCTTAGACCTAAAATAGACCTTGACACTTGAAAAAAAATTGATTTTACCTCTAAACCACACAAAATAAAGAGAACACACACAAAGAAAAAGAATAAGACACAAACATGTGTTAGCTAAGCTCTTAGGGAACACAACAAACAAGAAAGGAAATAATATGTACAACTGACCTAATTTTTTATCTTCCTCCTCAATCAAAGGGGAAGATTATGAGATATTTTACTTCATGTGATGATGAATAATATGAGGCAAGCTACCTCTTGGACCTTGGTTTTGTTGTCTTCATCCTCTCCTTGAATACCACTCCTCTTATCATGATATCAAGTGAAATGATAAGAATAAACAAATCTCTTATGAATATGAACTCATCATGTACTTCAAGATCAACTCCATATTTATTAGTATCTACAACTTCATCCAATGATGCTTCATCTACGCATTCTTCCTAGGCTTTCATGACATCTTGAGTGACCTCATGTTTCTTATCATTTACTGCAAGATCATTAAGCTCTTCAAGGAGCCTTGTATACTCACTCTTGGATTCATCATGGTACTCAATGAATGTGTCTTGTTCAATCTCCTCTTGAGCATGATATTCAATAGTCAATTTACCTTTTCAAATAACTTCAACTTCTTGAAGTGACTCAATATAATGCTACCAATCATCTTTTGACTCCTCTCTTTGATCAATATGAGCAAGACCAACTAGAAAATAATATTCATCTTTATCTTTAAGAGTTATAGGGATATGAAGAGTTTAAAAAACTACTATGTAGTCATGATGTGAGTTTAGTTTAGCTTCTTCAAGTTCATCTTCTTTCTCATTATGAACTATGTCAACATCATTCATAACCTCAACTTGTTTGCTTAGAGAGATTTAAACATCAAGGATAGTTATAACCTCAACAATATTAGATGAAATTAAATCTCCTTCTTGAAGCATACTATAATTACCTTATTATATAACTTCATCTTTGAAAATCAAAATGCTTCTTTCTTCCCAAAGTGGAGTGCCAATGAAAATATCCTCATCAAACTCACTTGAAGTATCTTCATCATCTACAAATACAACGTTATCTTCTTCACTTGCCTCACATAAGACATGTTCATTTTCAGGAAGGGATATGGTGTCAGGGTGATCAATGTGTCCATGATTTTGAGAGAGAGTATGAGGTATGGTATATGGCTCATGAATTGGCATAGAACTGAAAGAGCATTTTTGTAACTTGAGGCCTTGGGAATGGCAGATGTTTATAAGAATTATTGGAGAGAGATAACATTCAATTGTGTTATGAGTGTTTAATTCTCTTCAACAACCACCTTATCCTCCTTATAATCTTTTTAAGGCTCTTCAATAGCTAAATTTTTTTATTTAACCTTCTCAACTAGGACCTTCCTCTTATTTTGAAAGCCTTCTTGGATAGACCTCCAATATGGAAAAGATTCAAGTTCTTGAGGAGAGGGAAGTGGAGATTGAATGGGCCCAAGGATTTTTTTGACTTCAACCTCTTGATCTTTTATCTCTTCCTCTTTAATTATTTTCAACTCTAACTCTTCAATTTATTTGTCTATACTCTTTTAGAATAGATTTTATTGAAGGTGATTAGTGACTTCATGAGGATAAAGAGAAAAATAAGGCTAATGTTGAATACAAGAGGTCTCTTGAGGAGGGATGGGAGGACTTGTATATGTTTAGATTATTCCTTGAATTCAACTCCCTAATTGATGCTTGTCTCACCTTGATTAATCTATGATTTCACCATTTGATACCAACTTAGAGTATTAAAATACTTATTAGGGGGTTCTTGAGGAAGAGAAGTAGAATCTTGGTTCTCAACAATAATCTTATCAACAACAATCTCCTCATTATTTTAAATGCTTTCTTGGATTGAATTCCAAGAAGGGAAAGTTTGAGGAAAATATGAAGGGCTTGGAACACTTTAGAACTCACTTGAAATGGTATTTTGGGAAATAATTAGTGGCACATGTGAGGGATGATAGCATTAAACTTAATATCCTTAATGAACTCTTAACTTATTTTCTATGATTTGAATGAGACCACTTAAATTCAATATTTCACTTGAGAGTATTTTCCAATTTGCCCTATAAATAGGTGTCCATTCTTGTTTCATTAGTTGTAATGAGTCCCTCATATTATGAATGAGATGATTAGGGACACCTTGAACATATTACATTTGTGTGTTAATACCTACCATATACCTTTGATATCCCAAGAGGGTTTTCTTGAAACTTGAAATGGACTCATTTTAGAAGTGACTATGTTGGGTAGGGACATTTTGAGCTTGAGAAGGCTTATCATATGCAACATCATATTCATTTAAGGGGATATAAGTTGATCATAATATTGATATGACTCATAAAAAGGTTGATATGGATCATGACAAGGCTGGCATGACTAATCATAGGACTGATAAGAGTCATGGTGAGGCTAATATATAGTAACATAGGATAAAGATACCTCATCAACTTGAATGAAATTGATATTCACTTCAAACTCAAACATAACAACTTCATCAAGATAATGAATTGAAATCATAACTTACTTTGAATAAAATATTAGGATTATAGAACAACTAATTGAACATGTATTCACCATTAATGTTTTGAATGCCTTGAAAAGATGATATGTAGAATAACAACACCAATAATCCTTCCACTACTTTGGACCTTAGTCCCACTAGGCATGCCAAAACTATGATCAAATAAATTTATACCTTTTATAAGTTAATTTAATCCTTCAAAATTTATAATAACATGAAATCACCTCAAGGTTGTATGTGACCTATTTAAAAGGTAAATTTATAGGTTATAAGGATAACTCCCCTTGATGAATCACTTAGGCTCAAACACTAATCTTCCACTTTCTATGAAACAAGAGATAAACCTATTAGAATGGTGGTAATGCACCAAATATAATTAAACACTAAAAAACAAATAAAAACACACTTCAAACATGAGACTAAACTAAATAAGACACTACTCTAAATCTGGCTTTTTGCATCAACATTCTTCATAATCTTCATGTGAAATACTGATGTAAAAAGGAAGATTTGGAGTAGTGTCTTGTTAAGGTTAGTCTCATGTTGGATGTGTATTTTTATAAATTTATTAGTGGTGAATTATATTTGATGAATCACCCCCATTATAATATGTTTCTCTTATTTTTCCTAGCAAGTGGTAGCTTAGTGTTTGAGCCTAAGTGATTCATCAATGGGAACTAGCCTTATAACCTAGAGATTGACCTCTTCAATAGGTCACCCATAAAATTGAGGTGATTCCATGTTATTTAAAATTTGGAAGGCTTGAACTACCTTTAAAATGGTGCAAATTTATTTGATAACATTACCATATATAATAGCCCTAAGCTTAGTTTTCAAAGATTTTAAAGCTCAAGCACATTCAAGTCTTCCAAGTCCACTATTATTAAAAAATTCACTTGTACTTGCATCAAGTACTGGGTGGGAGAAATACATCAAGATTTATCTCTATTTAGAGTATTGGTATGTAGGTAACTCTCTTCGCAATGAGGTGTTGAGGATATCGAACCTATCTTACTAACAAACACATAATTATTGCTCATGCCATACTTGCAAGGAGGATTATGTTTTGGACACTAAATTACAGTTTAAAAACACAACATAAAGATATATATTTTTTATGTGTAGGAATAAGACCTAAAAAACAAGCATAAGTGATCCCAAAAAATAATAATAGTCCCACAAAGGGGACACTACCACCAATTTAAGGACACTATAACAACATGACACTACTATCTATTTGGGGGGATACTATTCAGTGAGAAAATAAATTATAGAATCCTATTGATGACACTTAGAAATATCTAGAACTCAATTTATAAATTCAAAATAATTGAAAATCTATAAAAACATCCATACTTAATTGTTGCATATTATTTGACTAATTTATATATCTCAACCCTTTAATCTAAACATAGGATTTACATAGTTAAAACCTAAAAGGTTAAATAAAAGGACTACTGTGAAACATCAAGTCTAACATGTCCCTCCTCAACTGCATCCACCTCCCACATTTCCCCTTGATTGTGTTTGTATTCATATTCAATCAAATATACCTAGGGTTTGTTCTTGTGAGGCCATTCAAGATCAAATCATCATTATGAAAAATTAATAGAAGAGTTATAAAATCAAAATCAATATTCCAATTCAAATATCATATCAGGGAAAATAATAACACATACAAATAATGTAGATAATTCTAGTATTAATCATGTATTTTCATCTTCATCTAAATTTTTTTGTGCCTAATAAGACTTCGTATCAATATTAGAAGCCAAAACATACTACATCTAAAAATAGTGATTCAAAAAGTGAACAAAAGGCTAACAAAATTTCAAGTGAGACTATAAGATAAATGATTCAAAACAAGTTGATCACATTATCTTATATGAATCTTCTAACGTTATAAAAATATTATTTCACATATCATAAAATGCATATGCATAGTAAAAATAGTTATTTGGATTTAAAGGATGAAATATAAATGATAATTAATACTAGTGATCCTATAATATAAACATCAATCAAGAAATCCACTCACATTATGATTGCATCTCCTAAGAAACAAGTGGAAAAATCAATACTAGTGTAAAAGGAACAAAAACAAGAAGCATGAATATAAAAGGATAATTCAAAGAAAAAAAATTACAAATGGCAAAGCTAGAACAAGAAAATATTCACAAGGAAAAACTAGATAAAACATATTAAAAAATGAATAATATGAACAAACAAGGCTATAAAAAAATTATAAAAAGAAAATTTTGAAAAACAAAGGGTACAAAGAAAACAAGTGGAAAAAGACAAGTTATTAAAAGAATAATTTTAACATGATGGATCCATAATTTTTTATTTCAAATTTACATCATCATGGAAGTTTGCATAATAATTTTATATTAAAAGAACAAATTTCAAAGGAACAAGAAAGGTTACAAATCTACAACAAGAGAAGTTAAAAAAGAGCAATTATTAAATGATAAATTGTAAAATAAAATTAAAGATAAGAAAAAAACATTATTAAGAGATGGTTTTTAATAAAAGGTGTTCAAAATCAAGATCTACCAACAAAAGCTAATGTTAAAAGTAAGGTTTCAAAGGAATTAGTCAAAAAGTGTTCATCATACATAGAGGCTTTATTTCTTAACTTCTCATAGATGGCAATAAATGTATTAATGTTAATATTGCATGCTTGTGTGAAGCTAATAAATGTAGCATGACACTTCTCCAGTTCTTGGGTATGACAATAAACACTTTGGTAATATTATAATGCCTCAATGCTACATTGGATATATTAATCTACTATTCACACTTGAATTAAAAACATGTTCTATTATATTTCACAACAAACCTACTTTGGATGAATGCAATTCAAAATTGGAAATATCATGGATGAAAGCAATGGGAGAAACGTTGGGTAAAGATCATGACTATGCCACATTTGAGTTTTAAATTTCAATGATCATAGTTAAAATAAATATGATTCTTTAGATTAAGAAATAAAAAAAGGAAAACATCTCTTTAGTCAATATTCAAGAAAAAAAATCTAATATCATAACAATAAAGGCACATGATACATTACATATGGAAAATAAAAAATTAAAAACTTCAATACCATATTATGAAGTAGTTGGTTTTACATATACAGATACAACGGAAGATAAGAATGGCATACCAGAATTTCAAGATTAAGAAGATTATTATGACCATGATGATGATTATGCATAATATGATTGGAATGACACAACTAATATGCATGTTGAATATGGCAATGTAATTTATGGTTATAACATATATGATACAAAAAATACATAGAGACATCCCATCAATGATATCTTTGGCTCATATTATCATCATTTCTTGTACATAGCTTCTTGATTATTTCATCATGTTCTTATCTTACTTGCCCATGTGATTGATTTGATTAATTCTTCTAATACCTTGGGTCTTATTGGCTTGTTGGCATTATGACTTTCCTTTTTCACTTTATTGATATGAATAGTCCAAGACATTGATCAATTTTACCATAATATACTTATACGCACTTAAATTTTTTCACTTATATTATTATCACTAATATTCCTATTATTTGACACTAATTATGCTTAAGCTAATTTATCCCTCTAATATATTTCACTTCCTAGTCATTTATCTAATGTCCTCTCTATTATTCTTCTTTTTCTAACCTTATTCATCCCCACCAATTTATCCTAAATCCCCATTATCCCATCTTAATCCTATCTTATCTATTATTTGGGAATTTTATATTCCCAATAGTCCACTTAACCATATACTAACCTATCCCTAGGCTCTCCTACACTCTTAGTTCCTAATTCCTACCTAATCCACCATCTAATCATTATTAAACCTAAGAAGGTTTCTAGACTCCTCCAAATCTAAAACATTCTCTGAACTTCCCTTTCCTCTCTAAAAGCCTCCAAATCTAGAGGCTTCCAAGTAATTTTAAATTCCTTTGATAATTCCCATCCCTTGATCTCCTCCAACTAACTTCATAACTCCACCATTGATCCTTCACTCTTTCTTTTATTTAGACAAATCACTTCCTCCATGGAAGGCCATCTACCATTTTCATATCAAATCCATGTCCGAATAGTCATTGCATCCAACATCCAATATCTTTGATCAAGAAACATCATAGTGTCAAAATATGAGTCAAGGTAATCACTATCAATCCTCTTGTTTTTCACATCCAATCACTATAAATCTTTGAGATCTACAAGGTAGATTCAGGATTGAGTTTAACTGGAAATATTGTCTTTTAAAGTCTTAGATTATTTCTAATTATTTTTTGATACATCATAAACATCAGTTTTAATCCATCATAATCATCTCTACATAAACATTCTTGGCATCAAAACAATCTATAATTAAGCACTTCTAGGCCTTTAAAATAATCTATCATAACCTGTATAGGGATATTTTTATGTCAAATATCTAAAATCTTAGGTTTTGTCATTTATAACAAAACTAAAATGATCAATGTTAAGCATGGAATATATTGAGAGTGGGGGGTGAATCAGTATATTATATATCTTATAAAACTTTCCCTTTATCAAATTCCACTTAATCAAACATTCAAGATATGAAATAAAACTCAAACAATAAACTTCACACAATATAGAGAGAGACACCAGATATACGTGGAAACTCAATGTGGGAAAAACCATGGAGAAAAATCTCAAGTATATTCATGAGAACAAACCCACAGGATCACCATACCCCTTTGCTGAGTACCACCCAGCTACAATTCATGAGCACCAACCCACAGGAGCTTCAAACCCCTTTGTCGAGCACCAACCTATCCACTATTTATGAGCACCAACCCACAAGAGCACCAACCCCTTTGCCAAGCACCAACCCAACAACAATTTGTGATCAACCAACCCACAAGAGCACCAACCCCTTTGCTGAGCACCAACCCCTTTGTGTATACCACACACCTATCTCTCAATGTTGCTATCTCAACAAATGATAATCAATACAACATTTCCTTCCTCTCTCTCACCTTTGCTCTTCTAAGCTAGATATAACAAATACAAATCATATTGATCTCTCACAATTGCTCTTCTAAGCTAGATATTACAATATCAAATCAACCTCTCACTTCCACATTACAAATGGCTACTCAAGCCTTTATTTATAGCTTTTCAAATGACCTTTGGCCTTCCCCCTTTGTGACCCTTCAATCCTCATGGAAAATGGTGCCAATCTTGGATGACCCTTCATATTCAAGCCTTTGAAAAGTCATGTGGTGACCCTTCATGACCAAAAATGTCCTTCCCACTTTTGTCTTTATCTTTGGTGACTCTTCATATTCCTCAAAGTGTTTGTTCATGATAAATTGTGCCCTTACTCTTTTGTCTCTACTTGGTGACTCTTGGCATTCCCCAAGATGACTCTTCATGGGAAAATTTGTCCCATCCTTCTTTTGTCTTTACCCCATGGCTCTTCGACTTCTCCATGGGCCCTTATTTTGTCTCATATGCAACCAAAAATATATTCATTAATATTAAATAAATATTAACTCATATTAGCCAAGATATATTTATTACAAACAACATTAAATGCAATGGGGCCTTTATCACCAATAATACTAGACCTTTGACATCAATGAAAATATTTCCAAAAATCTCCCCCTTTTTCATTGATGGAAACCTCAATCCTAAAACTACCACATCCTGTCACCTACACATACTGTCATCTAAAAACATACAGTAACTCCCCCTTACTGTAGCAACCTGTACCTGTTCCTTGTACCTATTTTCTACACCTGTACCTGTACTTGTTATTCTCCCCCTTTGACACCAATGGCAAAGGGCTTACTTGGAGCTAACACTTAGCTTCCCCTCACTTGATGTTGAACATCGATGGCAGGAAGTAATAGAAATTACTCCCAACTCCTCTCGCTGATCTTTGAATGTATCCTTTGATCATGACTTTGAGAAGATATCTGACAATACATACACATTTTTCCCTGTCCTTTGAACATCTACAATCAACTCATTTGAATCTTTTCTTCTAATCTCACAACCTTCAGCATGAAACCTTAATGTGTATCCTTGATCACAAATTTGACTAACACTCAAAAGATTATGCTTAAGGCCTTTTACATACAAAACATTTTAGTCTTAGTTCTACCATAATCCAAACTCAAAGTACCTTTTTTGGCTATCCTGGTAGTGGTTTTATCTCCAAATCTCACTGTACCACCATTGATCTTCTTTAGAGATATGAATTTACTTTTATCTCCTATCATATGCCTCGAACATCCACTATCAATTAACCATGGCTGATCTTTACCTCTCACATGCAGAGCTGTCTGCACCATCATAGAATCTTCAGGTTGTTTCTTTTACCATGAACATGTCTGAACCTTCTTCCTGATGAATGGAGCTTTGACACTCTGATCCTTCTTCTTGATGAATGGAGCTTTGAAACTATGATCCTTCTAAACTGACTCAAACACGCTTCTGCAATACCGAGCTATGTGTCCAAAGTTGTTGCACTTCTAGCACACTATGGTCTCTTCATCAAAGTTTGATAGAGGAGCAAAAGAGTTGTGGCTTCTGCTTGAATCTACTTGATTTTCCTTCTCCTTATTTCTAAAATTTTTATCTCTTTTTCTACATTCTAATTTCTTGTGACCATATCCATTACAATAAAAATAATAGCCATAAAAATAAGACCTGTCTGTATATCTCTGACCTAATTGCCTTTTATAGCTTTGTTCCTTCCAGCATTCTCTATTTGAAATGTCCTCTATATTCTTCACTTCTCCCCTTTTTGTTTCCTCTTGTGTAAGAGCTTCAGCATAGCTCTTTTTCTTTTCAAAACTAATCCCTATCTTATCTGAATATGCTTTTTGACTTTCCAATATCTTATTCAGCATGTTAGTGCTATCTTCAAATTTTGAATCACTGACTGCTTTCTTAATATCTTATTTTAAAGAGGCAATTTCAATAACATACCTTTCACAATATTTTCTTGCTATTTCCAGCTGTGCTATGAGATCTTCTTCATTCTTCTTGGCTTCTTCAATGTGTGCTTGTAGATCTTCAATCATTTCCTTTGACTCTTGTTCATTTTTCTCGATCTGGCACTTTAATCTTTGATTCTTCTTCTAAACAGCTTCTAACTCTTCTAAGACACAAATGAGCTCTCCTTCCATATTCACTTCAGCTTCCTCCTCTTTTTATTCTTGATCATCTTCATTTATAGCCATGAATAGAATCTCTTCTTCTTTTGAATCACTGACTCCACTATCTTTGCTTGAGCCAGGATCTTTAGAATATAGGCTCTTATTCTCGAAACCCTTCTTAGATTTTCCTTTGAAATTTTTCTTGTATGTAGGCTTTTCTTCATCATCATCATTAACCTTATCTGGGCATCTAGCTGAAAAATGTCTAATCTTTCCACAATTAAAACATTTAAAAGGTAATTTTCCTTGATATTTACCTATTCCTCTTTCTGGCTTACGAATGAAAAGTGCTCCATTGTCATCTTCATCATCACTGGAACTATCACTTGATTCTTGAATCTTAGCTTTCCCCTTCTTTGATGTCTTGAAATCCACTTCTCTCTTTGAGGGTTTATCTTGTTCTATCTTCATTTCATATGCCGTGAGAATACCATGAAGCTCATCCATCTTTAGCTTGGCTAAATTCTTCATCTCCTCAATTGCTGAAACCTTTGCATCATATCTCATTGGTAGAGATCTCAAAACCTTTTGAACTACCGTTGACTCATCCAAAGTTTCTCCAAGTCCTTGAATCTGATTTATGACTTGATCAACTTGCAAAAGATAACTTGCTATATCTTCTTCTTCCATCTTCAAACTTTCAAACTGCCTTCTAAAAGTTTGCAACTTAGCTTGTTGAACCTTGCCATCACCTTTGTAAATATTCTCAAGTTTTACCCAAGTTTCATGAGCAGATTTACATTTCATAACTTTAACAAATTCATATTCACATAAACCACATAATATAACATTTAAAGCTTTAGCATTACATTCACTCGCCTTCTTTTCTGCTAGAGTAATTGTAGATGTCTGTGGCTCTTCATATTCCTCCACCACGAATATAATGAGAGGGGGGGGTGAATCAGTATATTATATATCTTATAAAACTTTCCCTTTATCAAATTCCACTTAATCAAACATTCAAGATATGCAATAAAACTCAAACAATAAAAATCACACAAGATAGAGAGAGCACCAACCTAGACACTATTCATGAACACCAACCCACAGGAGCACCAACCCCTTTGCCAAGCACTAACCTAGCAACAATTCGTGAGCACCAACCCACAGGAACTCCAGTCCCTTTGCCGAGCACCAACCCACAAGAGCACCAACCCCTTTGTGTATACCACACACCTATCTCTCAATGTTGCTATCTCAATAAATGATAGATCAATACAACATCTCCTTCCTCTCTCTCACCTTTTCTCTTCTAAGCTAGATATAATAAATACAAATCATATTGATCTCTCACAATTGCTCTTCTAAGATAGATATTACAATATCAAATCAGCCTCTCACTTCCACATTACAAATGGCTACTCAAGCCTTTATTTATAGCTTTCCAAATGACCTTTGGCCTTCCCCCTTTGTGACCCTTCAATCCTCATGAAAAATGGTGCCAATCTTGGATGACCCTTCATATTCAAGCCTTTGAAAAGTCATGTGGTGACCCTTCATGACCAAAAACGTCCTTCCCACTTTTGTCTTTATCTTTGGTGACTCTTCGTATTCCTCAAAGTGTCCCTTCATGAGAAAGTGCGCCCTTACTCTTTTGTCTTCACTTGGTGACTCTTGGTATTCCCCAAGATGACTCTTCATGGGAAAATGCGTCCCATCCTTCTTTTGTCTTTACTCCGTGGCTCTTCGACTTCTCCATGGGCCCTTCTTTTGTCTCATATGCAACCAAAAATATATTCATTAATATTAAATAAATATTAACTCATATTAGCCAAGATATATTTATTACAAACAACATTAAATGCAATGGGGCCTTTATCACCAATAATACTAGACCTTTGACATCAATGACAATATTTCCAATAATCAAATTATAGCTAATGGCTATTTTGTCATTGTGAGTTTTGGTTTTGCCTAACCATTTTGGTTTTATGGGTTAATTGTTGAAATTAGCTAATTTATACAAAATCACAACTCAAAATATATGATTTTACCTTAGAGTTATGTTTTTTTTACTCTTTGGTTATAGTTTTACACTATGTAGTTATGATTTTGCATTAAATTTTGCTTTCAAAGTTATTCTTTTGAGTGCATTTTTTTAGATTTACTTTTGGTAAAATTTAATCCATTCTGAGCCTCCCAAAAATCCCAAATTACCTTTGGCATTATGGGCTCCACCCCTCAACCCTATCATATACCATGATCGGGAGCATGCACATGGTATTACCCTCAAACCCCACAAGGGGATCTACCACTTGACCTTGTAAGGGGTGCTATCCCTTGACTCCATTGGAGGCTGCTACCCTTAGATCCCTACATCATGGACCACTCACCAAAATAAATTATAAAGCCAAATCATGATGGTGTTTTATTAAGGCATATTTGACTAACATATTGTTTCTTGTAAGGGTTATTTTGTCTTGATAACATCATCTTTTACAGGGTAAATTTTAGTCTAAAACTCTTGTTTTGTAGGTTCCCCCTCAAGATTATCAATAAAAAACTACTAATCCTTGTTTTATAGTACCCCTCTTTTGAGTGCCAAATTCAATCTATTAACTATGTTCTTATAGGCTTCCTATCAAATAATCCTTTGGCACTTTGAAAATCATTTTGAATCATCTTGTATATATTGATTTCCATCACTTTGTCTAGATAATTTTTTTGTATATATCTATTTTTTTAATATTCTTGTCCTTTATATTGTAAATATAATCACACATCTTAATCTAATTAGTAAATTAATCTTTTTGTCTGCTTATTTGTATCCCAAGGGCTACGATTGGTGTATGCTCTCACCCTTGCATCCTTATGGTGATTATTGGAGGATACAAAACCACCTATAAACTCCTTTCCTTTTTATTTTATAGGGTTTGATGATGTGGATTTCACCATGATTTACTTGACTAAACTCTATGTTCTGATGGAGTCTAAATATTAAGGGAGCTGTCATTAGGCGCTAAATCAAAATTCCCTAAAAGGGTTTCATGGAATGAGGGGCATTTAATCTCTAAAATATAAGGTGGTTAGATAACATCCTATATGTACTTGTGCCCCACTATATTTTCATGTATATAGGGGATGCACCTAGAGAACCTTGTGCAAACCTAGCATATGATCATTCAGCTGTAATAGGTGTCTTGCTATCAGAGTTAGTATCAACTCCTAAGTATCCATTATGTGTAAATGGGGTTGAGAGGGTTTAGTCAATTCTATAATGGGTCACCAGCCTATAGCCTCACCCATTAAGCCATTTTATGGTGTGAACATTGGGTTATACACACTTATCAGTTGACTAATTTAAGACTCATGATTGTGGTGTTGTTTGAATGTTGTACTAGACCCATGCTATTTGTGAGCTGAGTTAGCCTCTCACCCAAACCTATACACCTATTTAGGTATTTGTACATAATTTTGTACATTATTTTCATCATTTTCCTTGTACATACTATCTCCCATCACTATCTTATTCCATCTCCCATCTTAGTCTAGTCATATCCCACTCATCACATATCACCTTGTTATTCACATCTTATCCTAAGTCCACTTCATCCATAGTCCTCATCATCCCATATTATCTTATCTCATTATCCAATCAACTTGTATATCCTTGTATCAATCCTATTGTACATATATTTATTCTCTTATATATCTTATTAGTAACATCTTATCCTAGTCATACTTATCATTGGTCATACCCACACCTATCCTAGTCACATCTTATCTCATCATCCCTGTCCTACCCTAAGACTTATCTTGACCTTGTCTTCATCACCCATCTAGTCTAGCCTCATCTTATCTTATCCTAGTTGGTTCTTTAGGTCACACATGTGTCTAAACCATCCCTATCATTACCTACTAATAATTTCATCATCACCTATCTATACTTGTCTTTATCCCAATATCTTATAATCATATTACCCTATCCCATCTTGAGTAAAACAGTCTAAGGTTTTGAGCTAGTCTTATTATCCACATCATCCTATCATCTTAGTCCACTATCTCTCATCACTTGGTTAGATCTCATACCCTAGTTAGTATCTTATTAGTATATTATCACTTTATTGGTTTTAATCTAGAAAATCAATCATAAACTTAATCATCTCTAATCTGATCATCTTGCCTATTCATAACTAGCACCCATCATATCATCCTTTTGTTAGTTTAAATTTAGGCACTCATCAAATACCTTTACTAACTTTCCAAATAGGCATTATTGAGTGGGAATTAACACCTATTATACTATTGCTATGAAATATGAACATAGTCATACATCATCTCAATCACATTTTAATCCATTTATCTATTTCATCCTCATCATCACCTATCATACTAGCTTGGTCCTTTCAACCTAATTTGTTCAAGAAACCATCTCTAATCCTTGGTCTACCTCCTCATCATCCATATTTTATCATCCATACCCATGGATTTGGATCCATTTATTGTAGACCAATACATCCTATCCAATAAGGATGAAGTCATTTTATGAACACTAAAATTAGGTGCTCACCTACCTTCTAACCTAGCTCCTATTAATCCCAAAAACCACCATCCCATGTCATTCCCCATCCATACCCCCTAGCTCATCAAAGTCAATATAATCATTCCTTAATGTGGTCACCCTAATCAATCAATACATTAGAGAGAATAAAGATGCATTTCTCTTATGGCTATGGAATATGGGTGCTCACTTTCCTAATGATTTTGACCCCATAAGCCTAAATTCACCTCCTAAACATGTCCACCATCAACCCTTATCTCCATCCTATTCCCTTCCATTATCTACTAAGCCCATCAAAATCCACTTATCCCTAATTCATACTTGTCCACAACTAAATCTTCCATCTACTATTCACAATCCATCACCATTCCCTCATCCTCATAGCATAATGTTATACCCTACACTCATTGACCAAAAAAAAGCTACCAATAAGGATGAGATCATCTTGTAATTTTTTATGATGGGTGTCTCACTTCCTGAAGGTGTTAACCCACTTAAACTCATTACACTCCCATCCAAGACACTTCATGTGAATCCCATACTAATCCTCCGTCTACTATTCGTAAACAATTAACTTCCCATTCCCATACTATCAAATGGAATTTGATATTAGCCACCTTATCTACAACTAGTCCATCCACCCAGTCACATCACCAATCATCTAATCTTAAATCCAATGCTTCCACATCTAAGTCACCAAGTAAAGTGGCTCCTTATACTCCACTTCCCACATCATTGGAAGTACTTTTTTAATAACTTGTCACCACTAACATGATGGTTTACCCACCCATATAACATCTTAATCACACCAAGCATAAGACCTCCCAGTATAAATCAAAATGATACTGTCTCTATCATCGAACTTGGGGGAATTACATTAAATGATTTCAATTTTTTTGATATTATGTCTAAAACCTCATTGATCATGGTGACATAGTAATTAAGGAGGAACTATATGAATTTATCTCCCTAGGTAAACAAAAAGAGGACTACCAAGATTCCATTCTTGATCATGATCAATCCCTTCCCATTCCAAGCCAAGGTCAAGACATCCTATCCCTCTTCCATGATACCCACATCATCGACCAATCCTATATCAAACAAAAAGCCATTTCCCATTATCCTAGTCCTCTTATATACCATAATTCCTTTCATGGGCCTATCTTTTCTCACTCTATTGTTCATCCATCAATTCCCTATCACGCATCAAACCAAACTCCCCACATTGAGATGACAATTTTAGACAATCATTATCTTACTAGTAACATAAATTCATGTACACCACAGTCAACATTAGATCCATCTACATCAAGTTCATGTGCCACACTAGTATCCAAATTAGATTCTTCCTCAAAAACATCATCCCTTATTGATATTACAATAGATACTGACAATGCATGTCTTATTGAGGATACATATAATCTAGATAACTCTAATCCATCACTAGGCATACCTTTAGATCCCTATTAGGATGATTAAGTCATAACCAATTTTTTACTATATTTATCTATTAATAATAGTCAAAGTGAATTTAGTCCTATTTTAGATACATATACTACTAATCTTAGTGTTCCTTTTGAGAATATTTATGACACTTTCTCTGATGTTGAGGCTATGGATCCTATTGACCTTTTCAAAGAATATGATAACAATTATCCCCTTACTCTATCACACAACATCAATCATCTACCTCACCTCCATAATACCTTTATACCACCTCATAAAGGGAATAAATAAGAACATTCATCATTGGATTCCCCTCTACAATCAACATCATGTGCTACAAATACAAAGGTTCAAGACCATATTCTAAAATTCATAATCATGATCAAATCATCTTTGATCCTATAAGTCAAACTCAAGAAAAGTCAAATCATAAACCTAATCCAAAAATGTATATCCCTAGTGAAGCTTGAAATCAAGTACTAGGGGACCATCAAACTCAAAATAATCATTTTATATCAAGTCAAAAATTAATATCCCCTAATGAATCCCAAAATCTAGCACTAGGAGGAAGTTAAACCCAAATAAAAAGAGTGGCACAAGTAATAATATCATGGTCAACCATCATCTTAATACTTAGATCAAAGAAGCAATAAGTCACAAGGTATTGGATCCCTTAATCTCATAGCACCAATGTAAAGAATCCCCTCCACTATATCCAATGGGGCATGAAACTATTAAACCCCATTTCCACTCCCCATCTCATCATTTTATCACTCCTTCACATCTTGTATCCCATCATCACAATAATGACATCTTCCCATCCCTACCATATCTCTAATACCTAGGCAACATTATCTTTAATAGGGATCACAAAAACACCTGGTTCAAATATTCGTGAGGATGTTAGATGAAGAATCAATAAAGGCCACAAAAACATTAATATCTCTAGTAGTGAAAAAATGATCCTCCCATCACATATCCACAAAATATGTATTGGCTAAAATATCCATAAAATGTATGCATCTTGCATCTCATACCCACATCTAATAAATCAAGATGCCATTCAAAGTCAAAAATCTCAAAAAAAATCATTTATCTAATGGTGAAAACTAGTCTTTAGGTGCCTTGGGAAATTACCAAGATGAAAATTGATTTATGGCATCATGCTAAAATAATTAATTGTCCACATTATACCTCAAAACTTGGGGGTAAAATCCATCTATCTCTTATCAATCCATATATACTTATCTCATCCCTTGTCAAATTTGCTTATATAACCCATCCACATCATCCTTATCCATCTTATCCCCTATTCCATTGTTCCTACCCACCATCTTCCATAATATCACATTCCTTCCCATCTTGGCCTTCTTAAGGAATGGAAGGTGTCTTCAGAACTATTCTTGAAGCATCTTGGCATATCTTCTAATAGACAATTAAGTAACTAAACATTTGGTTCTTTCACAATGTGGTCATTGGCAATCCCTAGTCCATTCCTTCTTTGGTCCTTATACCCTTTTTAGCCTCATCCTCTTGTCACTCATACATCATTACATCCATCCTCATCTTGGTTTCTAGGCTTGGTATTCCCTTTTTTAGTAACTCCATTTGTATAGTGTACATATATATTCCAAAAATCCCTAAAAATTGAAATATGTCAAAAAACCCTAAAGTTCATAAAACTTGAAAAATCCAAAAATTATCCATGATGTCTTGTCTTATCCCAAATCCCCTAGTCACATCCATCTCTATCCAGATCATATCATCCTAGTTATCATCATTAGACACTATGTTTGGTCTTGAAACCAAATCAGAGTGGTCACCCATCCTACCATATCTTCATCATCCTTTTTACTAGGAATTATGGGCACCCATAACCTTGTCAAAGAATTTAATCTAACACCCATCACTTTCCTATCAACATATTTTCACACCTAGCACACATCAAATCACCTCCTTGCTAAGTGTGGAAGGTATTTGACCCCATCACTATCTTTATCATTTCTTTTCCATACCTATCACCCATAAAATCACTCTTTGCTAGTATGAAAGTTATTTGATCCCATCATCTCCTAATCATTTTCTAGATTAAAATATTGCAAGGTTTTATCTTTTGGTAATCCTTGGTCAACTTCACATCCATATCCTCATCCATGATCTTATCCTAATCCTAATCTCTCATCCAAGTCCATACCTTTATCCAAATCATTAATAAATCCTCATCATCATCACTAGTCTATCCCTAATCCATGTCTATTCTTAATCCATAATAAAATATTAATCCAACCCATCACTTAATCACTCATCCCATCATTAGACAAGGCATTATGACACTACATGTAGATACTTGTGTGTGTCACTTGTTTGTTCTATTTATCTTATTTACATGTATTTTATCATGTATATATCTTGTTCCTCTTATGTTTATAATGTCTCTTTTAGATGAATGAGGATGCTATGAGGTCACAATAATGCTTGTAAGTGCCCTCAAGGATACAGAGTTTACTACTTGCCCATTTTATGCACTCTGGCACAATGTCCTCTTGGTCATACTTATATCATTTGGCATCTTTCCAAGTGCCATATTTATTGTATTCCTTATGCTATGATGATATTTATGACATTTTTGATGGCTTTAACACCTACACCTCATCATCCATCTAATTCATATAATCATCCTTATTCTCAGAACTAATATGATATTCACACCTCATTCAAATAACATCTAATATTTAATCCTCATCTCATCATCTAATTCATATCCTCTAATCACTAACATCATTATCATCATCATATTTTCTATCATTTATCATTTATCCTTTAATTATAACTACATCAACATGAGGTCTTTTCAGACTGTGTAGACAACACTTGGCCATTTTACAATGCCCAAGGATAACTCAGACACTATCTCCTCTATCTCTCCCTTGTATGTGTCCTTGTTAGGAGAATCATCATTAATCACATTGGGGCTCATTTATTTAATTCAATTCATTCTAATTTTTCCCCTAACTATTAGTCACTCAATCATATTAATTCTTCTCTGTCATCACCTACATCATATTGATTAATTTACCCTTGAGCTACACTCATCATCATCTTATCAAATCATCATTTTATCCTAGCCTATAAATCTCCCTTGCATGCATCTTTTCTTGGGAAAAATATAAATATTGTGGCCTTTTAATCCTATCATCATCATGTTTTAGTTGATTATACCCTGGGATGTGTCGACAACCATAACATAGCCATCTTGACTTCCTATACATGTGTCCTTGCCAAGGTCATCCTCATAAATTTAAAGCTCATTGATAAAGTTGTACTTATATTATTCATCCTCTATCTCACATATTGCATCCTATCCCATCATCTATCCATTACATCCCACCCCTCATTTCTTTTTTTGAGTGGTCATCCATCTCATTCTTCATCATATGCCCCCTTGAGGGGGCATCATATACCCTAACATCATATATAATAACATTAATCTATGGCATGAATTTTATTTGAAGGACCATTAATATTGTTATTTTTATCTATTAATAATGCCTTTTCAAAGAGGGGCCAAATGTATGCACCTAATTTTTCTTTCTTATATTATTGTCACTTATATTCTTATTAGTTGACACTAATTTTTCTTAATCTAATTTATCCCACTAATATATTCCCCTTCTTAGTCATTTATCTAATATCCCATCTATTATTATTCATTTCATAACCTTATTCATCCCCACCAATAAATTAATCTATCTTAAATCCTCATTATCCCATCCTAATCTTGTCTTATCTATTATTTGGGAATTTTAAATTTCCAATAGTCCACCTACCCATATACTAACCTATCCCTAGGCTCTCATACACCCATAGTTACTAATTCATTTTTATATCTTATCTAGTACCCCATATAATCATTATTAACCATAACAAGGTTTATATACTCCAAATTTAGAACCTTCTCTAAAATTCCCTCTCCTTTATAGAAGCCTCCAAATCTAGATGTTTTCAAGGAATTTTAAATTCATTGGATAATTCCCATCCCTTGATCTCATCCAACCAACTTCAAATCTCAACCATTTATCCTTCCCTCATATTTAAAAAAATCCACTCCTCCATTAGATCTAACCAACAATCAAGTGAGGAATCCATGCAAATCCAATCCATCATCAACATCCATGGATCAAGAAAAATCACCATGTCAAAAATCTCAGTCAAAGTAATCTAAATCTTAATATTCTTGTTTAATATATTTGATCATGGTGTAGATCACTTATCTTTAGGATTATAATTTTGTTTTGAATGGTTTATTAATATATTTGCATTGAATTCTAATGGATCTATCACTTTACTTAGTAGTTTGATATTTGGGTTTTGAATTTACATAGTTAAATCCATATAAAGATAAAAAATAATCTACAATACCATTTATATTTCTATTCCCATAGCATGCCCTGATACAATATCATTTTTATCAAAGATAGAATCAACTAGTTATGGATAGGAATGATTGCCGCCAATATCCTAGTTGGTCAATCTTGTCTTGTACTAATTTTCACCTATAAATCATAGTTTGAGCACAGAGGGCCTTAATATATTTTTTTTTAGATATTTCACTAAATTTTAGTATGTAAATAAATGTATTCCATGTAAATTATTTATTTTCCTAAACTATATTGTTAATACATGCTATATAATTTAACAAGTGTACATTTGATGAAACAAGGAAGTACAATTAGTCCTATGCATTATTAGAACAAATTAATTCATAAGTTTGTTATGTAAACATGGTTGTTATTATATAAAACAAACCATGTAGTATTTAGGTCATTGTTAGTCTATGTTAGTCATAGAATAATATTGGAATGTTTTTCATTGTTATTAGTTTATTTTTTATTCATATTTAGTAGGACTATTATGAGAATATTTAAGGTTATAAATATGTCTCTATAATTCATGATCCATAAGCTCAATAAAAAATATTTGATTTATGCTCACATTCGGTATTAGAGATGAGTAATTATAGAGCCGAAATCTATTAAAATTTATTTTTTGCAAGTTAGATTGCACTTACAGAGATTGGGGTGTGATTGGTAGCTTAGAAGCCAAGTAATTCAATCTTGGCATATGGTTTCCTTCCACTACCAAATGTACACACTCTATAAGCAGATGATTTATATAGAATGCATTATTTCCTTCATACTTCACCTTCTAAAATTCATTTAGATCATTTTTGACCTAGCTATACAATTGTTTGGGCCTTTAGAATCAATTCAGTCTTGTTGCTCTCTCTTACACTACAATCATATGATTTTATGCTTATGTGGTCCATATAGGAATATTTAGGTCTTGAATTTTATTACAGACATTATTCATTTCTCTATTCACATTTTTCAATTAGGACATACTAATTTACAGTAGGTCATACCATGTTTTAGAGGCATATAAAGCTATTTTTGTCTATTCACTGTAGTAAGTTGGTTTTCTTCCTATCCAAGCCATACAAAACTTATTTTTGAGATATAATTTTTGTAGACTAATATTTTTCAGTGCTGCAACATCCCAAATCCTATTTTACACTTATGCATATTATTGTATAAGAATTTAGGAGACTCAAAGTCATAACAATCATTTAGATTAGCATTTAAAGTTCTACTTTAGTTTTATTATTTATTTTTATGTACAAACATGGATCTAAAAAATCATTGGTTGGACATTATTATATGTTACATTCTCTTCCATCTAAAATCTTGACATACTGCACTCATCATGCCATATAGTTGTTTGGGCATTTGAAAGTTGACATCTACTCAAGCCTTGTTACATAGAGTAAAAAAGAGCTAATTGATTCACTTTTCTCCTATAAACTAATCTATACATGGTGGTTTCCACTTCATGAGGTGAGATTTTATAGTTTATATTTGTGTTTTATCTTTTATAAACTTGAAATGATACATAGGAAGACTAGTATATTTCCTTTTTACTAAAATATAACTATAATAGGTCTAGAGTTAAAATCACCAAAAGCTCTTTTTTAGATAATTTTGTACTTTTTATAAAAGATAAAACTAGAAAAAGAAAAAAAAGTCAAAATCTGAGGGATAGTATTAATTGTTTTTCCTTACAAAATTTTCTTTTCCATTTTATGTAATTATAAATTATAAATTGAAAACATTTATAAAAGTAATTTATTTTTGGTAAATTAAATTAGTGAAAACTTAACAAGATTTTAAAAATCTCATTCATAGTGTTTGATTTTAACAATGCCTCTAGTTCACATTTATGGGTAATGTCATCATGATTTAAACTATTGCATTTATATCTTAACGTAGATGCAACAATGATATTTGGGCATCGACTCTTTAAATCATTGGGGAGTAATAATGCTCAAAAATATTTATAAACCACCCCTCCATTACCCATTCATTACTAACAATAGACATAAGTCCTAATAGTTGAAATTTCTAAGTATATAGGGAAGTTACACCCACATATGCAAAACTCTTTTTAAGTAGGTGTTAATGATAGAACAAATCTCTTTCACATACTATCTAGGCACCCAATACCATTTTTCTCTCACGTGTATTAAATTTTCTTTCACATACTAATAGTTATATAGAAAGGATAAGCTATTCTAGTAAAGAGAGGTCTGGTATATTAGTTTGACAATATATAGAAAGGGGAACCTTTTGGAGTTATAAGGTACAAATACATCACCCTTATATAGTTTGATCAAATTTTCACACATGGCCATAAATTAACCACATTTTGTTCTACTAGACACTAGTCTTGTTCAAGGTGATAACTATGTAGTGTGGAAAATAAATATTAAAACACACTTGGAATTTTTAGACATATAGATAGTTGTTGATGGCACATGGACCTAACACACTAAATTTTTTGATCATATTGAAAGATAATCATAATTTTAAGATTATAATCATGTTTGGATTCTTAGATGAGGTACAACCTCATATCCATAATTCCACTACATCTTAGGATGCTTGGGATAAGATTCAAGCAATATTTGAGGCAAGGAATAAAAATTATATTCTTCATCTACAAAGCTAACTCCATAGTCTAAAGTTAAAATTTGAGGAAAAAGTGAAGGATTTTTTTCAAAGAGTTACAACCTTATGGGCTTCACGTGAAGTATTAGGACAACTAGTGAAAGATGAATCTTTGGCTCATATTTTCCTAAGAGCTATACCTTTGCATATAGAACTTTTATAACCAAGTTGAATGTCACAGGGTCAAAAACCAACATTTGTCTCATTATTTAACATGTGCAACAATAAGAATCCATATTAAATGTAGAGGAACCTGATGAAGAACATGCACTTTCCTCATATCATAAAGTGAATAAGCCCATGAGGGCTTCTAAACATAACCCTAAATAGAATAATTAACAACACCAATAGGGGACCAAATCCCATTCATAAAAATGTTTCTATTATTTTTAGAAAGATAGGACATGACCTTAAACATTGTTGGTATAGTGAATTCACACAAGGGTCATCCAGTAAGAATGGCACTTCATAGAATCCACCTTAGTCACCTAAGCCAAAACCCCATTCCAAAAAGTATTGGAAGAAGAAACAATAACATGGAAATGTTGCTGAGGATGATCATTCTTTAGAAGATAATCATTTCTTTACTACACAGACACATGAGGAATCTTATTCTTAAAATTATATCTAGTATGCTGATTCTAATTCCACAAGGCACATGATAGGATAAAAAGATTGGTTATCCACTTTACACCAATTAGGATCTCAGGGTAATGTTTCTCTTGGTGATAAATCATCATACATTGTTCAGGGTAGAGGTGATGTTTTTCAATAGCTTGGTAATGTATTACCAAGGTCATATATGTCATGTATGTTCCAAGATTCACTAAAAAATTTTTATCTATAAATCAAATTCTTGATAACTATCTCAAAGTTGAGTTTGATCACAAACATGGTGAAATGTTTTGTCTTATAAAAAATAAATATCATGGCTCTAGAACTATTGCACAAGCTTCAAATGTAGGCAAGATGTTTCAGTCTAATTTTGTACATAATAACCATTGGGTACTTGTTCTAAAGGGTACAAACAAATCTCAACTATGGTACAAAATATATGGTCATTTGAGTTATGGGTGTTTAATTGCATTAAGAAAACATAACATGGTTAGAATTCTTCCCACACTCAAAAAATATTCTAATATTTATTCTAGTTGCTTAAGCTGGTAAATAATGAAGATCTCCTTTTCTTAAACATGAATATTGGCCTCCTTATCCATTGGATCTAGTTCACACCAATATGTGTAAACCTATGAATCTTATCCAAAAAGGATATAAGTATTTCCAAGTCTTTATTTGTGATCATTCCTACAAGATGTGGGTTTACTTATTGAAAACTAAATATTAGGCATTCTAAGCCTTTAAATAATTCAAGGCCTATATTAAAAATGAATATAGTCTCAAAATCAAGGCCTTATACTTAGATTTTTTTTTTGGGGGCATACAACAATAAAAATTTCATTGCATACCTTATAGATATAGAAAACATCATCAATACACTACTCCTTATTTAACACAAAAAAATGGTATTGCATAAAGGCATAACTAAGTCATTTTAGAGATGTTTCAAATCATGGTTGAGGATGCACAATTGACTCATTAATATTGGGCAAAAGCTTGTCTCATAATCTTTTACTTTATAAGCAGGTCACCCACCAAAGTTATTGTTGGAATTACATCATAAGATGTATGGACTAGAAATAAGTGAAAAGTCTCTGATCTTTGAGTTTGTGGTTATAAGGTGTACATGCATGTCCTAAAGAAGAAAAGGAAGAAGTGGGATAAGAAGACCCAAGAATATATTTTGTGGGATACAATAAAGAGTCAAAAACATATCAACTCATTGATCCAAAGACTAAGAAGATACTTATTAGCAAGGATGTAGTGTTTGATGAAAAAGGTGAAATCAATTCATCTTCCACACATATATAATATATACATTTTAAATCTAAAATATCTAGATCAAAATAGTGTTGATGGTCAGTCTAAATACCCAACACCACCAACTACTACTCAACATATACCTAAATGGGATATAAGTATAATTCAAGATGAAAAACTAGATGGACCTCCAAACACTTCATCTACAAGACTGAGAACTTGTAGTATGGATCATGCAATGGTAAATTTATCCTTAATGAGCATAGTTGTAACAAAATTTGAGCCCTCCATAGTTTGTGAATCCCTAAAGTCCAAAATTTGGAAAAATCCCATAGATGTAAAATATCAGTCTCTCATGAAAAATGACACATGGAAGTTTGTTGATCTTCTACCAAGGAAGAAACCTATTGGATGAAAATTGGTCTTTGAGACCAAATAAAAATTATATGGAAGTAAAAACATACACAAGGCAAGATTTTTAGAAAAGGGATATGCTAAAAAAGAAGGTATAGACTATGAGGAGACTTTTGCTCCTATAGCTAAGATAAAGACAATTAGAATGATATTTATAATGGATGCATAGTTTGGATGGAACATTCATTACATAGACATTAAAAGTGCCTTCTTAAATGGAGATCTACAGGAAGAGGTTGACATGACTCAACTAGAATCTTATGTCACACTAGGGCAAGAGTAGAAGGTGTGAAAACTCATAAAATCTATGTATGGTCTCAAATAGGCTTGTAGAGCTTGATATATAAAAAATGATGAGCATCTCATAAAGCATGAATTTTAGAGGAATCCATATGATCCCAATATATAACTCAAAAATTAAGGGGGATATTTTTATTATTATTGAATATGTTGATGATTTAATCATCACTACACACTCAATGAATATAATTGATGCAATAAATAAATATCTCAACCATTTTTTGACATGATAAATCTTAGGCTACTGCATTAATCCCTCAGATTGGAAGTATGGAAAGAAGAGCACCAAATATTCATGTCTTAAATGAAGTATACCAAAACATTATTTTAGAGGTTTTAGATGATGGATTGTAAAATAATAGATACATATGTAGGCAAGACTTCAAATGTCTCATTCAGAGCTATCACTACCAATAGATGCCATTTTTTTTATTTTTAGGTGACTGCAAGTCTCATCTACCTCACATACACTAGTCTAGATATCAGCTATGTTGTCATCTACCTTTCTTAGTTCATGCAAGAACCAAAGGTAAGCCATTAGAAAGTAGCGAAGTGGGTATTTCAATATATTTAAGGAATAATGTATTATGGCCTAACATATAAGAATAATGATATGTTTTTCTTGACATGATACATGGACATATATCATGCAATTTCAATTGATGAAAAAAAAACCACTTCTAACTTTATATTCTTTTTGGGATCTGGTCCAATCCCATGGGGGAGTAAGAAGATTTTTTTTATTTTTTCATTCTTCTATTGAGGTAGAATATCACAATGTAAGAGGATCTATTTGTGAGGTGATATGGCTACGTAACATACTAGCAGGATAGAGAGTTCCATAGACTCAACCAATAATTATGAACTATGATAATTAGGGTGTTTTTAAACTTGTTCATAATCTAGTGTTTTATGAATGCACTAAGCACATTGAATTTAAATTTCATTTCATATGTGAACATGTTCAACAACACAATATTAAGATCCAACATTGCCCCACTCAAGATTAATGTGTACATATCTTCACGAAGTGAGTTGCACATGATAAGTTTGAGGCATTCAGAAGTTCTCTCTCTTGTACTCTCCAAGCTATAATGAATTAAGGGGGGAATATTAGAATACATTAATTCATAAGTTTGTTATGTAAATAGATTGTTATTCTATAAAACAAAACTCATAGTATTTAAGTTATTTCTAGTCTATGTTAGTCATAGAATAATGTTAAAAAATTTCATATTGTTATTAGTTTATTTGTTCATCTTATTTAGTAGGAATATTATGAGCATATTTATAGCCATAAATACATATTTTTTATTCATGATCCATAAGCTAAATAAATCTCATTTGATTTATGCCTAGATACATACTATTTATGTTTCTACATACTTTCCAAAGTTAAAATTCATATATGATGGGGACATCTTACTCATACATGGCCATATAATCAATTCTAATGCTTATTTCACATTGACACATGTCATAGATTGTTAAAATATTTTTCATTTCTTCTATTTTTTAATCCTTACTTATCACCTAATCTATTATTCTAAGTTTCAAAATTTAAAAAAGTACAAAAAAATTCAAATATGTTAAAATACAAAAACATTTAAAATATTTGAAAAAATCTAAAATCAGGACTTGAGCATGATTAAACACCTAGTTTATATCATTGTCATGTTTTGTTTATTGCACAAGTAATAGATAGAATAATTATTTTTCAACCACACATGCATTTTGTAGACACTTAGTTTTGGCTACTTTCATGCCTAAACTGGGATTCAATTCAATTTCTAGAAAACAACACATTTTAACCCTAGAAATCACCTAAAATACCCAAATTCATTTTCTTAAGGGATTTAATTACCTGTAAATGTGAAGAGACTAGATTATTTGGTATATTACCTTGTATGCACCAAAAACCTAGTTCAGTTTTAACCCTAGTCAAATTATGACCTAGTAATTTGACACTTTTATCTTGTCAATCTATTAATTCATAACATTTAAAAGAATTTCTAAAAGCCAAAAAACACTAATCAAGGTTAATTGAATTAAAAATATTAATTAAATTTCCTAAACAAAAATTCCCAATCAAATTAGTGAATTTTATATACCAAAAAAGGAATTTTTAGCCAAATATGAAGTTAGAAGGTCAAAGGAGCTAATAAAGTGAGTTATTATTTCTTAAATATTCTAAAAATTATGAGTCACATTTCACAAATATCTAAAGTGAGTTATAAAGCCTCACAAATATATTAAATTAAGGTGTTAGTATTTCATGAGTGTTTTGACCCAACCTAAGGTTAGTCTGACTCAACCTAGATAAATTTAGACTCAACCAAAGTTAAAATTTAACCTAACCTCCCTAAGTTTAGAGTTAGTTTTTTTAATCTATAAATACAAGTTCCCACACCATATGCCAATTTTTTTTTGTGTGTAAGGTTATTCTACTTAAATACCTTATTAAAGCCTTTTAAAATAGTGTTATAATGCCTAAATTATGCTAAGCTTCACACTAAACCATAAGTGACTATTAGAGAGATGCTACCACCATGGAAGAGAATTGCTAGAAGACTCAAATCATCATAGGCCCAGCATGAACATATTTATGCCAAAAATTAAGCATAAAATTTGACAAAGGAGGTAAGAAATGTGTATTGTCTTTATCTCTATTTTTTGATCTTGCTTATTATGTTATGCTCTCACTAGTTCTTAGGTAACAATGTTTAGTCCTAGTGTATTGTTATGATTGATTTTTTATCATTTGGACTAAAAAGGGACTAATATACATATTTTTTACTCTTTTAACACCTAAAGTATAGAATGGCACTCCCAGTGGGACCACACATCTTGTATGGCCAAGGATATTGATATGCTAGATTTAGTTTTTCTAACAAATGCATTTAATTATTTAAGTTTAGAGTTTTATGCTTATAATTCATTATAGAGTTTTAGGGATTGATGATAATCATAGTAAATCAGTGACAATTTTAAGAATCGGCAATGATCTCTATATTAATAGATGATGATCTTTGTGTCAAAACAAAAAAATCCAAAAACATAGAAAAAATTAACTTTTCTTGATTTCTTTTTTGTGCTCATTGATCTACTTATTGCCTTTATAACCTTTTTCTCACAAGGCCATGAGAAATATGAGTTCAAAATTTATTCTTCAAGTGTTTTTATTTCAAAACACATTTGTTTTTTGTGTGATTTCAGGAAATGTTGATGATTTAATTAAATTGATTTCAATTGTAAGAATCAATAACAATTTATGTAGTAATTGATGTTGATTTATTTGAGACAAAAATAGAAACTCAAGAGATTGAAATTAGATTATTGTTAAATCACTTTATTTTTGGCTTCTAGACAAGCAAGCCCCCTAACATTTTTTTAAGACCTAAGGTGGAGAGAGAAAATCTTAAGCATTGTTAACATCTCACATATATTTTTTGTGGTGCTTAAAATTCACTTAATCACACTCATATTTTAATTTTTTAAAAGTTTTTACAAGTTCAAACAAGGTCAAGGGGTCCAAATTTCACTTACACTTTGGATTTAGTGTTATTAAAAGGGACATAAATTTTAGCTAGATCTCTTAATAGATCTTTCACTTTATGGTTTTTTTGTTATTAGCTAAATTTTAAAGTTCATTAGACTAGTTTTTTTGTTTGTGGCACATTAGAAACTATTGTGTGTATGTTCTCCCCACGTCCCATTTATGGAACTTGGGTGACCAAAAGAACTTAGTTTATTTTCATTATTTATAAAGTAATGTGGGAAATAATTTTATGTATGCTCTCCCCAAGATTTGAGTGACTTGGGTGATTCAAAAGTGACCTTTAAAGTCTTTCCATTTTCATTTGTTTCTTTTTATGCATTTTTTTTGTGGGCGGGAGTTCATCACCTCCCCACAAGTTATTGAGGGGTGTGTTGAGCTAGGGATTCATCTCCTAACATCATACCAACCCCATTACATGATGGGGTATACAAATTGGGAAAATATTGGATGGGATAGTGGTGAGTGATTATCCTAACCATCTCAATGGGTACTCAATCCATATGACAATTAGACATTATAATTTACTAAGTACACAAATGAATTCATTATGCAAAAGACTAGACCATTAGATAACAAGCTAGGTAGTTGGAATACGATTGATGTGATTGCACCTTTATGTTAGCCACACTTGGGACTATTTAATTCATTTGATATTTATATATTTTAATCAACCCCTCTTACTATGAAATTTATCACTAAAATTTGAGTGATACTCAATTTAAGTTCATGCCATGTACCAATTCTTAAGAGATAGAGGGGGTGTAAAAACTCTGCCTACACTTGTACTTTAATTTTTGGATTAACACTTAATTCCTTACAAGCATTGGTATATGAATGTAAAATTTGGTAGAATCTATGCACACCCATGTAAGTTTTATATATAGGATGAGCCATTAGTGCTAATTTTTTTCTTCAATTTACATGTGTGTTTGTAGACTAAAAAAATTTGTTTTTATTATCACATCAAAGCAAGTCCAAAACTATCACATTATTTTCACACCCCTTCAACCTAAGAGGTATTACTCTATCTGATTTTTGTAACACTTTTTACCTTAGAGTTTTATTCCAAAATCACTTGTGTGTCACTTGTTTAAATAGGGTGTTATTATGCTGCTAATTTCATTTCAAACATTGGCCTTAGATTATTGAGTTCAAAACCATTTCTCATATCATTTATTTGAAGGAGCATTATTATGCTACCTAAATTATTCTAAATCTCTTATCACTTTTTAAATCAAGTTACAATCCATTGTTACACATCTCTTATTTCAAACACATGGTTACGCTACCCATTTTGGTCTAACCCTTTTGCCTTAGAATATTATTTATCTTTTTTCATTAAATATGAAATTCAACCTTTCAAAGTATAAATCCTAAAATAATCAGGTTTACAAAAAGCCTCATCTAATTTGGGTTTAGGTTGTCTAACTTTTATGTTTAGATTGTGTTACTTGGGTTGATTTCCTATTTAATCTAAAAGACCCCTTGCCTCAACCTAGAGATTATAGTTTGTTTTTTACTATGTTTAGAGGGTCATTTTAGCCAATTTTTTTTTTCATGCCTCATTTGAATTTTTTTATGATGAATTTTGAATGTCCTAGTTCCATTGTTCCAAAAGTATCATATGAATCAAATATTGAGGCTTAGAGAGCTAGATATTAAGTGTCACTCGAGCCAATTACCTTAGTTTAGTATGTTTTTGAGTACTTGTTTGAGTTTTTTATTTTTGAGTCTAGCCTTATTTTTCATGTTAATTATTATAACCACCTTTGGGAAAATCATTACTATCTTCTAATATTAGTTCACAATTATTCTAATTTATCTAGATAAATTCATCACTAATTATAAATGCCTTTGGGAAAATCATTAAATTAACCATAAATAATTTATGAGCCTTTATGTTACTTTTACCACTAATTATAACTATCTTTAGGAAAATTAATATCATTTTGTTAGACCAATTTTAAGTTTGTTTTGTTTTCTACCCTTGCCTAGTTTAATTTTTTACCCTTTGTGCCTCTTTTATAGAGCCAAAGGCTGTTTATCTTTAGAACTAGGTTATTTTTGACCTTTATACCCTTTGTGTTTCATGTGACCTATATATGGATATAAACATGCCTCATATACATGTAGTGGGACCATGCATAATCCAACATATGAGAACTTTGTGACCAATTACCCTTTTTTTCAAGAGTCATATGGTGATGTAGCTTATGAGATGGATCCCTATCCATCTTATAAAATTCCATACCTTAAACAAAGAAATGACCCTTTAGCATAGTATTTGGTGATTATAACTCCTTATCTAGGCCAAGAACCATAATAAATGGCATAGTACCTTGCTCAGATGATGCCTAACATTTAATAAATCTAACAACAAGAATGATACTATGTTATGATGCCAACATAGATAAGCTATGATCTATAATTATTTGAATGCCATTTTTTAAGAACAAACATGAAGTTATTGTTAGAGTTATCAAATTAGGAGACAAATTTACACCAGACTTCCCACATAAAATTCTGAGTAGTTTATTATAATTCCTAGTAATATGCCTCAAATTAAACCATTTGAATAAGCATCAACTAGTTATAGTCAATGTTTCATCCAAATTCCACAACAAGACTAAAATACACTTGCAAAAGGGAAAGGTCCTATGGATGAACAAATGGAACAATATAACAAGCATACCCAAAATTTCTCAACCTAACTCATAATATTAATACAAGATCTATTTATAACATGCCACTTATTAAGATAGCTCTATAAATAGGGTAACAAATAGATGCTTTGGGTTATAAAATCCAAAATGTAGACCCATTTAGCCAAAATACATTGGTTGGTAACATGCATATTGTTCATATTTTGATGAAAGAGATTGATTCTAAAATGGAAGGCCTCACTCAAAACATCATAAATAGCATGCAAGTGAATTCCAATTTAAACCAAAGTGGGTCTAGTTTACTACCAAGCAATACATAACAAATTCTATGAGTGGATTGCAATAATAGGGGATAGGTACAACTATTTACAAAAATTAAAAAATAACCTCCACTCCTTAACCATCTAGTTCTTTGAGTGTGCAATAGGAGAAATGAACTAACAATAGGCCAACTTATCACCACAATAAGTACAAAACACTACACCACCTAAGTAGGTGATAACAAATATTTAACCACAATTGGCACACACTAATACACCTTATCAATCACACACATTGCCTAACTAATAATGTATTCTTATTGGTCATAAAGTATTAGTTAGTAAACAACAACAAATAACAAACCCATAATAGTTTCCTAACCAACAACAAGTGCCTATTCATCAACAAATTTTGGTCCAACAATAGGTGTTCAATTAACAACAAGGTGTATATAAGGTACCAGGTGGTAGTTGATAGTTGCCTTTCACCCAATGGGTATCACAATGAAGCAAGGATACAACTATCAACACATCCAATAATAGGGATCTAGTCAGTAACATATTCCCTATATACAACAAGGTTTAACAAGTAGGAAACAAGTTCCCTCATAAAACTAATAATACCAACTCATTTTACAAATCCAAATGCCATTACCATAGCCACAATTCACTATCTAGGGTTATGTAGCCAATCCAAACTAGAATGTGATTTAATAATAATGTATTTTGTATTTATGGTATCATCCTAATGAATGGATACACATGCTTGGTCATCTAGATAATTATACCTACATTCCATAATATGGATACCCCAGTCAAGGTAATCCACCTTTGACTACACAACATCAACAACAAAAAGCCACTCCTTATAAATTCCTTGCCAAAGAGTTACAATAGATGAAGGATTAAATTCAATCTATACAGATTGGAAAATAATAAAAAAATTAAATTGGATGAAATATGCTCTTATCCATTCAACATGGAGTATCTACAAACACCAATTCTACTAGGTTACGATCTACCTAAATTTGAAAAATAAAATGAAAAATGTGACCCTAAAGAGAATTTGAAATAATTATTTTTTACATGCCAACTAGTAGCCTATAGCAACATATACTTGATTTTACTCTTTTCGAGGAACTTAGCTAGACAAGCCTTAGAATGGTTATTGAAATTATTGAAGAATTATGTAACTAACTTTGATGATATTTCAAATAATTTAATACAACACTTATCATATAATATCAAGCATGAGATTATTGATGTGGATTTAGGCCAATCTAAATAGAAGACTGGTGAAAGCTTCATTGTATAGTTGCAACATTAGAGAACACTAGTAATTCATTTTACTCATAATCTGTCAGATAAAATATTGGTCACAATATTTAATAAGAGCTTACACAATGATATATATTACCTTCTCGAGCTAAAATATGCTCATAAATTTGAAGAGGTTATAGAGAAAGGAATATAGATTTAAAAATCCCTCGTTAACAAAGGGATAATTAAACTATCCTATTCTAATCAAAATTGGAACCAGAACCAAGGCTAGAACTATAATCAAAGTCCAATTCAAATACTGGATTTAATTCCACATAAAACCAAAAAAAATGAGATACATAAACCCTACAAACACAACAATAATGTTTTTGGTAATGAGATTATTAAATCATTCCATGTTCATATGGTATAAACACTGGTTGTCCATTTACCTCCACCCACTCAACAACCACCTTATCCATACATTTAATCAAGACCTACACAAAACCAACCATAAAAAAATCAAAACCAATAATAATCCCATCCTTTGAGAGTAATACCACACATTTCTAGACCATTCAATGACCTTGGTGAGCCTATTGAATTTATGTTTTGAAGATTGGTTGAAGAAAATATGATCAGTTAGATGATATTGAAACTATGTCTTGAAGGTATTTATTTTCTTGATTGGTATAATAAACATGAATTTTGTGAGTACCATCATGTTAGAGGACATTTTATAAGGTTTTATATCCAACTTAGGCATGTGATTGAGAATATGCTAGAAAATGGAGAGATATAAAGAGACACCCATGCTCCTATGGCCAATCTTAACTTATGTATCTACCAGAATCCATTTACACACCATAAAAATAATAACTAGAAATTATAATAATAACAATAACAATGGTAGAGAACTCCACCTCAAAATCAACAACACCACTAACCATAACACAATATAAAAATAGTCAGAACTAAGGGAAAAATGACCATACCCATAAAAAAATCCATTATGCCATTGCGTATACCTATAACAATGTTGTAGGACAAGTTTTAGGTGGTAATGTTACCAATATCACTATTAACTCTAATCCAATTACCAACAAACCTATATCTTCACCTAATAATGCCTATTTGCTAATCAATACCTACCAACCTACTTATGATGGTGATTCTTTCATGGACTATGTTGACAACTAGGCTCCATACCATCCAATAATAATCATTCCAAGCCTCATTACCTACCCATCCAACTACCAAATCCAAGTTATGGATTGATATTGTGTAATCATAACTCACCAAGCTAGTGTCACTATCAAATAACCACAGTCAAATACTACAAGTGAGCCTAATCAACCTTCCATGCCTATCAAAAAAAACAACTGATAAAACTAAGGGGAAGACCTATGATATTATGGAACAATTAAAGAAGACACATATTCACATATACATCAAGGATTTTTTGCATACATCTACCATCCATAAAGACATACTCAATGAGTATTTGAATCAATTCCTCATTCTATATGACACCACTCTAGAAAAATTTCAAGCCATGGTAGGACACTTGGCCCCTAGCCAATAACTCACCTTTAACCAAAGTGACATTTCATCTATAGGCCCTCTACATAATAACATATTATACATTAAGGTTTTTATAATAACCCATAAATTTAAACATTTATTTATAGACAATGGTTCGAGTCTCAACATTGTGTCTCTAAAGTTAGTCAAACATCTTGGATATATAGTAGCCAACTTGTACCTAGATACCATCATTATCAAAGCATATGATAGTGAACAATTGGAATCTCAAGGTATTATTAACATATTAGTGGTTATTTGGAACATTAACCCAAGATACTCTATGCCATGTTTTAAACCTAGAACTATCTTACAATCTATTATTGGGTTGATCCTAGATCCATTAAATTAGGGCTATACCTTCTACATTGCATTAGTGTATAAAATTTATAAATTTAAGAATCGAGGTGACTATACCAACCAATATTTATCCATATAATTGTTTTAAATGCTTTGAGGCCAAATACAAAAGATATAACTACCAATTTAGCATGAATCCTATTACCAAATTAGATGGAGAAAAAGATGATAAGGGAAAAGCCTTTAAATTAGGCAATGAAGCTAATTATATTAATCCAACCAACTTATACTCTACCTCAGCCATGCCTCTAATATAAATTTCCTACCACTTCTATATCATTGATAAAGGTCTTAGAGAATAAAATATCCATAATGCATTTCAGATTAACAAATTACCTAAAAATCTTAAAGCTTATGGGAGACCTAAGGCCAAAACTACTCATATGGAGTGGGAAAGTAAAGGAAAATCTCAATTAAACAAGCCTATTATTTTCAAACCAGCCTCTACCCTAGAATATGACCCCTTAGTAGAAAATGATTCATGGATTTACACTGATGAGTTAGCTGACTATTACTAGAGTGCAAAGTATCTTATTCCTAACTGGATTATAGATCACCTAGTTTATGAAGGTAGAGGCTTGGGGATACATTATCAAGGCATGATTGAAAAAGTATAAAAGACTAAGTACAAGGGGACCCATGGTATCAGATTTAAAATTCTTGGGGTGTGATCCCACATATCATATTTGTGTTTCAACACCAATGACTAGCAATGATGATGTTAGTAGTGATGTAGGATCTAATTATAGAATCTATGATAACCTTTCCACTATAAATTTATTTAACACCCATGCCATTATCACAATTAAAATTATTTACCAACCTTCACATTTAACCCTTTACCATTCATAATTGATAATATAGGAACAACAAGAGTCAATAATGACATTAGACAAGTTTGAAAATGATGAGGCCATATATGACTTTATGGGATTGAGGAGTCACATTCCTATTGGAGACCATAAGTAAGGCTTTGCTATTATATGGGATCCTAATGCTTACTTTAGAGTTATGGTGAAGTTACCTAGACAAAAACAAAAATGAAATCAAACATTGAGGTTTGAAAGTGAAAACCTCTTTGGAGCACTTTCTAACCAGGGAAAAAGTAAAGAGAAAGGTAAGTCTCTTGGTGAAAACCAATTTTTGGCACCATTAAATGGGGATGTTCACCCCTCTTCCTATGAAGCACAAGAGACCTATAACCCATAGTATATTTATGGATTAGATATCAGTACTAAGGAGAAACAAGATTTTTCTCAAAAAATTTCAAGAGTGCCTAGAGGTATTTATTTCTTGAATGATGCTAACATTAAGAGATTCTGATTTATCCTACTTAGGAGAATTATATGAGCTAGTCCATCTAGAGGATTTTTCCATCACCAAGAAATTCAAATCCTTACCAATTATTATAGATGATGGTTATATAATTATTATGGAGGGAACTTTAAAGGTAAATATTGGGACTCTAGAGGACTGAAAGTGGATTAAAATAGGAGCATCCCTCATTGAGGAACATGAAGTTTTTACAACACTTTTGAGGGAATTTGTTGACATATTTACGTGGGCCTATTTAGACATGCCAAGTTTGGACCCCACCTTAGTTTTATATGATATTTTTATACATATTAATTCCAAGCATGTTAAACATCAGTTACGTAAGATGCATCCTCATATTGCTATGTTAGTCATAAAGAGTTGGAAAAACTCTTAGATGTGAAATGCATTAGGCCGATCAACTATTTAGAGTGGATTTCAAACATTGTGCTAGTGATAAAGAAACTAGAAGGTATCATAATCTATAATAATTTCAAATATATAAATAAATCCTACCCAAAATATGACTTCCCTTTGCCTAATATTTACATGATAGTTGAATTAATGACCAACTATGAATGCTTTCTCTAATGCATGGATTTTTAGGTTATAATAAAAACAAAATAACATTAGAAGACTAGCACAAGACAACATTCACCACTCTATGAGGAACCTTTTATTATCAAGAGATGTCATTTGGATTTAAGAATACAAGATCCACTTACCAAAGATCTATGATAGTGATTTTCCATGACATGATGTACATAATTATTGAGTACTATGTTAATGACATCTTAGGTAAATCAAAGACCTATGCTAATAATCTAGTTGTATTATGAAGAATCTTTGAGAGATTTAGTGAGTATAACATCAAGATTAATATAAAGAAATGTGTATTTGGTGTTACTTTTGGAAAACATATTAGGTTTCATTATCTCTTGTAGGGACATTTAATTTGAACCAACTTAAGTTTGTACAATTACAAAAATGTCATTATTGTATACCGTAAAATAGATCTACAGTTTACAATGCAATATTCAATCTATTAGATTCTTCATCTCATGATTAGCTAAAAAATTCCATCCCTTTATGTATTCACTGAATAAATGTGTTATATTATCCTAGAATGAAGAGTGTCAAAAATCATTTTAAAGAATATCTTTCCAACCCACCTATTTTATTATCACCAATGCCAAACAAGCCATTACTTATTTACCTATCAACAACTAAAAATGTCTTGGGGGCACTTTTAACACAACATGATGAATAGATAAAGGAGTATGTCATGTATTATTTGAGCCAAAATTTGGTCTTGTATGAGCACAACTATAAACTGATTAAAAAATCCTATTTAGCAATGGTGTTCACAACCTATATTTGTATCATTGCCAAAGTAGATATGCTCAAGTATCTACTTTCCAAATCATCTCTATAGTGCAGTATGGTAAAATTGATTATGAAATTAAAAAGGTTTGATATTGAATATGCCAACTAGAAGGCCATTAAGGGACAAGTAATCATAGATTAGCTTGTTGAAACTACTCTTAAATATACTCAACCTCTTACATTTATATTTCTAGATGAGGCCATTATGACCACTAAATAAGTAGATACACCTTATGACGCTGAACAATGGAAGATGTACTTTGATGGATCATTCATGACTTATGGGTTAGGGCATATAATATTATTTGTTACACCATAAGGGGATCTCATTCTAAAGTCTTTTTGCATTGGATTTTCCTATACCAATAAATGGCTAAGTATGAAACACTCATTACAGGGCTTTGTCAAGTAGTATAGTGGAACATTCAACATTTACTTATGTATGGTGGTTCTCAATTAATCATCAATTAGGACATAGACTAGTATCAGACCAAAGATGAGAAATTGGCACCCTATAAAGATATGGTTGATATTCTCAAGTAATATATTGCCAACATCCAATTTAAAATAATACCTTGAGCCAATAACCAAATAACTATTACTATGGCCACTATTGAATCCATGATTTAGATCATAGATAGAGAGAGGGATTATCAATTTACTATTGAATATATCTTAGCATCGACACATAAATAATCAATCATCAATATGGTTTGTGACATTTTTGGTATCACATCTCCCTAGTACTCAAACATATATGTTTATCTTCAAGACCAAACTATGCCTCCCAACTTATCACCTAAAAAATAAAAATATTTCACCCAAAAAGCCTATTTCTATACCGTAATTAGACTAACCTTGTATCATATAAGCTATGATGGAACTCTAATTCATTGTTTACCTTTGGTAGAATCTATACTAGCATTGAGAGAAGTCCACAAAGGAGTGTGTAGAGCCCACACAAGTGGGGAAATATTAGCCAAAAATTTACTACGTATTGATTTTTATTGGCCAATGATGGAAGTAGATGTAGTTTCATATGTGAATAGGTGTGTCAAGTGTTATAATAATGCTAATCTAATTCATGCTCTAGCCAAAACACTTAAACCATTGACAACACTATGGCTATTATAAATATGGGGACATGACCTTGTTAGTAAGACCAACCCAACATCTTCAAATGGCCATAGACACATCCTAACTTCAATTAAGTATTTCAATAAGTGGGTGGAATTAATTCCCCTCAAGTACACCATCAGTTAGTAGATATCCAAGTTTATAATCAACCATCTCATCAGTCATTATAGAATCCCCTCTGACATTATATTTGATAATGATAGATCATTCAAGAATAAATATGTGAAAGCACTTTTTTCTCAATACCACATCACGAAACATTTCTATACCCCTTACTATCTTTAAGGTAATGACAAAGTTGAGGATTCTAATAAAACCATCATCAAATTTTATAAGAAGATTATCAATGATGATGGTCATAATTGGCACTTGCATCTATTTAATTCCCTTTGGTCATATCATACCTCCTTCCATAATCTAATAGGAGATACACCTTATTCACTTATTTATAATATTGAGGCCATTATTTACATTGAGGTGAAGTTTCATTTTCTCTAAATTTCATTGTAGCACATCATCGATGATGTAGACTACAAAGTATCTCACTTACAACAGCTAGACCTACTTGATGGAAAATGCTTGGATGCCTTGAATAATATTCAAGATTAGTATAACTAAATAAAAGGCCAATAGAATAGTCAAATTAAGCATCATGAATTAAAGCTTGGTGACATTTTGATAAAAGATAATAAAAAAATGTAAATGTTGAAACCATGAAAAAAATAAAGTTCCAACCAAACTGGTATGGCCCTATGTAGTTGTTACCAAATATGGTTCTAGAGCATACAAGCTTGATACACTAGAAGGAGATGAACATGATGAACCAATGAACATAATGCACCTCAAACATTTTTAGTCTTGAAGGACTCAATGTATTGTCTACAAGGATCATCTAAGCTATGACACCTTATACCTATTATTTATATTATACCCCTTACCATTCTACCATACCCTTAACTCTTTGCTAGCCATTTATTTTTACCTAGTCCTACCTATCATGTTTGGCCTTGGTTATGATTCGTTTGTAATTTAGGCATGTTCAGTGGTTGATGATGGATTAAGTTCCAATAGTTGTTTTAGAATCAAACATTTGAATGATAGTATATGAAAATAATATGATAGTGGTCCTGAAAATTACATCCTTCATTTGTTGTTATGTTCCAACATCCTGCTACTAATTATAACTACCTATAGGGAAATTAGTACTACTAACCCTTTTCCATTATTTCCTAATTATAACCACCTATGGGTAAATTAGGGATAACACCTTTACCATGAATTATTGCATCACTTTACCCTTATTTTTATCATTTGACTTACCATTTAACTTTATCTAAAACTTATTGGTACTTAGTTAGATGCATTTTGTATAGGTATAACTATAGTGACTTGAGGTCCATTTAGACTATGTAGTTAATGTTGGATTCATATTGAGGCTATTTCAGTCACACCTTTACCATGCCCTCACTATTTTTTAAGCATTTTCAATTTAAACACTCTCGCTATTATGCAAGCAACCTAAGCCACTCTCTTTCATTTTTATGAGTTGGATCATTATGTATCTCATAATTCTTGATTGAGTTGAGATTCTTAGAAAATTATAAAAACATTTTAAATAGTTCAAAAACCCCTAAACATTTTTAAAGACTTAGGAAAATCCTAAAAATCATAAAAATTGGCTAGGAATTTCAACATGAGATATAAATTAATGAAATTTTATGGGATGGACCATGTTATCTATTTAGTTTCATTTTTAGACCACTTTGGTCTATTTCCTCTCATTTTTGGGAGAACTACATTAGCTTGAGGTCCACACAAACTATGTAGGAAACACTTGGATATATGGGGTATCTCAAGTTAGCCCAGATGTATCTTATTTTATTTTTTGACCACTTATTTGCCTTAAGGATCCTAGGAATCCTAACTATCTCAAGAGTAACCATTTGTCATTTAGTTTCTCCATCCTTATTAGCCTTAGCCATATGTTCTTGCTAATTTGTGAGATGATTTTGTGAGAATTATGTATTATGTAGACACCTAAAAGTGGCCACCAATGACTTCCAACCAAGCATTAGAATAATTTCTACCAAACATCATAATTTGGGATAAAATCACTAAAACATGCTAAATGGTTTGAACTTGTCATATACAAGTGTCGATTTAGGCTAAAGTATCCCTAAACAGAGCAATGCATTTTATGTGATTTTTATTTCTTCCTAAATAATTTTGATCCAAAATGCTAAAAATGTAATTTGACATTCTAAACCACTAAATTCCCCTAATTCAGAAGCACATGACATGTGCATGTGTTATTTTGTGTCGACAACATACTAAATGAGATATTAGTTCATATGCAACTAAAATCATCTTCTAATTACACTCCAATAAAATTTCAACCCAATAATATGACATTTAGACCATTTTGATTAATTTGTGCACCAATTTCCAAAGAATTTCTCTAAAATTGTTTAATCTTACTTAGGTAAATTAAACCAAATTATGATCTAAAGTAAGAATTCCATAGAACTTATTGAATATTTATTTATTGTAAATTGGTTTGTAATATTTGCATCATCATGTGACATCATTTGTTAAGGTGGCATCTATAGGCCATAAATGTAATAAATATCTAATTAAGCCCTCCCATACCTCATTAGTGCCCCTTATTCTCAAATCATGATGATGATATTTATAGATTTTAATTATATAATTGGATTAATTCATGTGCACACATATTCATCTTGAGATGGACATACATGGTTTATCTTAGCCCATTTAGAAAATATATAAATAGAAGGCCTCACACTCATAATTTAAGTTCTCACAAGACAGATTTATCATGCATAAATGATTTCAAAGTTATTTTGATATAGTCTTATTATTCTAAAATATTGAGTCAAAATTCATAAGCCAAATACACAAAGCCAATGATACCAAGGAGAAAATGAGATAGCCAAGCTCCATTACCATAGGCTTTTTGAGCACAATCTGAGTACACCAATGAAGAGATATCTTAGAGCATTTAAGGAAGGTAAGAAAAACAATTCTTGAATTTTAGTTGTGCTTTGTCAATGGATTTTCTTCACTAAGCTCCCCCTAAGATCTAGGCTTAAGGTGTTAGTTCATTAGTGTGTTTTTGGATTTGATTTCATCTACTAACACAATACTAATCTCCCCTTTTTATATTCCTATGTTCACAAATGGCATGCCCAATGGGACCCATTGAGTCAATTTCAATAAGGAAGACACTTTGGGAATTTTGAATTTCCATTTTAGTCATTAAAAAGTCCTTAAACATCATTTTAAGCTCATTTTCCTATGTTTCTAATGTGTTTTATACACACAAAGGTTACACAATGATCGATGACAGTTAGGCCCAACCACGGTCAGTTTAGCTATAGGGGAAAATATGTTAAAATTTTGCATTTTGAGCTATTATTCAAGTTTGTTTCTAATTATTTAGGTTTTGTAAGTATTTGGTCTAAACATAGTTTTGATCCAAAATATTAACTTCTAGAGATTTTATCCTAATAAACATTTTTAGGCATAATTTTTTTGCCTTTGGGTTCATAGGTCATCACCGATGATCTTTATTGACTAGAAGTGATTCTAATTGACCACTAATGGTTATCTATTAACCAATTGATGATAGTTACCTTGAAGCCATTGATGGTTAATAGTGACCACTGATGGTCACTATGTGAAATTAAATCCAAACTTGAGAGCTAAAATTCAGAAATCATTTGATTAATCAAGAAAGTACTTCAAATTAGGGGGTTATTATCTAACATTTATAGGTTGAAGGATTGAGTTTAAGACTAATTTGCTTATTTTTACTGATCAAACACTTAATTTTGGGCTTTAAAAAGAACTTAGTTAAATTAAACATTTCAATTTAGGTCCTAAAATGAACATGTCAAATCTTGCACATTTGGATATTTGTGTTTAAAAATAATATAGGATTGGTTAAGTCTTAGAAACATTTCATTTTTAGTGCTTAAAATGAATTGTAAGTCTTGAACATTTACTTTTGGTGCTTAAAAAGAACTAGGAACTTTATTTTGGCACTTTAAAAGAAAAAAATGTATGTTTATGTTGAATGTTTTATGTTTTTTTTCAAAACATTTTTGCAACTTAAGAATAAGGGGCCAAAGAACACCACTAAACACTTCAATTTGGTGCTCTCAAACCAAACTCACTTTAAAGTTTTGTTTTATATAAGTCATCTATCATTGCTTGGTTAAAATTATTTGAGAAAAAGGGAATTTATGCATACATGCTCTCCCCCCATCCCCTATAGGGAACTTTTGGGATCAAAAACACCATTTTAATTACAAATTATGCCTTAGTCCAAAGGCATACAAAGGAAGTTATCTAGGTTCTCTCCAAAACCTGCATGGTTTAGGTGATCTAAAAATAATTTATAAATCCTTTTTACTTAGATTTTATTTCATGCATTTTGTCTTGTGAGGGGGAATTCATTACCTCCCATAGGTTCTATAGGGAAGCTTTGACCTAGGGCTTCATCTTCCAATATTGTCTCTAACCCCTCTCTATGGGGGGGGGTATACAAATTGGGAATGCCCTATTGGGATGATGGTTTGAGTGGTTAAACCATCTCTGTTAGTGGAAAGCTAAGCTTGGAACATATGATCATTTTGGACATGACACTAAACTGAACAAGTGACAAATGTAATAGTTGTGAAAAGGCTATGACCTTTTCACATCAAACCACATGACGTAGATCCAATACATGTTGCTTCTCTTGTGTGATAACATGAAAGTTGGTACACATGGGATCAATTTAGATGGTTAAAAACTTATAAATTCTATCCAACCCCACTTTGCCATACCTTGATAGGATTTAGGATGATATACTAGTACTTTATTATTTATTCATTTATTTCTTCGTGTGTTGGATCTAAAACTTTGTTTTTTAAACCATGTCTTGAATGAGTTTATTTGTCCACATTACTTCATTGTTTGAGGAGGCATTATTATATCCATTTGACACTTTGATTTAGCTTAAAAAAACTTTTGTTGTCAAAAACATTGTGTGTGTCACTTGATTGAAATGGGTAACATTATGCTACCCAAATCAGTTCAAGTTTCATGCCTTAAAAGTCTTTGAAACAAAAAATTGTTTACATATTTTGGGAGTGATAACACCATTACACTATCAAAATTATTTCAAAAGACTTATCTTGTCTCATATCCTAATCATCATTATTTAAAAAAATCACAAGTGCCTTATTGGATCTTTATTTTAGCATTATTATGTCATTCAAAATTGCCTAGCTTGTTGGTTATTAAAGACTAAGTTTTCTTAACTTGAGTCTTCAATCAGATTTTCCAAAGTTTGAGTCCAAAAATTGATTTATTTTTGTTTAGGCCTCAATATGAAGGGGTTTAGACATAGATATTTCTCTTTTGGGTTGCATAACTTAAGTTAATTTTTGACACAAAACTCAAAAACTATATTGTTTGTGCCTTCATTTGTGAAAATTAGTCCATCTTAAAATGCCTTTTGTTTAAAGTGTTTTACACCAATTTGATCATGTTTATGTCTATAATCAAGTTCCTTTTTTATGACAAAATGTTACAAGTTTGTTAGATTAAAAATCATCATCATTTGTTTCAAGTCTAGCTTTTGATGGTGAGTTTAGCCAAAAGTCCTAACACAACTTGTTTGAGCCTAGATTTTGACTCCATGTTTGGACAAAATACCTAGAAATATTTCCATTTTCTAGTTTAAACCTATTTAGAACATCTTTGGACCTAGACTTTAGCATCTTGTTTTTAGTTTAACCACTTGACCTTTTTCGTGTGAAGCATTTAACATTAGAAATTTGATGTTATACTATTTTTACCAAATCTTAGCATAGATATTTTGGAGTTACAGATCCACCTTTTACCAAGTTAGACATAGTTTAACCTTTTTTATTTTTAGACAAAGCTTTTTAGAGTTTGTATAACTTTAACCTATCTTGTCATGAAATATTTGCCGTTTGATTTGACCATGTTTCATTATACACATAGTAGAGCCATGTATAATCTAGGATATGGGAATGTTGTCACACAATAGTAATTTATTCAAGACCCTTATGGATATGATGTTGTTTGGGATATGGATAATTATCCACCTTTCAACACTTAAACAAGGGAGCACAGTCAATATCCTTTGGCTGATTATTTGGTTAGCACACCTTCATACACAAAGCAAGACTAAGAGAAGATAGCCCAATATTTTTCTAACATACCTTAAATTTAAAAAAATATTCAACATCAACCTTATTACATTATAATACCACCAGCGTATGATGCTAATATATCCATAGAGATAGGGGCTAGTTTTATGACAAACTCTCTCCATGACAATTTAGCAAATCTAGTAAGAGGGCCTTACAACATGTCTTACAATGAACAATCCTCTTATAGTAATCCTAATGTAATTATGTTTATGCCATATCAAGATCCACATAATCTTGTCATACAAAGAAACCTCATGGAGGACCATTTCATTCAAATTTAGACAACATACTAGACATATCAAAACATAACACATAACTTTAATCATAAGGCCTTGTCAAATACACCTATTATATAGTTACTCCCTTCAATAGGAGTCTTACTCAAATTGACACATCAATATAATTAGGGTTTTGACCTAATTATGAAAAACACTTTAGGAGAAAACATGTTCAATACCCCAACCATCGAAGAAGTGTCTTCTACTTCTATGTAGAATGCTGAGTAGAAGATAGTGGATAATGCACAATAAATGTCCTATTTAAACCAAAGTGGTTTTCACATATAAATAAATAGTCAACTATAAAGTGTGCCTTTAAACACCATCAATGGTTCTCAAACTTAGGGATTCAGAGTTTCTACATCCCAAACTCAGCCAACTACCTCTAATCCTTAGTTAGATGCTTCATGAAACTCCCAAAAATAAGAATTAAGTAGTTAGACAATAACCAATACCACACCACAACAAAATGTGACAAATCTTACTCCACCCTAATAGGTGATGAGTAATATTCCACAACAATAAGCACTATCAAACATACCCACATAGCTAAGGAAAAAAATAATGCCACATTAATAGGGGCAATTAATATTCCACCTTGCTAGGTAATAATGAACATACCTCTTCAGTCACAGACTAACATGTGGATCCAAAACCAAATGATGTTTAACCAATAATGTACAAGTGGCAGTCAGTGACAGATACCAAATATCCAATACACATCCACTTCCTAAAAGGGATTAGTGCAATAGATAGGTTTCAATGTTCCCCAAGTACCTTTTAGGCAATAATTACCTTTCATCTAAAATATGCCACAATTTCAAAGATAGGGTCTTAGGTCATAAGTTCCTCTCAATCAACAAGGTATGACTAGTTGACAACATGTACCTATTCAACCTCAGAAAGCACTATACAGCCATATACCACCATCCCAATCTTAATATTCTCAACATCAGGCCTATATACCCAACCCAAACTAGAATATCACACAACTACAAGTGTAATTTCAACAATCACACACTAATCTACACATGTGTATTCCTAGTCCATTTCCTAGCCAATCCAACATACCCTAATAAACACCTTCATAATACCTCGATCAAATTAATCCACTTATGACCACATAATATCCACCTCAACATGCCAATGTTCCCACTAGTATCCTCACATAGGAGATATAACAAATTAAGGATGCAATTACCCTCATTCAAGTGGGAAAACAGACCTAAAAATTCAAGCTAGATGATGTGTGTTCTTACCTTTTTAATATGGATTACTTACATATACCATTTCCTCTAAGGTACGAGCCACCAAAGTTTGAAAAATATAAGGGGAAAGGTGACCCCAAATCCCATCTGATAGAATTATTTGTCTCATTCCAACAAGTGGCCTATAGCGACATCTATCTTTTGTTATTGTTTCCATGAATCCTAGTAGGGAAAGCATTGTAATGGTTCCTAAAGTTACCCAATAATTTAGTATCTGATTTTGATGATATTTTAGACAAGTTTGTACACCACTTCTCTTAAAATCACAAGCATGATATTTCATTGGTAGACTTAACAAAGGCCAAATAAAAAGTTGGTGAAAGATTTGTAAGCTATTTACAGTGATGGAGAGCCCTTGCAAGTTGATTCACCCATAGTCTACCAGATAAATAACTAGTTGTTTTATTTACCAAAAATCTACATAATGAAATATCTTACAATTTGGAGTTATAATATGTGCACACATTCAAATAGATCATTGACAAAGGTTTGTTAATTGAAAGAGCCCTCATTAATAAAGGTATCATTAAACTAGTTTTTGAGGTCAACATACCCCCATTTCTAAAAATAGGGACCATTGTTTCAATTTTTTATAATTTGTGATATGAATTAAACATCCACTTGACTAGAGTACATTATTAGAATATCATGTTTCTCATCATGTTTAAGTTGTCTAGTTAGAGCATAATATTTATTTGACTTTATCTATTGTACTAATGTTTGAATCTCTATGTTTCAGGTTGTAGGATTAATATAGTCCATCTTGAATGGACAATGTCTAATCTTAATGATTTACTTTGATCTTCTACTAGCCTCTAGTCTATTAAAATGACTTTAATCTATGTTTGGTCATATTAAAACCCTCATTCTGATTACCCTAGCTCAAGTTATTTTGAATCAAATTCAAATTTAAGTGGGAACCATTTACATAGGAAGCACTTTATTATATTATAGAATTAATTTAAAACTTTAGCCTAGGTCCTAATCATATTTATTAATATAACTCAGACTTTAGTCTAAATTATTTATGCTAGGTCCTTTATATCTTATGGTTCACTAGGACTAATTAATGAGGGGACTCTTTTATTATGTTTTGAACTTATCTTAAAATTTATATTAAAGTTTTAATCATGTTTATTGACATGAAAAAAACCTTAGTTTGAATTATTTATGCTAAGTCCTTTAAGTCTCCAAACACTTATGTCTTTAATTTTATGCCTGTAGAAATGGATAAACTTGAAGGTGATAGGTGGCGAGATATTGGGGGATTCAAAAGACATCAACAACCCATGTGCCAAGTTAAAAGGTTAATAAATCAATGAAAGGATCTGATGGTATGCATTTTATCTCTTGGAAATGATCTAATGATGTGAGATCAAAGTTAAAATGTCAAAGGTTCTAAGATCTCTGTGAGAGTGATAAGTGTAACCATCTTAGGGGTAGCTTGAATATTTAATAAAGATTAAAAGGTTAAAAGGTAAAAAGGATCTAAGAGCACTATGGGAGTGACAAGTGTCACCATCTCAGTAATTTTCCTGAATATCTAATAGAAAGCATAAGTTGAAAAGTCAAGAGCCCTGAGATAAGTGAGGATTCACCAAGTGGCATGATTGTAAAGCTCAATGTCAAGATCCTATGGAGAACATTTACTTAGGTGGTTAAGATATGATAGAGTGTATCAACTCAAGTGAGGATGATCTAATGGTGTGAAGTGAGGGTTGATAATTCAAAGGAGATTAGAGTAAATGAGAGGCTTCAAGTGGCATGATAGCACCTAAATAATGAAAAGAGCTTGAATCTCATGAGATGCTACCATATGGCATAATATCATGAGATCAAAGATGAATATCAATGGTTCATGATGAAGGATAATATAAAGATGACTCCAAAGTATATCAATGGTGTAAACTTGATCTGGCCTGAGAGATCACAAGGTAAAGACATGTTGCTAAAGGCAAAAACAATCACATTTTGAGATCAAATACACAAATCAACATGGGCATTGCTAAATAGACATGACACATTTGATTACAAGGTCATATGGACCCAAAAGTGCTTGAATTATAATTTTTTTAGACTAGTAAAGATCAAAAATATGAATAAACATGCCTTAGACTTAATCTGGTCAATGAATGAGAGGCTAAAAGTGCAAAAGAGTCTAAAAGTCATTTGAGTTGGCATAGTAGTTTATTTTAAATCAAAAGACCCTATAAATAATGTCAAGATAATATTTTATTCTATAAAATCAAGAGTAACATGGAACATATATATATTTTGGTTAGTCATATTGAAAAAGTATCATTTATATTAGAGCATTCTAAAGGGACAATTGTCTATAACACTTGTTCAATTTTCATTTGACCTAACTGACACCATACCTAATTAAACCTTCTATAATAAGGAGGTATGGTATTTTTATAAAAGGAGGGGAGATATTAGATCCAAAATTACTTTGTAAACTTGGATCAAGTAGTACAAGCAATGAATTTTTCAAAGTTTCTCCAATATTTATTTGTGTGTTTGCTATCATGGTTTTTTCCTCAATTATCATGTTTGATATTCATATTTGAATTGTTTTTATGGATCCTAGATGTGCACATGTTAATGTAGAGTTGTCAATTTATGCTTATGCTAGGTTGAATGAAAGATCTTGGGTTCATTTCTTTCTCTTTTGCTTTTCTTGAAGCTATACAAAAGCTATTTTCCTATGGAAGTAAGCCTTTAAAGTGAACTTGAATTCTTATTTGCATTACCTTTCCTTATATATTTGTGTAATATACAGTAGGATCTATACCTATGCAATTTCATGCCATATATTGGTTTAGTGCATGTTTAGATGAAATTTAAGCTCTGTTATAATGTCTAGATTAAAGATCAAAAACACCTTTTTTCTTCCTTACCCTCCCTTTTGCTCCCTTTTTGACTAGATCACTTTAGTTTAGCTTGTCATTGTAAATATCCATGTTAGCTTAGGGTTTATACTTTAGGGTTTGGAAATCATTCATTAGACTTAGTTTAGATCACTTTCATCTTCACAAAGATTTAGGACCATGGTTTCCCCCAAAAACTATTTACATGTTCATTTTGTGAAATAGTCATTTAACTTGGCCACTACTCCACCACAAATCTTAGGAAGATCACAACCAGTAACTCATGTAATGGATTCTTTGAATCTAAAAATGAGAAGTGTTTCTTAAACACTATATGTTGACCTAGTGATACACATCTAGGCATAAACAATTGGCATTGGAAGGAGGACCTTTAGCTAAATATTTGTGAATTTGTAGTATCTTTGATAATTTTAGTGAATTTTATTCAAAGATTAGTTATTTATTTGCATATTTGTGTTGTTCTTGGCTTAATTATGTAAAGATAACTCATATTCATGGTTTTAAACCAGAATTTAGTCTTATTTAGCTAAATAATACTATTCTTTGAAGATCTATATTTTTTTTTCAAAGATTTGAAGATCCATTTGTCTTTGCAAAGATTTGGTTTCTATATTGTATTATGAATAGGATTTGGAGCTAAAACTACCACAAGTAAGGTATTCATCAAGGTATGGCATGGTCAAGTGGATTTTATATCAATTTTCATGGTTAAGTACATGATTTGACTCAAAATCCTAAATGGTATTTACCTTATTTTAATCCTACTAGTGGTGTGATTGCTGAAGAACACATCAAGTGATTTAGATCTACATTAGGATTGTTAAATGTTGTTCATGAAGATGTTGCCTATAGATTATTTAATTTTACTCTTAGAGATGAGGCATATGATTAGTTTCTTAACCTTCCTAAATATTTCATTATCATTTTGAATTCTTTAAATAATCATTTCATTGATCACTTTGGAAAGTTCATTAGTCCATATGTCGTTCATTAGCATTCATTACTGTGAAGAAGGATTCAAATGAAACCATTAGAGATTTTAATGATAGATTCAAAAATATGTTAAACAAAATTATATCTCCCTATAGACCTTTTGAGGCATTATATTTATAGATTTATAATGATGCATTGGATCTATTAACTTATGTGTTTTTGAAAAGATCTATTAGAGTCATCAATACATTAGCTTTAGCCTATGCTGAGGTTGTGGTAATTAATGACCAAATACAACCCTAGGGTCAAATAGAATATGCCATTCTAAATATAAATCCTAATCTAGCTATAATAAATGTCATGATTGATGTTAATAAGAGCATGCTTACCTTAAATCAAACTCCAGTTTTAAACAAATTATCTTTGAGTCATGCTCATCTTGGTCAAAACCTAGGATTCTTGAATAACACTGTAAGTGGATCTCATCCACAAGATCAAAGAGATATGGTGCCAATAGATGGTATTAGTCCTCAATTTCATAATTTATAGGCACCTAAGAATGAAAATTACTCCATTTTAAAAATGGTCCAAAAGCCAAGCATTGATTTTCTTGAGATACAAAAGCAATTAGGTAATAATGGGGAAAATTCTAATAGAAATTATTTTGTTCAAGGGTTTAATAGACCCACATCTAGGTTTCAAATATAAAAATAAATATAATAATGACCATCTGAAATTATGAATGTGCTTAACATAAAAACTTGTGATGTGCCTTTGGCGAATTATTGTAGGGTTCATAATAATGCTGCATGGTCATCTAGTTCTTCTAAGACATCTACATCTTATGAATTATCTCTTATGGTAGAGACCTATGATTTTCCATTTAAAGATGAATATGAATTTAAATATACTTCAAAGGAGGGATCTACTATACCAATAATGGAGGAAGATCCTATCCTTTCTGAAGTAATAGAAGAAGTTGTAGTTGGGATGAGTGGAGTTCCTAAAGATGTCATTGAAACACTTGTAGGCAAAGAAAATGAAGATGAAGCAAATGTAATAGATCAATAAATTTCATATGATTCCATAAAAAGATCAAAAATATGTGATCAACATGTTTCAAATGGTAATATTCTAAATTAATCTCATGTACTTTCTATTGATCATGATGAAGAAGCCTTTTGGGATGACTTGGAGATTTTTTGGGTAGGATTGATAGTCAATTCCCACTTCATATGGAGATTGAGGAATGTATAATAGTAAGTAATATTGAAGTTATTCTTCAAGAATATAATGATATTATGAAGATCCCAAAGCAAGATGAATTAGATTCTAATGAAGACATCAATCCAAGTATATTAGCTGAGTTCAAAATACAACCATGGAAGGAGAATGAGACAAGACATGATCAGTCTTTGAATGAAGTAGAAATAGATTTATTGATTAAAAAAATAAGAATTTGGGAATAATATGATTGGATCTTGGATTCATATCTTCAATCCATATGCTTGATAATGGAGTTGGGAAGACAAGTTGTATCATACATAAGACACAAGCATACACGTGCTCCTATCCACAAGAAGAGGCCATTGAATGAAATAAATTATATTTGAAGGTTATTTGGTAGGATAAATAACTTTCCATTTAATCCTGGAGGTAATTTCTTTGTGAAGTTAATGTAGGGTTATATTATTTTCTTTCCTATTTCTTCCTTCTTGTCCCTTGTTTGTAGGTAGTGTTTCTAAATATTTATGTGCTTTTTATTTGTTTTGATTTATGTGTTTGCTTTATTTGATTTTTTCCTTACTTATAAACAAGTATTTTTGGATATCCCTTAGCTCAAATTTCACCTAATTACTTAGGAAATTATAAATTATAAATATAGGTATGACTCTTAAACATTGGTTGATCATGGTTTCTAGAAATTTTAACTTGATGTTATGGTTTGGAGAAACTAGTAAAGACTAATGAATAGGTTAATTGTTCCTTGAGTTTTTAAGCCTTTTTTTTAATCTAAGTTTGATTTTGAGAAGGATGGAATATATAGGATTAAATTTTGAATTATCAGAGAAAAGTCATGTTTATACTTAATAAACATTATTTCTTGGAATACAGTTTGTAACCAAGGATGATTGTCTAAAGACTAAACACTTGACCAAATCCCAAAACCTGAAACCTAGTTCCCAAACTTTGCTATAGAGTCATAAATGGTTCCCAACCTCAGTTATCTATTTTGATATTTAGATTTGAATTATTTTTATGGATCCTAGATGTGCATATACTAATGCAGAGTTGTCAATTTGTGATTATTCTAGGTTGATTAAAAGACCTTGGGTTTATTTCATTCTATTTTTCTTTTCTTGAAGATGTGTAGAAGCTATTTTATTGTGGAAGTAAGCCTTTAAAATGAACCTGATTTCTTATTTGCATTACCTTTTCTTAGACATTTTTGTGATATATAGTGGGATCTATACCTATGCAATTTCATGTTATATATTGGTTAAGTGCATGTCTAGATGAAATTTAAGCTCTATCATAATGTCTAGATTGAATATAAAAAACAAGTTCTTTCTACCTTACCCTCCCTTTTACTCCCTTTTTGACCAGATCACTTTAGTTTAGCTTGTCATTATAAATATCCATGTTAGCTTAGGGTTTAGACTTTAGGGGTTGGACATTATTCATTGGACTTAGTTTATATCACTTTCATCTTCACAAAGATTTATGACCACATTTGTTTCTAATAACCATTCACATGTTAATTTTGGGAAATAGTCATTTAGCTTGGCTGCTACTCCACCATAGATCTTAAGAAGATCACAACCAATAACTCATGCAATCAATTATTTGAATCTAAAAATGAGAAGTGTTTCTTAAAAACTATATTTTGACCTAGTGATACAAATTTAGGCATAAACACTAGCCTCATCAAATTGAAACCAAAACCAAAACCAAAATTAGAACAATAGTTAGAATCAAAATCTAGTCTAAGCACAAGTATTATAACAAACCTAGGCCGATAATTCTAATAGAGCCAAGAAATTAAATCACAACAAGAATGTTTTTGGTAATATATTAATAGAGTATCGACATGTTAAAATGGTGTAAAAAGTATTTTCATAGCCTATGCCATAACACAGACCTCTTAAACAACAAAATATTTAACAAACATAGTAAAATAGACTAGACCAACCAACACAAAAATGTAATAAATACAAAAAATGCCTTTATAAAACTCTCCTCCAAGAAAAAATGTTCCAACTCGTCATGTTTTTAGCAACCTTAGAGAGCCTATTGAGATTGTATTTTATAAACTTGCTGAAGCTAATTTGATCAGATGGCCTATTCTAAAAGGGCCAATTCTTAAGGGTGTTAACATTATATAATGGTATAGGCCAAATGAAATCTATGAATTTCATTGGGTCAATGACCATAATTCATAGTGATGTGTGTAAATCAAGCATGTGATCAAAAATATGATAAAAATGGATAAATATCATCAGATCATGGAGCTTTCACATGCAATCAAAACCTTGGAATTTATAAAAAATAATTTCCTCAACATAACAACCAACAAAAATAACAATAATAATGGTCAGTACAAAATCAACAACAATAGAATCAATAACCAAGGCTAAACCAATTATATAATCAATAGAACTAACAATGGACAAAACCAAGGTTAAAATGGTACAAATGACCAATAGACTTAACATGCAGTTGCACATGACTACACCTCAATTATAGGCCATATTTTAGGTCACACTAATACCATTTTCATTAATCTAAGATCAAGTACCAATTAGACAAGATTATTGCTAATCATTCCCAATCAACCAAATTATGCCAATAATCCTTCCTTGACCTAAGATCACACATAGCAAAACCAACAACTAAGTATTCCCATGTTTAGACCTTATACTTATAACTTATCATTATCTTATGAACACTCACAAGTGCATAGATAATGAAGCCTTATATTATTTGGTTTCCCTCCACCATCATTTGTTAGCAACACTGATCCTATGCCTAATCCTAATTGTACAATCATAACTCAACAATCAAGGATTACCATAGTATACCCATGATCATCTACCACTTTTCCCATCATCTAACCAACCATTTTACCTCATAATAAGCCATATCCTACTATCCCAAAAAATATGTTTGACATTGTGGAATAATTGAAAAGACACGAACATAAATCTCTATTTTAGATTTGTTATTTATGTCTAATATCCACAAAAACATCTTGAATAAATTCTTTGGCCAATCTAAATTCCTAAATGACATATCTCCTGACAAATTTCAATATTTAGTTAGACACCTCACTCTACGACAATAAATAACCTTCAATCAAAGCAATATGTCATCCCTTGACCCACTTCATAATAACCCATTATACATTGAGGTCTACATAACAAGGGACAAAGTAAAATATGTCCTCATAGATAATGGATCAAGCTTAAATATTATCTCTCTAAAGATAATCAAGCTTCTTGAGTACATAATAATAGATCTTCAAGCTCAAATAATCATAATCAAAGCCTATGACAATGAAGAATGAGAATCACAAGGCACCATTAGCTTGCTAGTTATCATTAGGACCTTGACCCATGATACACTTTGACATGTGTTATATCTCAACATATCATAAAACATAATTTTTAGAAGACCTTGGATACATGAGATCCATGCAATCCCATAGACATTGCACCAGTGTATCAAGTTCCCCCATTAAAGAATGGAGGTGACTATTCTAGGATATTTACATCTATACAAGAATTTTAAACATTTAGATGCCAAGTTTAATAGATATAACTACCATTTTAGTATGAATCTAGTCACCAAGTAGGACAAAGGGAAAGTAATACTTATTGATTTACTAGAGGCCAATTGCATTGACCATCATACCCTTGATTCCCTTTCCCACATGCTACTTCTAGAAATGTCCAATCATTACACCTTTTCAGATAATGGCCTAGGAGAATACTGGACCCATGACACCTTTCACATTGAAAAACTTACACAGAACCCTAAGTCCTTTATGAGACCAAAAGACAAACATCTCATGTAATGACAAAGAAAGGGAAAAGGCCAAATACATAGTCCAACACCTGCCACTTTCATACTAGCCTTTAGCAAAGAAAAGGACCCTCTAGAAGGAGATGAATCATGGTTATATAATGACAAATTGTCCAATTGTTACAATAATTCCAAATATTCCATTCCTAATTAGATTATGAAAAACCAAGACTATGAAGCAGGAGGCCTCAAGCCAAATCAATATGGAACACTTGAGCCAATTTCTATGATTAAGTAAAAATTAACCTATGAAATTGGATTTAAACCACTTAGGGGTGACACCATTTATTTTATTTGAGTTCCATCACCAATGAATAGTGATGATGATGTTGATAGTGAAGTAGAGTTTAATCATAGCCCATTTAATGACCAGCCCCATACCAATTAGTTTGAAAATAATGCCATTTCACCTTTTGACTAATCATTCATCATAATCAACTACCATTATATTATCCCAAACTGATAGACTAGGACCAACAACAATCCAATGTGCCAGTTGATGAGTTTTAGAATGATGAGGCTTTTTGTAATTTTTTAGGTCTTAGGGATAATGTTCCATTGGGAGACCATAAAAAAGAGTTATCAATAAATTTGGATGCTAAAGCCTATTTTGGAGAGTGGGTGAACACCCTTAGCCAAAAATAAATAAATAAAACATTGATGTCCCAAAGTAAAAACCTTTTTGAGGCACTTTCAGACTAGGGAAAGGATAAAGATAAAGGCTAGTCTAGTGGTGAAAACCTATTTTAGGTGCCACTAGATAGGGGTGTTAAACCTTCTTCAAGTATAGAATAGGAGACCACTAATAATGAACTTGTCTATGGGTCTAAGTGTAGTTTTGAAGAAGAACATGATTTTTATCCCATCATTCAAGATACTAATAATGACAAACTTGCCCATGAGTCCAAATTTAGTCTTGAAGAACAATAAGATTTTGATCACATCATTCAAGATTTTTTGATAGAATTTGTTATGTGGCCATTCCTCCCATTAGGGCATTATAATTCATCATGTGTAGGATAAGTTGAATAACTAGTCCTAATAGAGGACTTTGACATAGCAAAATAGTTCAAATCTTTTCTCACTATTCTTGAAGATAGATCAACCCTTCTAGTGGATGATACTTCATAGGTAAACATAGGGTCTCTAGATGACATAAAATGGATAAAATTAGGTGTGTCCCTCATTGAGAAGGAGTGTGAATTGCTTACAACCCTTTTGAGAAAATTTGTAGATATATTTGCATGGGCCTATTTTGACATGCCTAGTTTAGACCCTACCTTGGTTGTTCACCACCTTGCGGTACATCCTTATGCAAAACATGTGAAACAAAAGTTACACAAAATGAATCCTTGCATTGTTGTATTAGTTAATAAAAATTTATAAAATCTCTTATAAGTGAGATGTATTAGGCCAATCGACTATTCTAAATGGATTTATAATATAATACTAGTCAGTAAAAAGCCAAAAAGAATAAAAATATGTACTAACTTTAGGGACATTAACAAATATTTCCCAAAGTATGAATTTTTATTACCAAATATTGACATGATAGTTGAATCCATAATGTGTTATGAGATACTTTCACTAATGGATGGATTCTAAGGCTATAATCAAAATAGAATAGCACCAGAAGACCAACACAAAACAACGTTCACCACTCCATGGGGAACATGGTATTATGAGGTTTTGCCATTTGGTCTCAAGAATGTAGGGGCCACCTATCAAAGAGCCATGACTTTCATATTTCATGTATGATGTATAACATTATTGAATATTACATCGACAACATACTAGGTAAATCAAAGACCAATGTCGATCATCTAGTAGCATTAAAGAGGATATTTGAGTGACTACATGAATACAAAGTTAGGATCAAACCTAATAAATGTGTTTTTGGAGTTAATTTAATAAAATTTATTGGATTTATTATGTCTCATAGAGGCATTGAAGTTGATCTAGCCAAAGTATGAGCCATAACAAAGATGCCACGAGCGACCAATTTGAAGCAGCTCCATACTTTGTAGGGAAAGATCTAGTCTATTAAATTATTCATATCTTAATTAGCCAACAAGTGTGATCCTTTTACACATATTTTGAAGAAAGGTGTCACATTTATTTTTGGTAATTATTGTCAAAAATATTTACAATAGCTAAAAGGCTATATTGCAAATCCATTAGTTTTATTACCTATAACACCAAGAAAACCATTTCTTCTATATCTATCAGCCAAAAATAATACCCTGAGGGCTATTCTATCTCAAAATGATGAAAATGGAAAGGATCATATTATGTAATATCTAATTCATTTACTAGTCAAGTATGAACACAATTATATGCCCATTAAAAAAACATGTTTAGCTATGGTCTTCATAGCTCAAAAATTATACCATTACATGTTGAACAATAAGACCATAATCATTTAAAAAGTAGATCCCCTTAAGTATCTAATATCTAAAACAACTTTACAAGGCTGTATGTCCAAATGGATCATGTTTCTCAGTGAGTTTGAGATATAATATGTGAACCAAAAAGCCATCAAGGGGCAAGTTATTACAAATTAGCTTGATGAAGCACCCCTGGCAGATACATAGCCATTGACATTCCAATTTCCTAATGAATACATTATGGCCATCATTGAAACACCTCTTGAGAAGTAACACTAGAATCTATATTTTTATGGTTCATTCATAACACATGGATTGGGGGCAAGCCTTTTATTTATCACACCATAGGGGGATCTAATCCTTGAGTCATTCAAAATTAGCTTTTGTTGTACCAACAACATGGCCAAATATGAAGCACTCATTATAGGAATTCAAAAGGAAGTACAATGAAATATAACACATCTAAATATTTATGGTGATTCATAGTTAATCATCAATTGTGTTTCAGACCATTTTTAGACCAAAGATGACAATTTGTTTCCCTACAAGGCCATGGTCCACACTCTCAAGCAACAAATTATTGATATCCAGTTTGAACATATACCAAGGGAAAGTAACAAAACAAAAATTTACAAATTCATATTCAACCATATAAATTTACATTATGGTATTTTATCCAACATTATATCTGATAATAATGGATCATTCAAGAACAAAGATGTTGCATCGCTATGTACTAATTATAATATCACCTAACATTTGTCTACTTCATATTACCCTCAAGGTAATGGCTAGGTTGAATCATCAAACAAAACCATCATTAACATCCTTAAGAATATTTTCAATGATATCAACTATGATTGATACCTTTAGATATTCTAAGCCTTCTAGGCATACCATATCAATCACTGCACTCCCACATGTACCACTCCATACTCACTTGTTTATGGCATTGAGGCTATTCTTCCCATTGAGGTTGAGTTACCTTATTTATGAATATGTTTAAAGTATGTCCTAGATGATGAATAATATCGAGTTGCTTGCTTACAAGATCTGAAATTACTTATTAATAAATGCTTGGCTATAGTGAACCACTTGTAAGCATATCAGAACCAACTCCATGGCTAGTATAATTGAAATGTGAAACATAAAGAATTTGAGCTTGGTGATCTTGTTCTTAAGAGAACCAAAAGAATACCAAAATTGAAAAGAAGCATAAAGTTAAGTTCAAACCCAACTAGGTATGTACTTTCATCATTATTGTAGACTATGGTGCTGGAGCATACAAGCTCACCACATTAGATGAAGTTGATGAGCCGATGAACATTATACACCTCAAGTGTTATTTCACTTGAGTGACTTGGTGTATTATATATGAGGACCATTTCAAGTTGTACCATATTATTGAATTTATTCTTTTTACTATACCATTCTACCATTCTATCATTTTGTCATTACACCATTCTATTATACCATACCTTTTCTATTGACCAACATGTTATGACACTTCCTACATAGCCTGTTTGACCTTGGTTCATCCATTGGTTCCACTTTCAGCATAAAGATTCAAATTAGTTTTATTATTTATTTCAATAATTCCAAACAAAAGCCATATTTTATAATATTATGATAGAAATTTTGGCAATTGTATCTTTCCTTGTTTATTTCATTCTATATCATGCCTTATTTGTGTGGGCCTAATTATAACCACCTTTGGGTAAATCAGTGTCTCATATGTCTTTCTACTAATTATAACCACCTATGGGAAAATTATTATCATTGATTTATGTCATTGTTTCCTAGTTATAACCACCTATGGGTAAACTAGGGGAAATAATTATTTATCATACTTTGACATACCAACTAGCCATTTCTATGTCGTACTATGACATCATACCAACTATGCCTATTTTGTTTGAATTGGATGCTACACTAGTCATATTCCTATGACCTAGGTCACTTTAGGACTATGTGGGTTGTACTTGATTCACATTGAGGTTAGCTTAGTCCCCCTTTGCCATCATGTTCTTGCCATTTTATGAGCATCTATTTCAAGTTAAAACATTTTCTCCATTTTGAGAGCAACCTAAGAAACACTCTCACCATTTTTTGAGCATCCTTTCAATTTTTCCACACTCTTTCCATTATGTAAACTTAGACTATTTAGTATCTCGTCATTCTTGATCAAGTTGAGATACTCCAAAATTCTAAAAAAATTTGTAAATTTTTTTAGAAAAACCAAAAACATTGACCACTTATTTGCCTTAAAGATTATGGAAACCCTCACTAAGTCACAATAAATCACTTGTCATTTAGTTTTCCCATCCTTTTTATCCTTTTATCCCTTACACTTAACATTTTTGAAGATCATTCCTATATTCTTATATCACATCAATCATGTTTTATTTATCATCATTTTCTTCTATTTCATTTCTTAGGAGAACTACATTGGGCCTAAAGGTTTTGTTAGATATCATGTCCATAGATATATGTAGGCAATGTTCACTTACCTTGTATATATGGAGACATCTCGGCCACCCCCTTCCTTTTATTCTATTCCCCCATCTTGTTTGTTTGTTAATTTTTCACCTATTTTTTAGGGGCAATGTACATCATCTTGTTTGTTTGTTTATTTTTATTTATTTGTTGTTTATGTGCCTATTTAATTTCTTTCAATACTATTGCCTTAATTCAGTCTATGTGTGTTCATTGGGTGAATGTATTAGTATTTATGCATATTTTAGCCAATTACTCATGGTGTTCTATCATATTTCCTACCATCATGTGCTATATCAAAAATTAGCTTCAAGAAGTATGAATGGTAATAAAACAATGATATCTTTTCTTGGAACCAACACCATTCCTGATCTAATCCCAATCATATCCCACACAGAGTAATTAAAAAATGATTTTTTTAAATTCCTTTGTTAGTTTAGATGAGAATCTCACTACTAGAAGGTTTCCCAAATTCATCTTTCTCCTCTGTACCACTTTGGTATCATCCTCCATATCATGTTTACCACTATCGGGGTATAATGATTATAACCAAATTTGAGAAAATCATTACATACCATCCCATTACATTTACCAATGATTCTAAACACCTATGGTATTATAATTAGGTTTCCATATATTTGAAGGTTAATGATTACAACCACCTTTGGTCAAATCATTATCCTTCTTATGCCCAACTGGAGCATGTTTTCTTATCCTATGCTTATGATTATAACTACATATAGGTAAATCATCATGTTTATCTGCCCACCTAGGGTAGTTTCATATGCCAATTGATTATAAACATTTATGGGAAAAATAGTCTTTTCCACCCCATTTTTCATCATTTTGGTCCAATATTTTCATCTTTTCAAGGGACCGATTGCCAACCCCTTTTCTAACGATTCCATCGAGGGGGCACATATAGTTCATATATTGCCTTTAAAGTTGTAAGCATATAAGACCTTTTCATTATTTGAGAAGACATTAATATGCCTATAGATTGAAATGCCTTCCTGAATAGGGGCAAAATATAAACACCTAAAAGTGTCCAATAATGACTTCCGACCAAGCTTTAGACCAATTTCTACCAAACATCACAATTTGGGTTAAAATCACTAAAAAATGCTAAATGGTTCAAACTTGTCATATACAAGTGCTGATTTTGGCTAAAATATCCCTAAACATAGAAATGCATTTTATGTGATTATTATTTATTCCTAAATCATTTTGATCCAAAATGACAAAAATGTAATTTGATGCTCTAAATAACTAAATTCCCCTAATTTGGAAGTACACAACACGTGTATGTGTTATTTTATGTAGATAACGTCCTAAATGGGATATTGGTCCATATGCAACTACCATCATCTTATAATTATACTCCAATAAAATTTTGACCCAATAATATGATATTTATACCAATTTGATTAATTTGTATACCAATTTCCAAAAAAATGCACTAAAATTGTTTAATCGTAGGAAAATTAAACCAAATTATGAGCTTAAGTAAGAATTCCATGGAACTTATTGAATATTTATTTATTGGAAGTTGGTTTCTAATAGTTGCATCATCGTGTGACATCATTTTTTGAGGTGGAATCCATAGGCCATAAATGCAACAAATATCTGATTAAGCCCTCCCATGCCTCATTAATGCCTCTTACTCCCAAATCATAATGACAATATTTATAGATTTTATTTACATAATTGGATTAATTTATGGTGACACATCTTCATCTTGAGATGGATGTTCATTTTTGATCCTATCCCATTTAGAAAATATATAAATAGAATGCCTCACACTCATAATTTTTAAAGCTCTCATAAGCCAAATTTATCATGCACAAATGATTTCAAAGCAATTTTGATATAGTGTTATTATGCTAAAATATTAATTCAAGTTTCACAAGCCAAAGCCACCAAGCCAATGATGCCAAGGAGAGAAGGAGATAGCCAAGCTCCATTTATATAGACTTCTTGAGCATAAGTTTAGCAAGACAACAAAGATATCTCTTGGAGCATTCAAGGAAGGTAAGAAAGTTTGTTTTTTTCAATTTTAATTGTGATTTGTCAATGGTTTTTATTCACTAAGCTCCCCCTAAGATCTAGGCTTAAGGTGTTAGTTCATTATGTGTTTTTGGATTTGATTTAATCTAATAACATGATACTAATATCCCCTTATTGTATTCCTATGTTCACAAATTCAACTTTGATACATTAATGATCACTTGGATTTTTTTATACTCTTACCATTTTATGGGTCATTTCTATTTGAATGCTCTTACCATTTTGAGATCAACTTCATCTTACACTCACTATTTTGTGTTCTCATTCTCATTCTAAGCCTTATATTTAGTACATATTATAAATTACCATTTTAGTTCATTAGTGGATACCAATCTCTTGACTTTTAGTGTGGTTTTAGCCTAAAGCATATTATTGTGCTTGTGTGATTTTTTTGTATTGACATTTTCATGGTTGTTTAATGCCATCCCTCTTTTTTCATGCACTCATTTTTTTTAAGATCATTTCTATTCCTCTATAACTCAATCATGTTTTCTTATCATCCATTTTATTTTATCTCATATCTTGGGAGAACTATATTTGGATTAAAGTTTATACTAGATCTTATGTCCATGAACTATGTAGGCAGTATCCACTTGTCTAGTGCATCTGGAGTTAGCTTTGATACCCCTTCCTTTTATTTTATTCCCCTTATTGTGGTTATTTGTGTTTTTGTCTCCTATATCCTAGTGGAGATTTTTGTTTGTGTCATCTTGTTTGTGTTGTTGTTTCCATATAGCCTAAGGGAAACCTTATGCCAATTGTTTTTGTGTTGTTTTACCTATGTCATTATTACCTAGCTTAGGGGTCACCCTGTTGCCAAGAGTAACACTTCTATTATACATACACAAAAAAATCATTTTTTATTTTGAATAATATTGTGATTAACTATTGTTTATGTATTGTTGTTTGGTTAGTTTAGTTTTTTAGTTTTTGTGTTTTTAGAGTAGTTTATTTACTATACTTTTATTTGCTTTAGATTGTTTAATTATTTTAATTATTTTGTTTATTTTAGTTGTATATTTGCTTATTTTTATCTATCTTTGTTTGTATCATATTTATTTATCTTTGTTTATTGGTGTTTTGTTCACATGTTTATTGTTGTTTTGTTGTTGTTTCATCTTTGTTTATTTGTTTGTTTGCATGTTGTTTTATTTTGTTTTGGTTTATTGGTGTTTTGTTGTTTGTTTATATAGTTTGTTTATTTTATTCATTTTTTTTGTTTGGTTGTATAGTTTGTTTATATTTCTTTGTATCTATATATTTATTTATTCTATTTGTTTATTTAGATGTAGTTTATTTGTCTTTATCTATTTTTTATGTTTGTTTGTTATATGTTGTTTTTTTGGTATTTAGTTTGTTAATAATTTTACTTGTTTTCATTTTGTCTATTCATTTCTCTTATTTGTTTTTATCTTTTTGTTTGTTTTATTTGTTTGTTTTGTTATTTATTTTGCCTTTTTGTTCCTCAATTGCCATAATATCATTACATTTTTTTATACTTAAGTCTTATTTATCCATATCATGTACTTTAGTTGTGAAATTTTATACTTAGTCTTCTATTATATTTATTTATTATATTTACACTCAAGATTTGATTATCCATAACTTATTCCTAAGTTGTTTATATTTACATTTAAATTAAGTTTTCCATGTTTAAGGTATATATTTCCATTTTAATTATCCATAAATATCATTTATAATATCAAAAGTTAAAGCAAAAATATTCATATGGAGTCTATTCTAGAAATGCAATGGAAATATTTCTCCAATAAATCAAAAACCAACCAAGTACCCAAACACATGCCTAAATCCACGAGTAATAAACAAGAGAAACAAATGATTCATTATATGTTTATACATACATGCATCTATGAATAAGTACATATATGAGCCATACAAAATCATCAGATGATAGCCAACATAACATCTCATAAGAATGGCATAAGAATTAAATGAATAGATCATACATGAGCATAAATATTAATAATGTTAAACATCTATAATGACAATCAATGTTAATCAATGCTAAACATGAGATAATCAAGATAAAAAACATGGCATCATATATATAGCAAGAATGTCATGTACATGCACATCAACATTGAAGGACCTAAAAATGAATGTCAGTGTATCGTAATTGTCATATACATAGAGGATATATACATATAATGATGGTGTCTCAAAAATACATAAGTATGTCGATACATTGAGTAAAATGCCATAAGGTCTAAAACAATCCCAAATTATGAAAAAATTCCAAGGTCCCTATGATAAAATTTGGCTTTGTGTGTCTATGGGATCTATAGTTTAAGGAGGCCCTAGTGGCCTTGGTAGTGGTGGTGGTGGATAATGAACAGACTAGACCGAGGTGCTTGTAATATGAGTCTTAGTTTGAGACTGATCAGATCTTATTTTTTAGCCATATTATAACTAGAACAACTTCTTGGGCCTCCCTTGAGGCTCATTTAATAACATAATTTATCAAGCTATATCTTGTGTTTATTTGAAAGTACATATTTAAACTTACATGTAGTCTAACAGTGTTTTGTTATCCTTTTCCAGCTCATCATACATCCATTTTATGGATTTTTTTCCATAAGCTACCCTTGTCAGGTTGATCCATTATAGTAAATTATTTTTTGATTGATCACTAATATATATCTTACCTTTGTAAGTCGTTCATGTTAGAAATCACTTGATGTGAATGTTTGAATGATTATAATTACCTTTGGGCAAATTAGTGTTTCCCATTACTAATTATAACCATCTTTGGGAAAATTAGTATCCATCCCACCACCCTAACAAGGAAACTATCTATGATATAACTTATAACTACCTTTGGGCAAACTAATATCACACCCTTCATTACTAATTATAAATACCTTTGGGATTTCCCATCACCCTATCGAGGCAACTATCCATGCCACTACTTATAACCACCTTTGGGAAAACCAGTGTCACACCCTTCATTACTAATTATAACCTACTTTGGGCAAATCAATGACTCCATAGCCATTAATATTTATAACTACCTTGGGGAAATTTAGTAATCCCACCCTTGTTACCACTAGATTATCTCATTTTATTCATTTCAAGGGAGCATTTGATGATTCTATTTTGTTACCTGCTCCCTTGAGGGGGAATCAAGGTATTATCGACTACCCTTTGGGTCATGATCCATTTGGATTAAATAATCTTGCATTATTTGAGAATATTTTACTATGATTATGTCTCATAATGCCTTCTCAAATAAGGGTAAATTGTAGACACTTAGTTTTGGCCACTTTCATGCCCAAATTGGGATTCGAATTAATTTATATAAAATGACATATTTAAGCCTATAAATCACCTAAATTTCCAAAATTTATTTTCATTGGGTATTTAACTACCCAAAAATGTGATGAGGCTAGATTATTTGGTGTATTACCCTATATGCACCAAAAATGTAGTTTAGTTTTAACCCTAGTCAAATTATAACCTAGTAATTTAACATATTTGGCCTATCAAACTAATAATTCATAACATTTAAAATAATTTCCAAAATCCAAAAATCACTAATCAAGATTAATCACATTTCAAATCTTAATTAACTTGTGTAAACAAAAATTCCAAATCAAATTAGTGAATTTCATGTATCAAAAAAGGAATTTTTAGCCAAATATGAAGTCAAAATGTCAAAGGAGTTAACAAAGTGAGTTATTATTTATTAAATATTCTAAAAAATATGAGTCACACCTCATAAATATATAAAATGAGTCGTTATACCTCACAAATATCTAAAACTAAAGTGTCAATATTTCATGAGTGCTTTGACCCAACTCAGGGATATCCTAACTCAACCTAGGTTAATTTAAACTCAATCAAAGTTAGAATTTAACCTAACATCCCTAGGGTTAGAGTTAGTTATTTTAGATAAAAATACAAGTACCCACACCATATGCCAAGAAGATTTTGTGTGTAATGTTTTTCTACTAGAATACCTTCTTAAAGCATTTGAGAGTAGTGTTATAATGCCCAATTTATGTTGAGATTCACACCAAGCCACACTTACTATTAGAGAGATGATAAAACCATGGAAGATCATTTATATAAGATTAAAATCATCATAAGATAATCACAAACATCCTTATTCCAGTAAGTAAGCATAAAATTCAACAAAAAGAGGTAAGAAATATGTATTGTCTTTATCTCTATTTTATGATCTTGCTTATTATGTTATGCTCTACCTAATTCTTAAGAAAGAGTATTTAGTCCTAGTGTATTGTTATGATTGATTTTTTGTCATTTGGAATAATAAGGTAATAATCTACGTATTGTTTAATCTTTGAACACATAAGGTACACATTTCACTAATATTTATGAGTGTTATGCAAGACATACAAAATTTTACCAGGACCAAGATGTTAGACTTGCCTCTACCCAGTAGCCTTGCTAAAACTATGACCATCTTATCCAAAATTTACATTAATCATGTGTTATAATTGTATGAATCTTATAATTTTTAGCTTTATACTATTTAAAAATATCTTGCTAACATCTCTATATTACATTCTGTAAGCAAATATGATATTTTCTAGGATATGATCACATTTTATATGCATAGTTTAGACTAAATTTATAGTTTTATATTCCATTGATGTTATTAATTTCACATAGTATATTATATATTGCTTATCTATTATGTGTAGATCTTGGGCCTTGTGTGTAATTAATTGAACATCTCTATGAGATCTTGTTTGGTATGTGCAACATTTGAATATGTCCATTAAATTTTGGTCCTTGGTCCTATGGTATGTGTGAAATTTGAACATGTTCCTTATTTTTTTATATTATTCATGTCTTTTTCCATTGGACATTGGCTAATGTGTGTAATATTTAATTTTGAGACATTTGATCATGTCCCTTTTATGTGGCCCTTTGTCTTCTATGACTTTGTTTTTATTATGTGGTGTGTTTATTGACCTTGTTATGTTTGATGAGTGTCATGATCAATATAATGTACTAACTAACACATAATATATTGATTTAGCATTTTATTTCTATGATCTTCATTGATATATTTTTATAGGCCTTGTCTCATATGTTACATACATAATTTAAATGATGCAAACCTTAATATTGTAACATAATTTTCACATATGCTAATTTTTTCAATGATTAAATATTATTACACATGTTGTAGTTAAATTTTATTTTGAGATGAGTGAATTTAAAGATCAATTACATCATATAAAAAGGGAGGCATTTTAATGGGATTTTAATATATGAGATAAGCCTTTTCAAAATTAAAATTAGTTTGGGTACATAATATAATTTCAAAGGTGAAAAATGGTTCAAAATTTAGTCATTGGAATAAATTATGGGGGCATATGCTATGAATATGCACTCAAATTACAAGATTAAAGTACAAATTCACATAGTTTTGAGTATATGATACATGATAATGCACAACTTTCAAACATAATCAACAATCTACATATAATTATAGATTCTATATTTATCAATGGGGATATGATACAGATTATGATCTATAAACTAGGTGAATATTCCAATCTAAGTGATGCAAGAGCATCCAAATATTTCAAAAATATTAGATCACCAAAAATAGAGAGTGTTTGTTTCCCAGTTCTTTGTTTACTTTTGCCTTGTATTTTTGATGTCTTTATTGTCGAGGTTGTTCTCATTTCCATGTTGGGATATTCTTGCTTGTGTCTTATTTGTGTGGCTATTTTTGGGTTAGAAATTTTTATTATTAAAGTTATCTAAGGATAATATGAATTGTTTGATTTGGTCTTGGATAATGATGCAAATGGTTCACAATTTTATTTGGGGATCACAACTTTGTATTAGTCTAGACAAACATCGAGATATTATGCTATGGTAATTAGGTAGCTCTTTACCAATTTGGTCTCTGAGTCATTAATTGGTAGTTGGTAGTTCTATATGGAGTCTGCCTTCCCAAATTAGTCTTGTGAGAGACTGATACTCCATAAAATACATATCAAAATTACTAAACTTGCATTGGTTCATGGACATCTCCCTCTCAGTAATTATTTATAATTATTTCTTTGACTTATGTTTAAACTAAGAAGTTATTATGGATACTTTCCTCATTGATTAGAGTTTTAAGCTTGAAAATGTCCCTATAAAATTCATTTAATCCATGTAGTGTTATTCATAAGATGGAATTTTGGATTGGTTTTTACACAAAACAAACTTTGAACTCAAAGCCTGATCAATGGCATCATGTAAGAAGTGGTAACTATGATCCATAAAACTAATCTAGGTCTTAGCATATAAGTAAAATTACTATGTAAATCTTCCTACCATTAACTCACTATGGAAATATATACACACAATCTAGGTTGGGTTTTTGGTTATTTAAACTCGGTTTTGGTGTGTAATGAGGCTTGACAGAGTCCTCAATGAGTATAAAGTGCATATAGAGAACCTAGTTACATATTTAACTATTGTAAAGTATGTTAAGATCCTGTTAGGGTCATAATTAACATTAAAAATTTGTTTTTCTACTATTTTTATAGTTCAAAGTATTGATTACATCTTCTATGCTTACAATATTAGTTTTGGCATCTCTTTCGTACCCTTTTGATCATGTAATGCCTAAGATAGGTGTTGTAATGTATAAATACATTGAAGATATTTTGGGTTGAATGTCAAAATTCATTATTGTTATTCCATATAAGAAAGAGGACATTCATTTGGAGCTTCTTCAATTAGAGTTAGTAACATAATAAGACCAAAATTGTCCTATTTTCATTATCTTAGTTTGCAAGTGTTTATAATGCTGTCAATATGAGGTAGAGGTTTATATATAGAACATTAGGATATGAATTTATTTATTCCATGTATTTTTTAATTAAAAAGTCTAGATTATGGTAGATTTATGTTTGTAATCTAGTATTTATTTAAAGCATTGTAATGATCTCTGTAGAATGTTTTCAAAATGTTTGATGGAATGCCCATGTGTCTAGAGTGATTGAAAGCCCTTATAACATGGGAGATTGATGGAAAACCTTATTTTAGTTTCCCACTCCTTATGTTTTCACTAGGTGTTATCATATCAAGGTAGTGTCCTTGTGGTTATGATTATGGAATAAAATTCTTCATTGTCGTTGTGGTCTATAAAAGAGAAGTCTACATAGAGTTGCAAGTTATTGAGGGATGCTTGCATAGGTGGTTGTAGGTGTGTGAAGTCCTAAAACATTGAGGTAGTTTATGAGAGACTCAATTTGAAATCCATTTTAGTTTATGAAAGAGTAACCTAATGAGTTTTGGAGAGAGATGACACACAAAAGAAGGGCACATGAGATGGGTGAATTGATAGAGATGATAAAATTATTCTAGACAAGACTAGTCATGATGGATAGGACTAAACAAGATGATGAAGGTGTATTTGAGTGTGGTGTTGATGTGGAATATTTTATGGTTGGGTTGTTGTAACTATAAGAGAGAATGAATTATTTGGATAGAGGCCATACAAGTAAAGGAAAAGAGGCTAGGTTATTATAGAGACTAGCTGAGGTTTTGGTTGAGAAAAGAGGTAAATATTTGGATTTTATTTATTTATTTTATGGACAATAAAATTCATAAAAACTCATGACTTGGATAATTGAGATAAAGATGTATTTTAAGTATGATAATATTGTTGACCTCAAGAGGGTGAAGGTTGAATGTAAGCAGTTGAGTGGAGTTAAAAACATGTTTTGGAAGGATATCTAAGTGAGGATAAAAAGGAAAGGTAAATGTAAATTTTATGAGTGGGAACATATGGTTTCCAAGATGTTAGGTCAATTTGTGCACCCAAAATTGTAGACAAAATGGTTGAGGAAGCTTCATGTGAAGAGGTTTGAGAGTAGATATGAGGAGCATATTACAAAGAGGGGAAATATGGAAGGGGAAATATCATGTGAACAACCAAATATTAATTCAAGGAGTAACATGGAGGTGTACAGGTGCACCTATGAGTAATTTATTATGGAATACAACATAGAGGAGAGACTTCTATATGTATATCCTAATGCTGATTTTTAGAACAACAGTGTGTATGAGAGATATAAACATTCCATATTTAAGTAAATATTTATGAAGGATGATGGAAATATGATGCATTATTCATTAGCATTTGGAGACCCATTGTGTGATAATGGGAAAGTGGTTGAAAATTCCCATGAGTGGTCAAGCACTGATTAGTCCTTGGTTCATGGTGACAAAAAGCTTGTAAATTTTATTTTGGATGGTAGTGGGGTTGAGGATAACCAAGACATTAATGTTTATGTGAATGAAAAAATTAACTTCAAATAATATTTTATCCATGTATATTTTCATGTGAGTGAATAAAGAATCCATATTGAGTTTCAAGTTTATTTGAAAGAAGCATTAGATGTGGATGTTGTGAAAGAAAGTGCATATAAGGAGATGATTTTAAAGGTTAAGCTATGTGACAAAGTTAAAATTATATTTGTATAGGAGTATAAATTATCCATCAGAGTTGTTATGTATGGTCCATTGGTAACCCATAGTGAGAGTGAAATACATAAGCAACATGTAAGCATTAAATATGAGCTGAAAAACATGCCTTTAGATCATGATGAAGTTATTGATGTGATGGTGTGAACTCTTATTTTACCTAATGTGTTTTTGTAATTTATAGGTCCAACTATGGAGATAGTTGATATGAATAGGACCAAGTGTGGTGTAGTCTAACATGCTCTTTTATATGAGAGATAGATTACTAAAGCTAACCAGGGGAGTGATATGGAAGTAATGGATGGAGAGTTGGTTGGTGATGATATTAGTTACCTTTGGTGAGTGTTTTCAAGTTGATATGGAGACAAGAGAGTGTGATATATCATGGTAACATTTGTGTTCTCAAGAGGATGTGCAAGTGAATGTTAATTTGTATCAGTATGTGGAAGAATATTTGTCCCAAGAATAACTAAATATTATCCTAGAGAATGGGTAGAATGATGATGAAAGATTTGAGAAGCCAAATATTGACATGGAGAATACTTGTAGCATGGTGTAAAATGAAAGAGTACAACTAAGTTTGAGATAAACTATGGTATTTGTAGAGTAACTTGATGTTTTAGGTATGGAGAGTGACTTTCTTGAGCTCACCAATTGGAATAATGAGTTGCTAATGTGTATGGAAACCAAAGCATGTGAAGAAGAAGCTAAATTTGTAAATAAAGTGGAGAGATTAATTTTTATAACAATATAAAAAATGAAGGATGAGAAGGTAATTACTATCCTTGAGGTGATATGGGATATCATTTAGATGACCAAATATATGTTGATTCATTTGTTTTGAGATTGAGAGTAATATATGGTATTGCAGCCATGAAGGAGCAATTTCAAAGATTGTTATGTGATGTTGTGAGTGATCCAACATCTATTTGGATAAGTTGTGAGTAAATATGAATGAGATTTAGGAGGATATTGTTAGTCTATGGTGGGTTTGAGCCCACATAGGAGAGTGAGATGCATGAAATATCATCTTGGTGGTGGTGGATGGATGAGGGTGGGTTTCATCCCATAAGTGATTTGAATGAACATTGGGTATGCCTTTGGTAAAGGAGGATAGATTATGGTGGGTACAATCCTACAAAAGAGAAAAATGATGGTGGGTTAAATCCCAAAAAGGAGCCTTTATTGTGGTGAGTCAAAACTAAAGCATAAATGTGAAGAGAAGAGAAGATAAACCAACATGTAAGTGATAGAAATGGAATAAGAAAAGGAACATTCAATTGATTTATTTAGTATGTTGGAAGGGGATGCCATGGTAACTTTTCCTTATGACCCGAAGAGTAGAATTTTTACTTATTCCATCCACATGAGTAGGAGCTCACATTTTTAGAACCTCGGGTGTCTGATTAAGAGCATCGAAGGACTTGAGAAATCTAACATCACCAAAAATAGAGTGTTTTTATTTCCCAATTTTTTTTAATTTTGCCTTACATTTTTTATGTCTTCATTGTTGGAGTTTTTTCTCATTTCTATGTTGGTTCACTCTTACTTGTGGCTTGTTTGTGTGGTTGATCTTGGGTTGGAAATGTTTCTTATTCAAGTTGTCTACAAACTATCTTAATGGTTTAATTTGGTCTTGGAGAATGGTGTTAACACATCACTATTATATTTTGAGATCACAACCCTATATTGGTCTAGACAGGCATCGAGATACTATGTAGTAGTAGTTAGGTAGATCTTTGCAGATTTGGTCTCTAAGTCATTCATTGGCTATTGGTAGTTATATGTGGAGTTTGCCTTCCAAAATTAGTATTATGAGAGATTGATACTCCATCAAATACATATAAAAATATATAAGATCACATTGGTTCATGAATGTCTCCCTCTCAACAATTATTTATAATCATTCCCTTGAATTATATTTGAACTATGAAGTTCATATGGATGATTTACTAATTGATCAAAGTTTTAAGCCTATGAACATCCTTGACACATTCAGTTGATCTATGTAGTTTTATTTATAAGATGGAATTTTAGATTGGTCTTTGTATAAAACAAGATTTGAACTAAAATCCCAATCAATGGCATCATACAAAAAGTGGTAAGTATTCTCCATAAAACTCAATTGGGTCTTAACAGATAAATAAACTCACTATGGAAATCTTCCTATGATTAATGCATTATGGAAATTTAACACATATTCCAACTTGGGTTTTTGGTTATTTAAACTTAGTTTTGGTATTTAGTGAAGCTCAACAGGTTCCTCAATGAGTATAGAGTGCATATAGAGATCCCAATTACATTTTTAAATATTATGAATTATCTTGAGATCCCATCAGGGTTGGCATTAAGATTTAAAATGTGTTTTTATTCTATTCTGATAGTCCAAAATCTTGATTACATCCACTATACTTGTAACACAAGGTTTGGCCTCTCTTAAGCGTCATTTTGATGAGATATGTGTTGTAATGTCTAAAGAAGTTGAAGAGACATAAGGGTGAAGGTCAAAATTTATTGTTGTTCTTTGATATAATTAATATGACATTCATTTGGATCTCTTTGAATTGGAGTTAACAACAAAATAAGACCATAATAGTCATATTTTTATTATCTTGGTCTACAAGTGTTTTTAATGGTACCAATATGAGGCAAAGGTATGTATATAGACCAGTGGGTGTATGAATTTATTTCCTTAATGTATTTTATAATTAAATAAGCTTGGTTGTTTCAAATTTATGTTTGTAATCCACTATTTTTTAAAATAATATAATGATCTCTGTAGAATGTTGTCAAAATCTTTGACTAAATGCCTATGTTTCCATAGTGACTAAAACCAATGAAACATGGAAGATTGATGGAAAACCTTAATTTTGTTTCCCACTCCTAGTTCTTTCACTACTAATTTTCACCAACATAGTCCCTTTTATGACAAGGTGTTTCTCTCAAGTTCAATGCCATATTAAAACACTTAAAATGTTATTTTAACATGCATTATAGATCTTATGATTGACATATACAATATACAAAATAATATGTAAACATTCAAATGATACATAGATTACATATATTCATTCACACTTTAAACATGCTAATACTCCATACATGAATGCAATTAAAATTCTTGTATAGAGGTGTAATACCAAGGTGAATTTCTTTAACCTTTGGGGTCGAGTCTTGAGCTCTCTTAAATTTTTATGTATTAGTATAATTAAAATGAATGTAAATATTAAAATAAAATAAACACATCAAAGAGAGATAACATAAGACATAACTTGGATAAACTTAATGTGAGAAAACTTTAGCAAGAGTGAATAAATACTTCTTCATCTCCACTATGTTCTATAGTTTACAATATTTTGACTTATTTCACTTAAAAGTAAAACCAAAGTTATGGATCCCATATTCATAATGATATTTTTAATATTTAGTGGAAGAATTTCCCTTCAAAAATGAAAATTTAAATTATTATACTCAATTATCTCAATTATATAGTCATCAACTATTGAATTCAGCTATCTCAGTTGTGTAGTCCCCCTCCTTAGATGGATATCTATGGATTTATTATTTTATAATCTTTAGATATTTTATCCTTATATCTAATAATTATATATACCTTTACAAGACCTATATTTATTATTTCCTATCTTGAAAACCCATCAAGAAGCTCAATTGGACCACCAAATGGAAGGATAAATGTTTACAACCATTCAACTTCCTTGGTTCCAAAGATCTACAACTGGCTCTAGATTCCTAAAATCAAGAGCCCTAGTTTGACTTGAAATAAATCACACTAACCGATTGTATATAATTTCTATATATTATATATCACCCTAATCTTGTACACTTGGAAAAATTAGACCTTCATTGTTCTTATCAGTTTTAGACCTTTCCTACTTTCAAAAGTCTCACATTTGATCTATCTTGTTCCCCTTGGCCTATCTCTTGGTCTGAATAGTCTTATGTTAATGACCTAGACCTTATATATTTCCTAGAATGGTTAAAACCTACTTATCTTACACTTCTACAAGTTTTGAGCTTATATCTACTTTCTTTTTCCCTAGACACTAGCATCTCAGACAGACACCTGCATCGATGTAGGTGTCCTAATATGACACAAGTGTCCAATGCCCTAAAGTCATAATTTTTTTAAATTAATCATATCCTAGTGGTTGGAATAAGTGATTTCATTCTATTATTTCTTTGAAGGGATTGATATAAATACAAGATTAACCCTTATTCATTCTTCATGTATAAACTTCTTACCTACTGACTAGAAAACTTGAAAAAAACATTCAATCAAGCATTCAAGTGAGAAAAGCTTATCTATTTTATCCTATTCTCATATCAGTCATAAAAATATCACATACATAGGTTTTAAGTACTAAAGGAATAGCCTAAGATCTTGATTTTTAAAGTTAAAAACTAGGTCACTATTGTACTTACTCTCCACATATTTCATGATTCACACATAAGCCAACATGTAGGGTATAACTACATCAATTTGAGGCCCTCTTTGGAGCATTAAATATGTAGGCAAAACTCATTAATAAATGGGTATCTAGGGTTAGATCAACACCATGTACCCACTAACCTATTTTTACCAAGGTCACTATGAATATGAAGAACTAGGGTTTTAAAATTTCATGAGGAGAAATAGTCCATGACCTAGATTTGAATGCACCAGAGCAAAGTCAAAGATAAACCTAGATGCATCTAGATGGTTACATAATTTTACACTAGGTATCCAATATAGAACACATGAATCATGTTTATATAGTAGTATTAAAACAACCATCCCATGATGACACTAGCATTCAAGTATCCATAGGCACTCAATCTAGAATCTGACAATTATTCCATAACCTTCTTCTAGTCTACTTCCTACCTATCCTAGATCTAGAATTGTGTTAGCATCAGAACCAACTATGTACATTGTGTTTTTTTTATTTTCATATATATTATATATGTAATTATTATTTTTATTCTACTTTAGTTTAATGAATTTAATATTTATTAAATATGAGTTTAGCATCTAATTGGCCTACTATAGAGATGGTTTATTACCCTTTTACCGTAGGCTATTACTATCCCATTTAACCTTAGATAACCCAAATATATATTTTTAGGGTTAAAAATTTTGTGAACTCAAATTTTTAACATCATTATTAATTAAGCATACCATTTAGGATGTTTTTCTTACCTGATTTATCCTAATATTTATGTTCTTTATCTCTCTCATCATGGATGATATCAATTACTTTGATGACTTTAATTTTGAAACTCTCTAAATTTCAATTAAGGAATGGGTGAAAAATGATTACTCTTGTATTCTTACAAGTGATAAAGCCTCAAATATCAAATATTTGAATGGTGGTAGTTACCATCCCTCTAATCAGGGTCATGCTCTCACAATTTCATTAGATGATATAGTGCATCTTACGGAAGATAAAAATCATTTACCCATAGTTGTTACACTACCATCATATGATTTTGGCCTTTGATATTTTCTAAAATATGGATACAAAGTAAAAGGATTGGGCAAACATGAGCAAGGTATAAGCCACCATGTATCTCTTAAATATTATACAAATCAACAAGGCTTGGGATTTTCAAAAGAATACATGAGTCACCAATTAAAGTCATATAAACAAGCCTTTCAAGCACATTATACCATTAAAATAGTTTTATATGACCAAGATGGTCCTTTATATGATCATCAAAGTTTTTGACAAATACATACAAATATTATGACTAATTTACATATAAATTATAAAAGGAGTACACCAAATTATTCAAATGGTATAAGATATTAAAATGATACACTAAAAGTACCAAAATTCAAAGATCTAATACCACTATCGACATATCCTAAATTTAGTGATCATGAACTTGTAATTGTTAATATATGAGGATGATGATAATCATATTCCTTGATTTTAAAAAGGTGGTGTTTTGGAACCAATGATAACACCAATGTTCCATGGAATATATTATTTCTATGATGACCACTATAGGGGATTTCAAAAATGGGTTTAAACACTTCAAATACAAATGGATTTCCATAATAATAATCCAAATGTGACTAAATTCAATAATAAGCCTCATGCACAATGTGCATAAAGGATATATATATATATATATATATATATATATATATATATATATATATATATATATATATATATATATATATATATATATATATATATATAAAACTAAACTATGAAAATAAAATTATCTTAATCCTAATCTAATGTTTCTATGCTATTTTCACTTTCTACATTCAAAGAGAGAATAATAAACTAGAAGAAATGGTCAAGGTTAGATGTACTTGGATATAGTCATGCACACCATAATCCAGATGAAGTGAGAACTCCTCTTTGGTTGTGGAGGATGACACCTGCAAAAAAAAGAGACTAAGACAAAGAAGGCGTTAGATAAGGAGATGGTGGGCTGCCAAGCAAAAGCTTGATCCCAAAAGTATGAAGACTTAAGGGATGTCAACCCACTGATTGATAAAAGTAAAGTCTGATAAATAGTAGAATGATAAAAAACTAAAATGATTAACGACTAAGAAGGAAATGGAAGAAAATGCTTACCTGAAAGCTGCTATCAGCCTGGTCACAGTCACCGGCGTCGGTGGTCCTACCAGCGTCGGTTGGTCAGGGTCTATCGATGTCGATTAGTCTGCCGACGTCGGTGGGGGAAGTGAACGGCATCGGTCGGGGCAGTAGTCTGTGGATGAGATCTGGACAAGTTTTTAGTCTGTGGACGGGTCTGAGATGGAGTTTGGCCCTAGTTGAATGGTATGGGGGTCTAGGTCTAAAAGTCTAGTTGTGGTTAATGGTCTGAGAGTCTATGCAGAGGTCTGGGACAAAGGACAGAATGTCAAAAAGGGATAGAGGGATAGAGGAGACCAATAGGGGGATAGGGATATAGGGATTCAGGTCAGGTCTAGTTTGGTGATAAGGAGTGCTGAATCTAGTTCATAATACTTAGAAGCAAATAACTAGAAAACACAATGAAAGTACAAACAAAATGCTTACCTATGGCTAGCTGAAGGAGTGTTGCAGACTGGTGTACCTATTATTGGTGCTACTGGTGTGAAGGTCCTATTGCTGTTGAAGTGGCTGAGGTAGAGTCCTTGTTGTGCTTGTTGTTGTAGAAGCCTATTGTGTGTCCCTGAGGGAGAGAGTGAGAGGTATGGCAGAAAGATTGGCCGATTGATTGATCAAATTGCAAGATTCAAGAGTCCGGATGTGAGAGAGAGAGGCGAAGGGGGATAACAGATGCAAAAAACTATTATGAAGGATGCCGACACTGGCAATATTGCCGACGTCAGTCGATAGTTGACCAACATCGGCGGTTGGAAGGCAGGAAAAAGGCTAAAAATAGCCTTTCATCCATTTTCCCAACTGCTGGGTCAGCGAGTCTGAAGAAAAAATGGTCGAAGGTGGCTAAATGGACGCGAGAGGTTAAAGGGGAGAAGTTGGAATGGGGGTCTAAGCATTAATATTGGCCATGTGGGAAATGAAGGGAATCCAAAGAAGGGTATCCAAGGGTGGTGAGGTGGCAAGGGAGAGAGAAAAGGAGTTTTGTTAATTTAAAATAGCTAATTATTTTAAATTAACAAGACATGGGTTAGGAGTGGTTAAGTGGACGAAGGGGACCAAGGGGGGAGAGGACGAGGAGGATGACCAGGGGAGTAGACACGATTTTGGTTTCTACATCTAAATTGAAATAATCTCAAGATAGAGCAACAATAAATGAAGAAACTAAACTAGTAAAATAACTACGTAAAAACACATGTAAAATTTGTTGCCTTCTCCATTGTGCAATCAATGGTAGATTTTCTCTTTGTGTGGAATTTGGATGTTTGATACTTTCTACAATGCAAATGGGGAGTGGCAAACATTTTTATTAGCAAATGCACTCTTGATGGCTTTGATTTACTTTAGATTCACTTGGAAAATCATAGCACTTTGTTAGCTTGAGGGTGGTTGGATGAAAGTGATGGCTTGCATGCCTATTTATAGGTTTTTGGAAGATAAATCTAATTGTGGAGGATTATTATATTTTAAATTATCTAAATAATCTATGGTGGAGAATGAATCTTCATCCATAAGGATGATGACTAGTTTAAATGGTTGAGAGAAATATTAAGTTGGCTAGTTGAGTCACCAAGAACAAGTCGAGCTATTTGACAAGTCAAGGGATGACTAAAGGGTAGTTGAATAAGCTAAGGGATTAGCTAGGTGAGTCACCATGTGAGGGAGATAAAGGTGGAATATGTCTGGGTGAGGTGAAAAATCTAAATTTATTAATTAAATTTGGATAAAAAGTGTATAGTTGATTAAGTATGAATTATTTTATTATTTGAATAAGGAAGGAGATGTCATGAATTTTAATTTGAACGTGTTGAAGAAGAATTAGTGTTAATAGGTGAATTTTAAAACTAAATAAAATTTAGGTGTCTACATTTACCCCTCTTAAAAAGGGTGTTATGAAGCAATACCATTTCAAAGAATTATATAAGAAGTAGAGCATTGATGATAGAAAAAATAATTAGCCCAGATGAATGAAATGAATGTGATGATGCCCCCTTGAGTGTTTATGCATGAAAGTGGATGAATGATTGAAATTAATGAAAGAATAAAATGATGATGTGAAGAAAATCGTCAATAAATCAAAGTAATAGAATTGATATCATAATTTCATAAATAAGGCATGTGTAAATAAGTTTCCCCTAGTGATGAAAACTAGAGAAATGATTGGATAAATAATATTTAATGCTCTAAGACTACATGCTTAGTTTGTACTCAAGACTCACTGGTCACGTGAGTGGATTTGGGAATGATATATCCTAATTATGGTAAGCTAGATATTCATCTAACCACCTCCCTATTTCTCTTGACCATTTTAACTGGTCATCATCCTCATGGATGAGGACTTTTTCTCCATTGTAGATTATTTGGATAATTTTAAATATTCAAATAATCCTCCACCGTTTGATCTATCTTCCAAAAACCTATAAATAAGCATGCAACCATCACTTTCATACATCTAAATTCAAGCTAATGAAGTGATATCAAATTTATAAGTGAATTTAAAGTGAATGAAATCCATCAAGAGTGTATTTGACTATCAAAACATTTTCCATTCCCCATTTGCATTGGATAAAGGATTGAGCATCCACATTCCACATAAAGAGCAAATATACCATTGATCAACAAATGGAGAAGGTGATGAATTTTGCATGAATTTTATAAGTATTTATTTTTCTAGCTTAGTTTCTTAATTTTTTGTTGCTCTATCTTGAGATTGTTTGATTTCAAATAAGGATTAAGAAAATTTGATTTTCTTAGTTTAGTTGCATTTAAATTTCCTTCATAGATTTTAGCACACCTAGTGGGGCCTTACCTCATATTTTACATATCACAATAAAATAAGTATATTTATAAGTATTTTTCCATTTATGTTTTCAATTTTTATTATGCATGTACATTTGATCTTGGTCTTAGTAGTTTTTAGTGCAGTTTTAGGTCATTTTGTGGTGTTTTCAAGTCTATTGTACTTATTTTCAATGTAACTACGAAATTGGAGATGTTAGTAGTGAAATTGTAACTAAAAAATGTGAAATAATTATTTTGCCTAATTTTTTAGCCTTTTTTTCATTTTTATTGTTCCCAACATTTTTCTATTACAATTATGGTCTCTGTTGTTCTTTCTATTTTCTACAACTCTATGTTTTTAAAAAACTACAAAATAAGAGTCTGGTAGTGAAATCATCAAGTATAATTATGAAATCATTATTTTCTTGTATTTTTTAGGTATTTTCATAGTTTTATCGCTCTTAGTATATTTTTACCTTATTTTTGGTTTGTTTTATGTTTTTTATTTTTCTAAATCTACGTTTTTATAAAACTAAGAAATTGATGAACTTAACTATGAAATCATTTACCAAATCATGAAATTGTGTAGGTTGACAAAAAACATACATTAAAACTAAAAAATCAAAGTAATTAAAAATGAATTAAATGACTACAAATATGAAATCATTTTAAAACTATGAATTTGACCTGCTTCTATTTTTTGCATTCTATTAACTTTCTATTGCTAACCATTGACAATTTCATATTTATGTCTGACTGTGTAATTGTGAATTCAGAATAGAGGCTTGTTTTCATTTTATTTTTGTGGTTTTTAAAAAAAATTCAAGTTACCTTTATTCTTATCCAAACATAAAATTTCTAGCAAGTTATTTGCAGGCTGCTAGTTAAAGAAAAGTTATAAAAGGCTAAAACCAGAACCAAAATCTTTCCATCTTTATTGATACTATTTTTTATTTTAGTTTTTATTTTATTATTAGTAATTATATCACATTTTATTTCTTGGAGTTATTTTTTTTTTTCATGTTTTGAATGTTTTATGTGTGTTATAAGGTTTTGTATGCTCTTCCCTTGGTGTCACATTAGTGATGATACTTGGTAATAAAAACAACTTTATAACCTTTGAGTTATCTAAGTTGTGCTTATTTGTATGATCTTCCCTTTATGTCACATTGATGATGATACCTTGGAATTAGAGACAAACATTAAATTTTTTATTTTCATTTTCTAGGGGCTCTATGAACTATGGATTCACCACCATGTGATAGGTGAAACCCCATATACCGATGGGGTATATAAATTGAGTGTCAACTATTTTAAATGCCTAAGTGATTATGTGTTGTAAAAATACCATTATGTGAGGGGATTTAATTCTCTAATACCCAAGGTTTCAATAATTTCCTTAAAGTATGATTTTGCCGATGGTAACACACTGAGACCCTTATAGTTGTGTTAGGCATATTGGGACAAAACCCAATAGTGTGCATTCACTTAATAAACTTATTACATAGAATTGAGCCTCAATGTATTGAAAGGTATATCAGAGGACTCCCATAGATGAATTTTTGAAAATCTTAATCCTAAGTAAGCCTATTTATCATTTGACTTTGGTGCATCAGTTAGCAATTAATGCTAACAAGTTACCTTCTACACACCCTTAAAAATAAACTTAGTGGTTCACGGGAAATAAAATATCCTCCATGTTTAGTGATTTGAAATATTAGGCTATATCTAAGAGCATGGAAAAGTAAGTGACATTGGAAGGCCCAAAATTTAGTCATGACATTAATTCTACATTTTCTCATTTTTTGTGTAATTATGTGATTATTTAAAGTAGGAATTATTTTTTATTTCCTTGTGATTTACCACATAATAAATAATATTTTAATGAAAACAAATTTATTTTGAGTCTTAAAACTACCAAAAATCTTAAAATCAAACTTTTCCAAAGATAAAACTCAAAATTAGTTAGCTAGTAATTAATATTTTTAGTCACTTTGGTTCTTGTTATTAGTATAAGTTTTTTTTGAGTCTATTAATTTACCTAGTTATGTTTCCCATAACAAGGCACATGTCCATTCTTGATAATCCTAATATAAGGGTTGTGCCATTTAGCAATGAATCTTTTCAATTCAGTAGCTAAGACCATCATGTAGAAATACATGAAATTACTCAACATGAAGGAGGGGCATACCAATATGGGGATAGTCCTAAAGATATTTTACCTCTTAATTACATTTAAAAATACATATTGACCAATAAAAACTAAGTTTTGATTTAATAATTTATCTTAGGAGCCAAATTCACACTTAATTTTGATGTACAAAACTTGCAATACTTGATTTTAAGTAAAGAGCCTTTACCTTCCATTCATGAGAAATCCACACTACAAGGATATCTAGAGGGTAGTAATTCCCTCATAGGATCCTCAAATCCTAATCCCCATATCTCTTAAGACAAAGGGAAATCCATCCTTCATGAGGAATCCTCCTAAGAAAGTCATGGGTTTTCTATGGAAACCCATGCGCACCATGTCAACCAAGAGATTATGAATATCCAATCCCATGAATAAAATGATATTTTTGGTAATCTAAATCTTACTTATCTTAATGTGAGTTTTAATGACAATTTTCCATCATATGTCAATCCAACCAATCTGAGCTTGAATATGAATTTAAGATCACCAATCATAAATCCATCTAACCAAAGATTGAATGTTCATTTAAGTTTGCTAATCATTCATCCATATAATCCAAACTTAAATTAACATTCAAATTTAACAATCTAAAATCTGATCAATCCAATATTGAATATGCATTCGAGTTCAAAAATCCATGATCAATCTAATTCAAGCTTGAATGTTCATTAAAGATCAAAAATCAAACCACATCCGAGTCTTCAATGCTCACCAAACACCATAAATCTAAATCAAAATCTGAGCTTGAACAATCATTCTAATTCACCAATCCACCCATCCAATCCAAGCTTGGGCATTAATATAAGTATACCCATCAATCCCAATCCAAATAATAATTTTAAAAATCAAATTTCTCATTCTAAATCTCTTGTAGGATTAGTTCCTTCCCATCCAAATCTAAAACCACCTAACATTAATTTTCTTAACATTAACCCCAATCCAACCCATTCCTTCAACCCTAACACCCATGTGAACCATATGATTAGTTCACATGAAAAATAAAACATAAATAAAACTAACTCAAACAACCCTAACCTGAACACAAACCTTAACCCAAATAATTTAAACTTAAATACAAAACCTAACCCCACTAACTTTAAAATTATCATAAACCAAAACTAATTTAACTCAAAACAAAACCAATTTCATCCAAATCAATCCAACCGTAACTTTAAAATGAATTATAACCCATCAAAATTTAACTATAACACAAATCTAGATAAACTTAACCCAAACTTGTTAAACCAATCAAACTTTAATTATAATACTAATCAAAACCCCACATACTTTAACATCAACCCTAATCCAACACACTTTAAATTTAATACAAATCAAAATGAACATAATCCAAACATTAAATTTACAATAAACCCTAATCCAAAAACATCAAACTTTAATATTAATCTTAATCCAAAAAACCTTATATTTAAAACTAACTTGAACAATCCCAACCATTTTATAAATCCACAAAACACTAGATTTTCCAACCAACCTCAAAATCACTTCAACCCACCACTTAACTAATTTACACAAAATCACACAAAAATAAATCCATTCATAGGTCAACCGTCCAAATTTTACACTTCCTTAAGTTAAATGAATCAACTATCACCATATCTTATAAAAGAATTTAAAAACATGAAATATAGGGTTTAAGGCTTGCAAGATAGAACTCATTCCTGACACAAAATTTAAATTTTAATAAATTTTTTCATATCCCTATGACTTAAGTACCATGACAATACATTTTCCTAAGTATTTTGAACTCCAAAAATTTTACAAATACAAAGGTAAGGGAGATCCTAAGGAACACCTTACAAGATTATATCATGTATGTACAAATGTTTCTTATATCACGAAGTATATGTTATGATTATTTAGATGAAATCTTAGGGGTTAGGCCCTCAAATTATTTTCACACCTTCCTAAAGGATCAATATTCACTTTTTAGGATCTCTCTAAGAAGTTTGTGTTTCACTTTTCATACAATATTGAAAAGGACTTGACTACATTGGACCAACACAACACCAAGCAACATAATGGAAAAACCTTTACTTCCTTCTTATAATGATGGCAAGCATTAGAAAGCCATTTTAAGTGGTCATTTCAAAAAACTTAACTTGTGGATGAAAAATATCAACTTAGAATTGGGAAATCACTTCTTACTCCTTTTCCCAAGGTCATTTGATGAAATTATTGAAAAGGGGGTCCAAGGTGAATGCACATTAATCAATAAAGGTGTTATCAAGATATTTAAACCCAAGAATAATTATTCCAAACAAAATTAAAAATCCAAATTCTTTACCAAGAATAAAAAAATTATTAGAGATGGTGTGACCAATGATAAACAAATCCAAAACCCACTAAGACAACAACAAAATTATACCTAACCCATTAAAAATATAACCATTCTCAGTGGCCAACTGAGACAAAGAAAATCCAAGATAAATTCACATAATTAGGTGATATTTATGAACATGATTTTAAAAATTTATCCCATGCTAACATGATAATTAGGCCAAACACCTAACCTTTTAAAGATAATGTTCCTAAACTTGATTAGTACAAGGAAGATGAATACTACAAGTAGAATAAGATAAAATAACATTATACCAATAGGTGTATACACCTCAAGAAATATGTCCAAGACCTCATCAATCGAGGGGACATAGCCATTGAAAACTAATCATGTATGACATCCAACAACCAAAATTTGGGGATATGTCAAGAACCATTCCCTAACCATGAGCAATGAAAAGGTAAACAAAATCAAGAACAACTTGAAGTGAGTAATGCCAAACAAGCTAATCATCCTTTTGAATCTATAGTTAATAGTGTTCATTTTATGCAAAATTATGTTAATGTCATTAATTTTCAATCCTAATATTGAATCATTACTACAAGGCATACAAAACTTACCATTCCTAATGCATAGTCATCCAATACTGAATGCAAGTACAACATTATTGATATCTTGAGAAGATACCCACAAAAATTTCCATATTAGACCTTCTCAATACTTCACCTATATATAAAGACATTTTTTACAAAGTACTTCAAGTTTCTAGTGTAGCACAAGACATCAACCCCTCAAACTTTCAAGAATCTACAAGTAGTTTTTTCACTAACAATCAGGCTACATTTGACCATTATGATGTCTCCCCTTTGGGATATGTTCAAAATATTATATTGTACATAGAATTTTTATCTCTAAGAAAAAGGTAAAGAGGGTGTTTATATAAAATTGATCAATATTAAATTTGTGTATATTAAGGATAATTAATCACTTAAGATATTCAACAACATCAGAAACCAACATAATTAATATAAAGGTTTATGATAATAATGAGAAGCAATCCACAAGTACCATTTGTCTTCCTTTGATGGTGGGGTCTGTTATAAAATAAATACTAGTACATGTGATTGATATTGATTTAACCTATAACCTACTTCTTGGATGTCCATGAATACATTCAATGAATGCCATACCCTCCATTCTATACCAGTGTTTGAAATTCTCACATGATGGTATGGAATTAACCATTCAAAGCGATACTCAACCCTTCCAATATTGAAAGCTATTAGAAGTTTGATATCAAAAATCCAATTATCTCCTAGTTACTGATGACAACTCCATTCCCATTGAGGAATCACATATGCTTGATAATTATGTCCATCTTGATACATTATTTCAAAAACCTCCTCTTGGTGGTTGGATAAATACACCAACTAATTCATTTTATATAGAAACACATTCCATGAGTGAAGCATCCAATCAATCATTTTCCAATTAAGCATCCAATCCATCATCTACTTCCAAATCACCTTAATCCTTTTCATCTGATTCGTAAACATGGAGTGTCAAAAACTACACTAATTTCTCTATTTTTATGGATGCTTTATAAATTATTGATTTCACATTAATTAACTTGAAATTGGAATAATAATTAAAATCAACATTCAAAACTGATAATAAACCAAAAGCATGATCAATAAAGACAAAAAAAAACTAGGGTTGATAACAGAGTTCACCTAATCTAGGCTACATCTTTGGGTCCTGATCAAAGGTGGAACCGATTGATTATTAATGAAAAATAACTTTGTACATCAATTATCCCTAATAGGGGTTATTGATATGCAAATAAATGTTTTCACATCATTCAGCTCTAGTTATTGGTTCTAGCTCTTGCTCTGGTTATTAGTTCTAGCTCTAGCTCTAGCTCTACTTGTCTTTCACAAATTTGATGTACTATTTTTTCCAAAAGAGCTCTATGAAATAACTTTAGGCCTATAATTGATACTCTAGCAGTGAAGACATACAAACTTTCTTAATATGAAAAGGGATAATCTTCAATCTTTATTTCTCTTTGCATAAAGGGATAAGTTATAAGCTTTTTTTACTCTGTTATAAATAGAGCTCTCACCAAATTATTTTGAAGAGCTCTCAATCAAAACCCTTTCTCCTCCTAGATGAATGCTTGGCTCCAAAAACTTGGAATGGAAGAGTTACAATGCAAGTGAGAGATTGTATTTCTCTTGGAATGAATTTATAAATGAGGTTCATGGGTTTATATAGTTTTTCAAAACCCACCAATTATGGATTTCTTCATTATCCATCCCCATGTACAAGCCTTTATTTAAGTTTGTAAGCCTTATCTCTCAAAATGGGGCATGGAAAGTTGATGAGGGTCAATGGGTCAAACCAAGCTTCATATCTTTCTCTTTGGATAAATCTCATGTATTTCTACATGAGATATCCTAATTTCTATGGGAAATATCACACATTTGTGGGGAAAGAGATATTCATTGAGTTAATCACATTTATCAAGCCCTAGGAATTGGGATTTGTCTAAAATCTTAGAGAATATTTTTGAACTATTGTGGAAACTCCAAATGAGAGGATTTCATTGGTCCACGTGTCAATAATCTACTAGACCATGTGCATGTCTAGTCACCATACCTACACATTTTTTCCCATGTTGCCTAAAAAATTCAACATGCCATTTCTTTTACATATGGAGTCTATGTTTCAAACCATAAAATGCATTGGAAATCTCTTGATGAGATATTCACTGTGAAGATAGTTTAGGGAAAATTTGAGACCATATAATTTAGTCACTATTGGAAATCCTGCTGGATCACACCTCCCCATTGAAGAACTTTTGGTCCACCAAAAGTCTACTTCTTCTTGAAAATAAGTGAATATATCACTTCTTCACCCTCTAGTTTCTATTTATGCTTGTCGTAGACCCATTTATCCTCTAGAGGCTAATTTTTGTAATCTCCTTGCTATTCTATATTAACAAAAGGATAGAAAACTATGTTGCATGTTAAGTGATGTTATAACAGGTCATCACTTTTACATTTTTTCATTCTTGGGGTCTTACATGAAAATGCTATATTGAATTTCTTGGGGTCTTACATGCAACTAATGTATTACCTTTCTTGGGGTCTTACATACAACACACACGTGTTACAAATTTTTCCTTATTGGGGTCTTATATGCAACATACATGTTTTACAAACATTACAATCATTACACACATTTCCCAATTTGGGTCTTTTATAAATGTGCATGCAATGATTATATACAAACATCAAAAGAACACACTAAAAAAATGGATGGCCACATACATCCATAAACAATAGTGCTTTAATTGAGTGCTACTCACCATTAAATCACCTTTCATATTGATACCACTTTATCTCCTTCTTAGAATTACATCTCAACTCATGGGCATGATAATGATGCCTATCAACATTTATACTGTTATCCTACTCTAAATATCTTATGTTGGGTTGCTCATGCATGCTCTTCAACTTAGATGGTTGATCTATATTCAATCTCAATGAGTGATCTACCTCCACACTTATATAAATGGTTAGTTTCCTTAATGATTATCAATAATAGAAATCAAATAATTGAATTTGAAGTGTTTTTAAGCATGCTAAATAAAACTTATCTATGTAAAAATTATATCCATTTCTTACCAATCTAATCTAACAGATGATCCCTCTTGATGGAATCTTCTTTAGATAGATGGGCTTCATATTTAAGATGGCATTATGGATGAAGTTTCTAACAAGTCTCAACCATGTGCCCACTCATATGATAATGAGTGCAATAGTTCCTTTGTCCTTTTTGGATGAGGAAACATATTTGTCATTTATCACTCTTAGATTAAGTGAATGATCTTTAACACCTGCCTTATTTTTCAAAAAAGGAAACAAATTCTTCATAAAATATTTCCTCTTTCAAAAATTATCCACCTAATTATTACTTAACCCATAAAAGTACATGAGAAAGCATTCCACATTTTTTGTATGTCATAGCCATATTGTTTAAAGTGAAAAAGAACATAAGGAGATTTACAATTACCATTATGTTTAGTGTTATGATTTGTGTAAGTATGAGGAGGTGGTATTGTATTACCTCTTTTCTCTAATTTTTTACACACTTTCTCATCACCCTATGATTGTGTCACATTCCTTTGCATGGAATAATTTTTCAAAGCTTGTGGAATGAACACTTGGTTGTTTAAAGCTTGTCTTCCTTCAATAGGTCTAAAACTTTCTCTAGTTTCCATTTCTGTAATAGCATAACCCAAACCTACAAAATGATGCAGATCCTCTACCTATATTAGGTTAATCAAAACTTGGCCATTCTTCCCAAGGACTTTTCCATCATATCCCATTATAAATAATAATTGAGATATAATGCCTTTAGTGTGTTTTTAAAATGAACTAAAAGCATCATTACCTGAATCTGAATCTAAATGGGAGGAAGAAGAATTAAGTGGTGAATAACTTACATTGCACTCATCAGTCATGGTTTTTGCATCTAAAGTGGAAGGTAAATCCTTCTTTAGCTCACCATATTATAATTCAATCAAGATTTCATCCTTAGATTCGAGCTCGGATCTCAAACATGCAATTTTTTCTTCAAGGGAATAGAGATTGAATCTCAAGAAAGCATTATCTTCCTAAATTTTCTTGTTGATACTTTCCTATTCTTCCAACCTCTCTCTCTTCAAGGCTTTCCCCATGGTTTCTTATAAATAACTTATACTTCCAACACAATTATAAACTATTAATGAAAGATCAAAACAATCCAAAAGTCTAAAAATAACCAAATAGAATAGAATACTAAAATTGATTTAAAAAATCTATTCAAGAGTATATCACACAATCAAAATCAAGTCCAAAATTATAACTACTTTGATATCAAAATTGAACTGTAAATAGGTAGTATCCAAAACTACACCAATTGCTCTATTTTTATGGATGCTTTATAAATTCTCAATTTCATGTTAATTAACTTGAAATTGTAATAATAATTAAAATCAACATTCAGAACTGATAATAAACTAAAATGATGAGCCACAAAGATAATATTCAAACCAAGGTTGCTAATGGAGTCCACCCAATCTAGGCTACATCTCTAGGTCCTAATCAAAGGCAAAATCGATCAATTATTGATTCAAAATCACTTTGTACATTAGTTATCCCTAATATGGGTTCTCAATCTTCAAATAAACATTTTGACATCCTCTGGCTCTGGTTATTAGCTCTAAATCTAGCTATTGGATCTTAACTCTCACTTTGGTTATTGGCTTTATCTCTTGTTCTAGCTATTGGCTCTATCTCTACTTATTTTTCACAAGTATGATGTAATGTCTCTACCAAAATAGGTCTATGTAATAACTTTAGGCCTATAATTACTACTCTAGCAATGAAGACATACAAACTTTCTTACTATGTAAAGGGATAAGCTTCAAGCTTTATTACTCTTTGTGAAAAGGGATAAGCTATAATATTTTTTTACTCTCTATTACAAATAGATCTCTCACCAAATTCTTATGAATAGCTTTCAACCAAAACCCTTTCTCTTCCTAGATGGATGCTTGGCTCCAAAACCTTAGAATGGAAGAGTTGTAATGCAAGTGAGAACTTGGAGTGCTCTTATAATTCTCTTGGAATGAATTTACAAATGAAGTTTATGGGTTTATATAGTTTTTCAAAACCCAAAAATTATGGATTTATTCATTATCCATCCTCATGTACAAGCCTTTATTTAAGCTTCTTAGCCTTATCTCCCAAAATAGGGTATGACAAGTTGATGAGGGTTAATGGGTAAAACACCCCTTAATATCTTGCTCTTTGGATAAGCCTCCCATGCATTTTTATGGGAGATATCCTAATTTCTATGGGAAATATCCCACATTTGTGGGCAAATAGATATTCATGGAGTTAATCCCATTTCTCAAGCCTTAAGAAGTGGGATTTGTCTAAAATATTGGAGAATATTTTGAAGCTATTATGGACACTCCAAATGTGAGGATTTAATTGGTGCATGTGTCAATAATATATTGAAAAACATGCATGTCCAATCACCATACCTACACATTTTTTCCCTATTGCTTAAAAACTTCAACAAGGCATAACTTCTACATATGGAGTCCGTCTTTCAAATCATAAAATTCATTGGAAAAATATTGATGATCTATTAAATGCGAAGATAGTTTAAATAAAATTTTAGACCATATAATTTTGTCACTATTGGAAACCCTCCTAGATCATCATCTCATTTCAAAATCATTAATAAAGGCATGAATGAATACATAATCCAAGATTTTAATTATACAAGCATAATCCATATAACCCTACATAATTATGGCAGGCCTTACCATCAAATAGATATTCAAGTGGTTAGAAGATTTGATAAAATAAAATTTATATAAAGTGGTTTTATTTTTTATGAACACATCAAAGATTCAAATCCTTCCTGGCTTTACTCTGATGAACTAGCTAATTGCTTCACCAATAATAAATATCTATCACAAAATCCATTAGTGAAATATTATTAATTACAAAGGTAAGGGTGTTGGTTGTCATGAATAGGGGTCGATTGAACCAATACCTTTAAAAGATAATGAAGCCAATCATGGAACAAGGTTTAATCCACTCAATTTAAATACCACCCTTTTTCAAAATGACTCTTTTAGTGAGTCAGAGGAAAAATATTTAGACAATGAAACATATTCTATTCTTAGCCACTTTAAAGACCTTTTCGTCACTAATATTTTCAATGAAAATGCCATTTTAACACTTGACCTCACATGTCCATCCTTAATAAAGTGGTACCAATAAAAAATAATTTTGATTGATCATTTCTAAAATGATGAGGAAATTTTAGAATTCTTGAGTATATGGGACAACATTTCAATAGGGGATCATAAGAAGTGATTTTCTATTTATTTAGGTAATTTTGCATATTTTTTGGAATAACAATCACATCAGAAAATACATTCAACATCATCATCAAATTAAGAAGACCTAGAAGAGGAATTCAATCTTCTTTCACCACCCCCAAACTATAAAGAAGGATAAACTCTCCTAGTTGAGGATACTATTCTTATCAACATTAGAATAGATGAAGAGCCAAAAATAGTCAATCTTGTAGTTTCCCTCACTTGAGAAGAAAGAAAAATACTCATTATTTTTCTTCAATAGTTTTTTGATGTATTCACATGGTATTATGAAGATATATTGGGGCTTAATCCATCATTAGTAGTGCATCATCTTGTTTCACATTCAAATGCAAAATTCATCAAACAAAACATTTTCAAAATGCATCTAAATATCACTATTAGTGAAAGAAGAGTTGAATAAGCATCTGGAATTTTTTTTAATATGCCTTATCATCTATTTATATTTTATATCCAATATTGTACATATGTCAAAAATCCTATAAGAAATTAGGGTTTGTACAAATTTTCATGATATCAATAAAGTATGTCCAAAGGATAATTTCCCATTACCAATATCGACATGTGTGGATTATACTATAGGTCACAAAATTTTATATTTAATGGATGGTTTTTAGGGTGAAATCAAATAAAAATAACTCCCAAATACCAATATAAAATAAAATTTACAAAAACATGGGGAAAATTTGCTATCAAGTGATGTCATTTGGTCTAAAAAATGTCAGAGCCACATACCAAAAAGTAATGACCATCATTTTTCATGATATGATTCATGATATTATGGATGACTATGTTGATGATATACTTGTAAAATCAAAATCTAGAGAAGATCATCCCAAAGTAATTCATCACATCTTTGAGATAACGAAAGAATATAAGATGAGATTAAATCCAAAATAGGTGTGTTTTTGGAGTGACATCAAGAAATTTTTTGAGCTTCATTTTTTCACACTGGGGTATAAAAGTTTATGTTTCTAAAGTTTTAACTATTATAGATATACCACCACCAAAAAATCTCAAACAACTTCAAAGTATGCAAGGCAAAATCCAAGAAATTAGGTGTTTCACATCCCAACTTATAGATATTTATCACCATTTTACATTTATGTTAAAAAAATACACTTATTTCAATTGGAATGAAAATTATGCTACAAAATTTGAACACGTTAAACAATATCTTTCCAATCCACCATTTTTTATGACACCTATTACTGGTATTCCTTTCCTATTATATATATCAACTAATCAGTTTATATTGGGGTCATTATTGGTACAATATGATGATAGTCAGTTAGAAAGGGATGCGTATTATCTAAGATATACATTGGTATCTTATGAGCTAAATTATTCTCAAATGGAACATGAATATCTCATAGTTGTTTTTGCTTCACAAAAACTTTGTCATTACATGATAAAGAATCAAACAAAAATCATTGTAAAAATGACCCTCTCAATTATAATTTATCCAAAACCACTTTAATAGGTAGGATTACTAAGTGTATTATTCTTCAAAGTGATTTTTATCTTTAGTATGTTAATCATAAAGTAATTAAGGGATAAGTCTTAATAGATGCACTAGTAGAGGCACCTCTCAAATATAATTTACCTCTTGTTGTAGAATTCCTAGATGAATCAATAATGTTTATTGATGAATCTCTAGTTTGTAAATTTTTCTTTGATGGTTACTTCATAAACCATGGTTTAGGGGCAGGTATCTACTAGTCACACTAGATGGGGATTGTATTATGAAAGCATTTAGAATTGAGTTTCCTTGTACCAATAACATTGTGGATTATGGAGTTCTCATAGTTGGTCTCAAACATGATATTCAATGGGGTATTAAACATTTTATTATCCTTAGTGATTCTAAAATTGTCATAAATCAAGTAACTAATGAATTCCAAGCTCATGATGTTAAGTTAATCCCATAAAAATGGATGGTGAATAGTTTAAAATTATCTTTTGAATTTATCCAATTTAAACAGGTACCAAAAATCAACAAGGCAATAGATGCCATGGTGACCATTGGTTTTTTATTTGATTTTAACATGAAACACAAAAAATTCCTTATATAGTACTTGATTATACTAGCTTATGACATGCCTAATTCTGAAATGGTTTGTGAGGTGGTTTGCCCCACTTCTCCTTGGTATTCTAATATCTATGTATATCTCCATCATAAAAACCTTCCACCTAACTCATCCCTCAAACAACATAAATAATTTATCCAATGAACATCCTATTAAAAAATCCTTGGAAACACTTTGTATTAAAGAGGCTATGATGGAACTCTTTTACACTATTTAAATTCTAAAGAATCTACCTTGGTCATTAGAGAAGTTCATGAGGGGATCTATGGTGCATATTCTAATGACATAATCCTAGACAAAAAAGATTTTGTGTGTAGGTTATTATTGGCCTATAATGGAATATGATTCAAGTACTTATTTTTAAAAATGCATGTGTTATCAGAAGCATGGTGACCTTGTACACAACCCTTCACAAGCTTTGCAACCTATTACCACACCTTGGTCATTCTCTACATGGGGGTTAGACCTCATTGCAAAAATTAATCCTAATTCATCTTATGGTCACAAACACATTATTACCACCACTGAGTATTTTACCAAGTGGGTTGAAGTAATGCCCCTTACATATGTTACCAAAAAATATATATGTAAGTTCATTTTAAATCACATTGTCTATTGCTTTAGTATTCCTTCCATATTATTTTTGATAATGAAACATCATCCAAAAATAAAGAAGTCAAATATCTTTACAAAACCTATAACATAAAACACAAATGGTCCACTCCATAATACCCTTAAATAAATGACCAAGCTGAGGTAATAAATAAAAACATCCTATGAATAATTAAATGAGTTGTAAATTAAATTGGTCATGACTGGAACACATAGATTTATATCACCTTTTGGGCATACTTCACTAGCATCCATATACCCACAGGGGCAACCCCTTATTCCTTTGTCTAGGTAATGAGTCTATTATGCCCATAGAATTTAGGATTCCATCTTTGTGCATATCCCTACAACAAATCATTGATGAATAATATTATCCCACTTCATGCCTTAGTGAACTAGATCTTATAGACAATAAATGACTTAGTGCCTTAACCCATTTATAATTATACCACAATCACCTCCACCATAATTATAATAAAAGGGTAAAGTTACGAAGTTTGACATCAGAGATCTTGTTCTAAAGGAAAATGAAAGGAATACTAATGTTGAAGGGGAAAAGAAAGGAAAATTTGAACCTAATTGGTTGGGCTTGTATATCATTATTGCCAACTATAGATCAAGAACTTACATGTTATGCATTAAAGATAGAGCAAATATTGATGAACCTATGAACATCATGCACATTAAGTGATTCTATGCCTAACTTATTCTACATTCTATTGTTTATATCTTAGGTGAAAAAAATAAAAACAACAAAAAAATCAAAAAAATCAAAAGCCAAAAAAAATTCAAAAAAATCTAAAAAGAAAAAAAACTAGTTCATCCATAAGTGAAAACCACTTTATTGACACTTTGGGAAAGTACCATAGTGAAAACTAGGTTTTTGGCACCATGCATAATCTATTGTCTATAGTCACCCTAGTTACTTGGGGGCATCCCATTGCAGTCATCCATTGTATATTTCCACATTGTCCTTTGTCACTTGTTTCATCACCCATTCCATAACATTTTAGCTTTGGGTTTGATCCTTATATTTACGTACCTATGTCCTTGTTCATAATAGAGGAATGTCTTATATATCACCATATTTGTCACATTTTTTACACACATCTTAACTGATACATTTAAAATACACATAAACACTTACCATAAAACACATCCACCATATTATTTAGATTCTAAAATTTCTCTCTCACTCATATTTATTGGGAGGGATATCACACATGTATTCATTAATCACTAAACACTTCATCAATCACCTATTTTATCATCACTTCCCATATTAGGAGAATTACATTTGGCATGATATCCCCACAAAGAATTTGTCTAGGGTGGATTATTTAGGCAACACTTAGAGACATAGGGTCTCTAGGGTTAGCTTAGCCATTGTCATCCCCATCATCCATTTCCCCAAGCATGGGTGTATTTTCAATACATGCACTCCTATTCCTACTTCCTCATTGATTGTTCAAATATCATTATGGATCTTGGCTACCAAATGTCTCAACCCTAGCCTAGGATGTTAAGTCTTTTGTTGCATATGTTAGGTGTTACTTAATTTTATGTTATTTTCATCTATGTTTTATTTTCATCCTTTTAGTCATTTTATTTAGCCATATTTGGTTATTTTATCTCAAATATTCTTGTCCTAACCATTTCTGGTTATCTTCTTACCTTAACCATTGTTGGTTAATAAATCCTGTTACCTTAATCATTCTTGGTTATCTTGCTTACATCTCATTATTTTAACATATTTTAGTTATTTTGTTTGAGATTTTTTGTAATAAATCATTTTTGGTGATATTTTTTTTTGTTTTTCTTAAAACAGTTTTCTTTGTTTTTATTATTTGACTTTTTATGTTAAATTTTTATTTTCATAGTTTGTGTTTGTTTTGAAAGTGTTTTTCCTAAAATAATTTTGTGTATTATACTCTAGTGTTATTATGACTTCATATCTCATATTGCACTATATAATATACATCTTAAACTTTGACTTGTTTTAATTAATTGTGTGTGTGTCAATATTATTTTGTGTATTATGATATAGCGTGGTTATGATTTTTCCATATCACGACACATTTGTTTTCGTACAAATTATCCCTTCTCAGTCCTTATACATATACACATAATTTTTTGTCATGATTATCATATATCATTGGTGATTCTTATTTTATGCAAAATTAAAATTCATGTTGCACAATAATTATTCATGTTGGATCTCTAATTAAAAGTATAAATAAACATAAGGAAACTATTTGATACACTATCCATGCATCCATAAAAATCATACATTATATTTCATTACTTTTTACCATAATCAATGCTAAATAAGATTAACATGTGCCATTGTTACTCAAAATTAAGAAAATATGATTATTATTCATGACATATCTATCCATCTAAATCATAAATCATGTATATAAGAATAGTAATATCCATACCATGTCTATCTATGTCTACCCATAAATCATATATAAAATAAATAATAAATAGTCCACAATGTCCATAGAATCATAAAAATATAAGTCTGATAGCCAAAATGAATCATGCATATATATATATATATATATATATATATATATATATATATATATATATATATATATATATATATATATATATATATATATAACAAATGTGTATATACAACTAATACATATCAAAATACATATACATTGATATATCATGCTCAAGGTATATCAAATCTCTCCCTGACCTTGAAATGGGGCATCTATGGTTAGAATAGGTTCATAACACTATGGTTTACTCCTCAAAGGACCCATGACCCACCATGATCCCTTCCACATAGACCTCTATGACTCTCTTACTTGTACTAACCTCCTTGACATAGATCTCTTGGTTGAGTACTCCTTATATGAATGTGCTCGCTATGATCATGGAACAAACTTTTCATACAAAATCATGTAGTATGTGGCCTAATATATATCCTATATAATCGTATCCAAAATTGATAACTATCCTTGTCCTAATAATAATACCCTAGCCTCTACTAAATACACCTATGCAATATCCCTCTCCCTTCTATATAACTATCAAGTCCGTATCATTAGGTGTCTGGGTATCTACATCATGTGTCACTAGTCCAACTATTAATGTCATGCCATCCCTCTCTAATATATCTAACTTGGTTTATAACATGTCCACCTCAACCTATATACATCTGATGCCATCCAATATCAAAGATAATTAATCATCTCTACTCTATACATCACCCTGTAATCTATTAATCTCTCTATATAACCCAACAATCTCTACATCTCATGCCTAGATCTCCTCATGCAACTTGCCTATTTCTTTCATATCCTTATATGAGTTACCTATACCTAATGGCCTAACCCTATCTCCACTCTCTATGTGAATCATTGGTGATGGTCTCATGTTTGTATTGCCTCCATCCTACTCTTCATCACTATCAATAATAACTATAAGAGTCTCTCCTCCCCCAGTAAGATACTTTGTAGCAACTCTCTTCTTTGTATCCACACCTACCTCTTATAATATCTCACCATCATGAAGATGTGTCACTTCCACATTCTATAGATGGGTCTCCTCTATACTTAGTCTACTTCCTCATTCCCTCTACCTATATCCTCATTCCCATATCCCACCCCTATGTCTTATCACAACCCTTCTAATCCTATATCCAAGTCTTGTGCCCCATGGCTATCTACCTAGGCTGGCTATCAATATCTATCTCTAAGTGCATAGAAAAACATATGGTATGGTGAGTCTCATAGGCTAATGTTTGTCCCACCACTCTACATATCCATCCAATACCCTTGAATAAATCACATCCATCATAAAAACCCATATCACTATCTAAACATATGTCCAACTATGCTCAACAATCCTAGGATCAATTATAATACCCCACTATGATCTCTTTGAGATTGACCATGCAAACACATGCAAACTTAGTAGAATGTGCTACCTCTAAAAAAATATCTCATCACCCTATTAGGATGGTATCTCTCAATGATGTATTCATGAATGCCCATGATGTAACATTATGTCATCATATAGTCCATGTATAGTATGTCCTATACCCACTGGAATTCTATCTCTTGATATGGCCTCCAAGTAATTTGATCCTCACCCACTTCATCCAAGGATCTCCTATAAAAATTTAGATCTCCTAAGTATTTCCTCCATGTACCTATGATCACATGACATCCATATGCAATTAGTTCATCCTTCACTCTAGTGCTTATGTACCCAACTAGCCATTCCACCATAATATGCTCCCAACACCAAACTTGTAATAAAGTGGAAGGACCTATCTCCCTCCCATCTAAATACACTACATGATGAAAATCCATGAATAGATGTGATAGTACACAAAACCCCCATGAAAATATCTATCACATATCTATCATATAACCAATGACATCTAAGAAACTAATAAGATATAGTCTACCACTCTTGGCAGGTAACATGATGCCACTAATAATAGACATGAGCATACTAGTCAATGAATTTGTGCCTAAAGCCATACATGTATCTATATTTACTCTTCCTCTCATAACAATAATCAAGATGTCACCAAATATCCTATAAAGAGTGGTCTAATGTATAAACTATCCCTAGTATACTTGTCTCCCCCATATTAGGATCCCTAATATCTAGCAAACATCCTCTAAGGTCATAGTTATGTCACCTATTGGTAGGTGAAATGTGTTCATCTCGCTATGCCATCTCTCAACCAATGAAGTCAATAAATCCCTCTCAGCTTGGATCTATAACATCTAAGCTATGTATGATAATCCTTTTACCTCCAATACCCAAATTCATACTATATAAATCTCACAATACATGTTAATGCCCATAATCTCTTCTCTCATGTATATAATACTGGTAATACTTCCTATGAAAAACATATATAATAACAAAATGTTAATCTCACAAATCAACATAAATATGTCTAAATAATCATCAACACACTCATTCATTTCATTTTATTGTTAGTCTACCATTAATGCATATCTATTTATATGTTAAACTAATCACTTCTAACAAACCTTGGCATTTTCACAACCTATTTTGTCAATTTTGCAACTCACATTGATAATTTAATCATTTTTATCTTTAATCTCACTATCCTTTTGACTAATTTTCCAACCATGTATTTCACTTTCCCATTTAACCCATTCTAATTCCTCCCTAACAATTTTGCTTTACTAGTTAATTATTTTACTAATCATTTTTATGATTTCATAATTATGAATTATGAATTTGCCAATCTCTACAAAAAATTTCCACCTAACAATTTTGATACTATGTTCACCTTGATTATACCAAATAGAAGAAAAATTTTATCCAAATCAACAAGGTATTTCCTTTTCTCATGAAGGCAAATTGATCCATATTCCAAATGATAACATTACTTCTAATACACATGTAAACCATGAGGAGGAACATTTTATGTACCTTTTCAACTTATCCAATCATGATGTAAATAATGTCAAAGAGTAAAATTAAGGTTGAAAAGTTTCAAATATTCTTAATATATATATATATATATATATATATATATATATATTTAAAAATAGAAAAACATTTCTGGCACCTACATACTCTTTTGGATCCTTGGCATTTATGTGTTAGTTCTATGTTGATGGATGGCATATAAGTTATTCCTACATACACATGTGAATCATTTTTATACTTGAGTGTGATACATGCATACACAAATACATGATTTATTCCTATTTTAAATGTTGGGCCTTTATATTATTCATGTCATATGACATTGGGGGCACATGCTTCTTTGATTACGATAATTCTAGGTTATATCATTCTATGGTCACTTCACATCATCATGTTTGAGATTATATGTAATTACACATGCATTTATCCATGATTATATATTTCATAGGGTGATTGATATGATATACACTTGACATTTTCTGCTAACATATTTGATTCATGGGTTATATGATATGTTTATGCTAGTTACTTATGCTTGTATTTATGTAATTAGTTGAGTGTTTTGCCTTAATATTGTATGGATTGTTCAATCATTTGAATATACTCCTTTTTTTGAGGCCCTTATGCCTATGTGTGATTTTTTGACATTTTAACATGTCATTGTTTATTGTATAGACATTTGAATATGTCATCCTTGCTTTCATTAAGATTTGAATAAGTCATGTTCCTTTGATTGTGTGGTAGTTGAACATTCCCCCTATTTTTGATATCTTAGGACCATTAGATGTTAACTTGATTTTGATTTCTCTTATGTGTATAATTGATTTGATTGTTGAGATTGTACTATTACTATCTAGATGTTTCCATGATATTTATCATGAGTCTTAGGCTTTCATGTGATAACATTGTTTTATGATGTTGTATTTACCTACAAATGTTCTTCTTTATGATACATGGTTCCATCCATAGATTATATAGTTATCTTATCATTTTGAGGTCAAGTAGATACTAGTTTATATTCTTCCCTCACCTCAATGGTGGGGGCATATTAGTGGTAACATGTCATAAATGAAAGTTCTACACATTTAGCATAATTTTTAGATTTAGTGGGGGCATGTTTTGGAATCATGTTATCCAAAATTATTCAATATTTAGAATAGTTATCAAATTTAGTGGGGAATACTTTGGAAGCATGTTATCCACATTTATTTAGTGTTTGAAACATCCATATTTAATGGGGGAATATTTTGGAAACATGTCCTCTATATTGGCACTTATTTCAATTTTTAGATTTCTCTATATATAGTGGGGGCATGCTTTAAAAGCATGTTATCCACATTTACATAGTTTATAAATTGGCCAACGAACATAATTATATAATTAAAATTCATAGTTGTGGCATAATTATATTCATTGGTACCATTATTATAAATAGTTTCAACATGAGACATATCTAAGGTGCATATGTTATGCAATGTGTGCCAAATATTGTAAAATCCAAATTAGTTCTAGATTTTAAAACACTCTGAGGGATTGTCATCATCCACTGGGATGGATGCTTATGGATTGTATTGAGATAATATACTACAATATCTAGTTAAATTTTGGTATGGTTGAGGTGATTGAATCACTCAATCTTGCCAAGTTTTTAGGTTGGACCTGATTGTATCATATAACCATTATTATAAATAGTTTCAACATGAGACATATCTAAGGTTCATATGATATGCAATGTGTGCCAAATATTGTAAAATCCAAATTAGTTCTAGATTTTAAAACACTCTCAAGGATTGTCATCACCCACTGGGATGGATGCTTATGGATTGTATTGAGATAATCTACTAGAATAGTTGGTTAAATTTTGGTATGGTTGAGGTGATTGAACCACTCAATCTTGCCAAGTTTTTAGGTTGGACCTGATTATATCATATAGCCTCACTAGTTTAATAATATGATTTGAATTGTTTTACTCATGCTCACTAGGTTATAAGTATGATTGGGTTGTATGGTTGAGCTAATCTTAATTATTGGGTGGAAACTCACGTTTTATCCAAGGTTAGGGGTATGTTATTTCCAATCTCTCTTTATCTCTATATATTTATATATATGCACTTTCTATAATTATATATATTTGTACTAATCTTAGTATTAGAGCCTTAAAATGATACATCTTTCAATCAACTTGTAAATAGGTAAGGTGGATACATCGATACACATGTGTACTCCTAAACCTTACTCTTTCAATTTCAGTATTTTCAATACTTTCAATTTTAGATAATATGTACTGATTATGTATTGTAGCATGCTCTTGGTTATAGGATAATCACCAAAAATTACTCAAGTTGGATAAAAAAAAAGGTAAGATGTGTTATACACAACTAGGTACACATTTCTTCTTCTTTAAACTAATAATTTAATTACTAGATTAAAGGTGGGGGGAATGTAGATGATATTTATATATTATATAACACCTCAATCTTATACACTTGACAAACTTAGACCTTAGCTATTTTTATCAATTCTAGACCTTTACCACTTTTAGAAGTATTGAATATGATCTATCTTGTGCCCTTATGCCTATCTCTTGTTCCAACTAGTCTTATGTTGATGACCCAGACCTTCTATCTTGCCTAAAATAATTAAAATCTACTTATCTTCCACCTATGCAAGCTCTTATCCTAAACCTACTTTTTTGTTTCCTAGACACTAGCATTCTAGATAAACACCTATGATGATGCATGTGTCCTACTCTGATGCAAGTGTCTAGTGTCCTAAAGTCATCGAATTTACAAATAAAACATATCATAATGATCATTCTAAGTGATTTAATGCAAGTTATTTCTCAAAAGGGATTGATATAAATACAATATCAACACTTATTCATTCCTCACCTAGAAACTTATTGCCCACTTACTAGACAACTTTAAAAAGGCATGCAATGAAAAATTCAAGTGAGAAAAGCTTCCCTATTTTTTCTTATTCTAATATCATTCATAGAAACATCACATACACATGTCTAAAGTACTAAAGGAGTAGCATATGAACCTAATTTTACAAGTTACAAGTTCATTATTATACTTACTTTCCACATATTTCTTAACTCACACACAAGACAACATGTAGGGGAAAACTACTTCAATATAATGCCCTCTTTGGAGAATTGGATATGTAGGCAACACTCATTAATAGATGAGTATTTAGGGTTAGCTTGACACCATGTGCCCATTAACCCATTTTTCCTAAGCTCACTATGAAGATGAAGAATTAGGGTTTTGAAATTTCATGAAAGATAGTTCATGACCCAAATATGAATTCACCAGAGTAAAGGTGAAAACAAACCTAGAATCATCTAGGTGGTCATATCCATTTTTGGCTGGTATTCTATATATGACACATGCATTAGGTCTAAATGGTAGCATCGATGTAATTATCCTAGATTGATATTAGTGTCCAAGGATCTAAAGGAATTAAATCCAAAATTTAGTGATTTTTATAGAATATTTTTTGAGTATGCTTCCTACCTGTTCCATATACAAAACTATGGTAGCATCAAAACTAGTTAAGTACTTTATTTCTTTGTCATTTCTATATCTAGCATAGATGTACTTACTATTTTTTGCCTATCTCAGTTTAATAAATTTAGTATACATTATATTTGAGTTTAATAACTAATTATCCTAATATAGAGATAATTAATCACCCTTGTACGTTAGGCTATCTCTATCTCCTTTAACCATAGATAACTCCAATCTAGGTTTTTAGGGTTAAACACTTCTAAATGCCATAATGTTTGCATACAAACTTGAAATGACATGCCACTTTTTTTAACTTGTCTAATTTTTTGAGAGGAACTAAAATATGTACTAAAAACATAATTTTTATTCCAACCATATATTTTTTTATCCTATACAATATAAACTACCATATTCTAAGACTCAACATGTTGTAGATTGCTCATATTTGATAGTTAATTGTCTCACCCACTGAATTAGAGGATAGACATGATCAAATTTATGATCACACACCCAAAATTAAAGGATTTTTAGTCCCAAAAAATATCTAAAAATAATATGAATATTTAACTCCTATATTCCCAATTAACAAACCAAACTTATCATCCACTTATATAGTACCTTTTTTAGGTTCCGCTATGACAATCTCTTGGACAATGCCTTATCTAGGTTCCAATCTGATCAAGTCTTGGAAAATAATTTATTCAAGTTACATTATAATTAATTCTTGGATATTAAATTGTTAAAGTTTCCAATCTAATTAACTCTTGGGCAATACCTTTATTAGTTACTAATTTGATCAATTCTTGGACAATACCTTGTTAAGGTTCCAATTTGATCAACTCTTCAATTTGAAGGATTTTAGTCTCACAATTTCAAAAACTTAAGTGGTGATAAAAATAACTACCCCACTTATTATTTGAATGCCATTTTAATTTTCTTATTCTCCCCTTCTTGACACTCTTTCCTTCATCTACAATAACTTATTTATCCAAAACATATAAGCCAATAAGATCAAAGATCTAAAATGGAAGGTAAAAAGGCCTTTGTTCCACATGAAAGACTCAAAGAAACATAAATTTCAAAAAAAGGAGGAATATACAATTGTAAAATAATTATTTGTTAAGCTTCATAGTGTTACCTTTGGATTATTTATTCACTCAATTACAACCAAACCTTATCATCACAAGGATACTGTGCTCAAATCCATGTTAAACATGTCTTGCTTTGCACTTTTTTTTCAACTCTTAACCTTTATTTATTTTGGAAGAGTAATTTGACCAAATTGAATTCTCAAACTTTGTGAACTCTTGTGTTCACCTTTTCATGTCCCTTGGATGGATGGTTCATAAAAGACTTTGGGTGAATACCATCATATCACAGAAGCCACAATGTCTTTTTTTAACAACAATAATAGTGAATTTAGAACCCATCTTATTATAAATGAATCAATATAATATTTCCACTAACACTTGATATCTAAATAATGGGAAACATCTAGACAATATTCACCATAAAAACCACCATAATAGAATATGAACAAATCTAACACAATTTTGGAAATGTGTTAGTAAACCTTTTATGGAAAAAAGGATTACCTACTCTGATACCAATCTAATCCATAAACTAGGTGGATATTCCACTCTAAGTTTAATCATTATGGAACCTTTCATGACAAGGTGTTTCTCTCAAGTTATATGATATATAAAAACAACTAAAATGTTGTTTTAAGATGCATTCTAACTCTTATGACTGACATATACAACATTCAAAGGAATATGTAAATTGTCATATGCAATATACACATTCTACATACATTGCATATAATCATTCACACTCTAAAAATTATACTAATCCATACTTGACTACAATTGAAATACTTTCATAGAGGTGAAGTAACAAGGTGAAATTATTTAACCTTAATGACTAAGCCTTTAACTCTCTTAAAATTTTGTACATTAGCGTAGTTGAAAAGAATTCAAATATATAAATAAATGAAATAAAAAAATATAAAAACACACTAATATAATACAAGACATACCTTGGATAAGCTTAATGTGATAAAACTCTAGCAAGAGTGAAGCAATGATTCCTCATCTCCACTATGTTTTGCAGTTTAAAATATTTTTCCTTATTGAGATTATAAGGAAAACCAACCTTATGAATACCATACTCTTAATGATCTCTAAAATATTTAGTGGATGACTTATCTCTCAATGATTTTTTTTAATTCAACGTAGCTATATTAGCTTTGTAGTCATCAACTACTGAAATCAACTCTCTTAGTTATGTAGTCCCCCTCCTTGGATGGATCTCTATGGATTTATTGTTTTTTGATCTTCTAATATTTTCTCCACCTATTTCTTGATTATATTTTATTTTATAATACCTATAAATATGATTTCCCAACCTTAGAACCAATGAATAAGAACAAATTAACTATTAAAAGTAGAGACATTTGAAACCATTCAACTTCCCTAACTATTGATTTCTATAACGAGCTCCTAAGACCTACAATTGAGCTATGGATTTTGATAGTCTGAGCTCTAGAGTTTTACTTGTAATAAATTACACTAATTTAAAAAGGCCACAAATTTTACATACAAACTCAAAATTACATTTTAGTTATTTGAACTCATCTAATTTTCTGAGAGAACTTAAATATGTACTAAAAAATAATTTGAATTCCAATCATATCCTATTTTATCCCACACAATAGAAACTATAATTTTATAGGACTCAACATGTTGTGGATCACTCATATTTGATATTTGATTGTATTAGTGACTAAATTAGATGATATATAGGATCAAATTTATGTTAGATTCATTCACACTATCCTATTTCTTTCAAAATTTAAAATACTATTTACTAAGTTGTAGACATGGTAGGATCATGGTGTTTACACTTATAATTAATTAGTGTGGAAATTAAGTCTAAATAATTTTAAACTTGAAATCTGATCTAGGAAGGTAATTAAGACAACCTACTATAAAAACACAATGATATAAATTTTTTATATAAGTTTCAACTTACTAAAAATATCAATTAGGGTTAGGGATAGAGATATGTCCTTGAAAAATTATTTATTGTTTTATGTATTATGCTTATGTTGATTGTGACTATATAAAACTACTGATAGAAACCTAAAACACAATGATAACTAAAATTTTTTCTTTGTTTTATTTTGGGATAACTACATAGTAGTTAGATAGTGTTATTATGCATTGTTATCCTTTACTATGCTTTTGTCTATGTTGACTATGTGCTAAATCTAAAAGTTTGAGACTATGTAACTTTGTCTGTAGATCAAATTATTCTATGCAGTGTTTGTTTATATTCATGAATTAGCTATCGAATCAAAACCATATTTTTCACAAGGAAAAAAAATATCAACTAAAAAGGGGGCAAAAGTTGGAAAGTGGGATATGGCCAAGATATCCTCCAAAAACCCCTAATTGAATGAGTGTTTCCTTCATAGTATGAATGGACATCAGAATAATGTAGTTCTCCCTATGGGGAAGATCATAGATGAATGCAAATATAAATTTATATTATAATGATTAAAAAATGATGGCCTCAACTTGAAATAAAATAATTTTAACTTGGCCAATGACTATGTTATTATAGTAGAATTGCATTAGGGCTCTTTGTTGAATAGATAAGTGTTTTTTTTAATTGAATTTGCAAGAGAGTGTTAGTTAATGTAATTGGGGGTTTGAAGTGAGACACTTGATGTGATCCAATAACATACCTATTTTTTTATGTGGGAGAGCCATTAGGAATCACATTAATTTAAAAAACTAGCCACTGCAACAATGTAGACAAATTTGCACCAATGGAAAGGTACACAATGCATTCCTATCTACCTAGTGTGCACTTGTATAGATTGAACAAAATCTTATGAAACTAGACTATCATTGAAGTGTCTACTGATTAGGATGTTTAGGAGAAAATTATAGAATTATAAAATATGTTTATAATAATTTAGAGACTTAGAATGACCTCATATGGATAAATGATAATTGGAATGGTGAGTTGGCCAAGTAAGGCAAAAGATGTCAAGGACCAAAATGTCAAGAATTTATTGATTGAATTTTAGTGTCTACACATGGATGTATTCCATTTGTATTTTTATCATGCATTTAGGAATAAATTTAAAATTTAATCTATAACCCATATGCAGTGGTTGATTTAATTTAAATGCATAATGTATAACTTATAGGTTCAATATTATTATGTCTACAAATTATTATTGGATTTCAACCTATTTAACGTCTTGGGGATACAAATACCAACTGAGTTAAATTAATATTTTTTCATTCCTCAATGGGTGTTGTTTCTTTTAAAAAGTGAAAATTAAATTTTGAGCTTGATCACCATCAAATTATCTATTGGTTTAGCTAAGCAACTAGTTTTTCTAAGTGCTTCACAAGAAGCACTAATTCTCAAATAATTCAAGGAAGCATAATCTCCAAACAAGTGACAAAAGAAACATTGGTTTCACACATACAAGGATTTTGAAATTTAAAGATTCAAAAGAGTTTCAATTCAAAAAATTTCAAATTTTAAGATTCAAGAAAATTTCAAATTTAAGCTTTTTCAAATTTAATTTTTTAAAAGAACAAAGTAACTACTTCATGTGTTTTACAGGGTTTTCCAAATACGATGGTGCCTTACATGATTAGAGTACTAGATCAAAGACAAAGTTTATCATATACATTAAAGTATATATTTTATTTAATCTAATAATTTCATTTCTACACTACAAGTGGGGGGATGTAGTAACCTAAATATGGTCACAAATGCTTGATCATGTTAGTTTTGGCATGTTTTAACTTTGATTAATTTGTAAACTTAATCAATACCTTTTTTTACACCTCATCCTATCCTAAACACCTATGAGGACCAATTTATTTTACAAATTTTTATATTTTACCTATAAAAGTGTTTGTATTACTAAAAATACTATTAAACATCTATTTGGACAAACTCAAATAAAAATTACACACATTTCCCTAAGGGATAGAAACATCTAGTAGGTATAATACTGGGAGGTGTTCATGTCCTATATTGGACATTATTTTCCTTAGCCATATAATAGTAAAAATTTAAAATTAAACTCTCCCTTACCTTATCTTCCATGTTTTTAGGCTTCCTATCATGTGGTTTCACCTTTTGGATTGATATAAATGCACACTCAAGTCACTAATTTTACCACTTGACAATTTCAATACAAGGGCATATTTAAAATTTTTCACATTGAGAAAAAGTGCTCTATTCTTCCCAATTAAGATTTTTATTGATATAATTAGTCCTCAACCAAGTCAAAAGCCTAATTTATATATCCAAATTCACAAAATTATCAAGTATTAAATCCATCCCTAGATGCATTCATATAGTCAAAAGAAAACAAATATACAAATTACTCTAAGTGGGAGAACTACATAGGCTTGATTTTTATCCTTAGATTATTGTATATATAGGTAGTGTTTAGTCATCATGGGGTTGATTGGGTTTATCTTAGCCTAATTATACTCCACCTTTTTTTATTTATAGGTTTTTAATCATTATTAGCCTTATTAGGGTTTCAACATTGGGGAAGCTATTCATAGGTCTAGCACATACTTTTGAAGGTCAAATATACTCATTCAAACCTCAACTCATATTTTCACAATTGATTGTACCCAAAATTTATTATTTTAAAGCAAAAGAAAAGATCAACCAAATGGCAAGATAGTGAGAGTATTTATTATCCTTAGTCCATCTTGTCATTGTTTAATTTCAATTCCCACTTCTAGGTAATTATAGATATAGTTCTTGATTTCCTATTTTTGCCTTCTACCAGTCAAATTCTAGATATAAATAACTAAGTTTGTAATTTTATTTTCTAACTAGTCTACTTTCAATCATTTATACATTTTCAAATTTAGTCTTTTACCTTCATTCTAATTATTGAAAGTTCATTTACAACATTATGATTTTTTGTATTTAGTTTATCTTAATTAGGGTTAATTGACTTTTTAATCCAAATTTAGATAAAGCAATATCATAAAAAGGATAAAATGTATAATGAAAAATATAAATTTTTCCTCAATTCATATTGTTGTAATATATAGTCTAATCTTCTCCTTGTCACCACCAAGCACCAAAGGGTGTATATGACTTATTTTTTTCTCTTACTCCTAAACCTCAAGGTTATCCAAAATACTATCATACTCCTATTATTCACCCAAGGATTATATTAGGTTCTAATGTTCATGTTATCAACACTAGATGAGGTAAATACCTCATTTTCCATGATAGAATGAAGGTGGTTAACACATTCCTCCTCACCCATCCACCTCTTACAAGGTAAGAAAGTAAATGTTATTAGAATGAGCTCTAGGAATACTGATATGAGTGAATGGACTGATTCAATATGCTATGTGAGACACATAATTTACAAGATAATATTGAGCACACACATACACACAAATGAAAAAAATGACCAAGAGGAATGAGACACAAATGATCCACATAATATTGCATTACATTGCATTACAAATATGAAAGGGGAAAGGTACATATATAGGTTTGAAAGGGAAGGATACAACACATTTTAATGAATGTGGGATTAATCCTTTCTAATTAACCAACATGACACTATATCCCTAAGCAAGCATATGTAACTATGTATCCAAAACTCATAGAAAAAAGGCATACACCAACACCCCCCATAAACACAGCTTAGGTAGGTGATGATACAAAAAATGGGTCCTGAAAACAAGGCCTAATAAGGTACCCATGTAGAATGAAATCTCTCATAAAGTAGAGAAAAGGATAAAACCCAGTGTGAAAAACTCCCTCCCAAAAGAGAGACAAAGAAAAAGAGAAAAGGCTAAAAGTCCCCCTTAAAAATGATGAAGCTACCAAAGTGGACCACACCTCAAGAAGAGCTCATAGATGAATGAACTTGTTCTTAGTGAAAGGTTTGGTGAAGATATCAACAACCTACTCTAAACATTGGAAAAATACTAAGTCAATTACCTACTCATGAATCAAATCCTAAATGAAGTGCATGTGAATCTCAATGTGTTTGGTCCTCTAATGAAGGATCAGATTCCTACAAATCTAAATGGTGCTCTAGTTGTCACAAAATATGACTATAGGCCAACTAATCTAGATACCAAGCTTAAAAAGAATACCTTAAATCCAAATAGCCTCAGTAGATACATTAATAACTCCCCTATAATATGCCTATATGGAAGTTAGATCAATATCATTATGCTTCTTACTTGACCAACTGATGGGGATAGAACCCAATGAGAAACTATACCCTGAAGTGGACTTACAACTCCCAATGTTTCTAGCATAATCCAAATTTGTATAGCTAACCAAATAAAAATATAAACCAACCCTATAGTGTATCCCATACCTATGTGAACCTTGAATATAGTGAAATATCCTCTTAGCTACTTTCTAGTGTAACTCATGGGGTTCCCACATGAATCTAAAAACAATGCCAATAGCATAAGAGATGTCTAGTCTAGTATGAGTCAAGTAAATAAGGTTGCCAAAAAAATATTAATACAAAGTAACATTGACCAATGTAGTGGAACAATATACCTCAAGCTTGACTCCAGATAGGAATGGAGTCAGAGATGGCATACAATCAGCCATATGAAACCATGCCAAAATATCAAGAGAGTACTTAGGCTATGAAAGTGAAATCCCAGAATCTATTTGAGTGATCTCAATGCCAAACAAGTAGTGTAGTAAACTCAAGTCAGTCATGGTGGATCTATCCTAAAGAGTTTTCTTCACTAATGAAATATTTTAAAAATAACTCCCTGTGATCAAAAGGTCATCAACATATAAAACTAGTATAAAAAATGAATCAACCTATCACAAGAAGTACACATTGGGATCTAAGTGGCATCTAGTGAAACTTGAAGTGAGAAGGAAAGAATCCATTTTGGCATACCAAGATCGAGGGGCCTATTTTAGACCATAAATAGATTTCCTAAGTATACACACTAAATAAAAATCCTAAACAAAACTAGGTGGTTGCTCCATGTAGATCTCCTCCTCAAGGTCTCCATGAATAAATGCACTCTTCATGTCCATATGATGTACACTCCATCCATGTTTTGTGGCTAAAACAAGTGTGATTCTAATAAAATTCATTTTGGCCATGGGTGAAATTGTCTCTGAGTAGTGGATGCTAATTACCTATGAAAAACCCTTGGCTACCAATCTAGCCTTGTACTTATCAATAGACCCTTCTACAACATACTTGGTTTGATATATCTAGTGACATTGAACCATATTTCTTCCTTTAGGAAGAGAAGTCAAATACCAAGTGTGATTTCTAATTAAAGAATCATATTCCTCATTCATGGCTCTATCCCACTTAGGTATTCCTAAAGCCTCTATAAAATTATACAAATTTGACATGGAAGCAAAAAAACATGTGGTCCACCTTGAAAGTCTGCTCGAGTATGTCTATGATCATCTAGATCCCTTGCCCAAGTGCTTGCACTTTCAAATGTTTGTCGAGACTAAATTGGGTTTGAATTGGGTGAGTTAGGTATCAAATTCTCATCCTTTGATGCATGCCTAGTAGTGGATGAGGATGACTCCCTATCACTCTACTCACTGTCAAAACTAGAAGAAGAAGTGGCCTCTACCTTATGAACCTATTGTGAATGATCTAAGTCCTCAAATTGCTTATCCAAACTGAGTGAAACTGATGTATAGGGGGAAGTGTTAAGTAAAGAGTCAGTGGGACTCTCCTAAAACCTAACACTATGATCAATGAAAAATTGATGAGTCATAGGGTGGAGAAGTATATAACCCTTGACACCATTTGAATACCCAAAAAAGATGCAAAGTTAAGATTGAATCTCCATAGCCTTATGTTTCTTTTTGGGAATGTGAGCCATCATCAATGATCCAAAGACACTAAAATGATGAACCTCTAGTTTCTCATTATACCAAGCTTCATAAGGAGTGATATCCTTTAAATCTTTGTGAGGAACATGGTTCTTAATGTAACATGCACAATTGATGGCTTCTACCCAAAACTATGGAACCAATGATCTAAAGTGAATCATGTAGTTGGCCATATATTTCAAGGACCAATTTTTGTATTCTACTACACCATTATGTTGAGGATTGTATGAAAGTATCTATTGAAGATAAATCCCCTTAATGGTATACAATTTCTCAAATTTGTGGTTGATGTACCCCACTATTTTTTATTTGAATATTTTTGATGTGCTTTCTAGATTGATTCTCAGCTAAAGCCTTAAAGTCTTAAAAATTATAAAAAACTTTAGACTTTTATCTAAGAAAGTAGACCCATGTGTATTTAGACAAGTCATCAATGAATATAAGGACATATCTAGCCTTGGTAAAATAAGAATGGGTAAAAGACCCCATGACATCACTGTGAATCAACTCAAGAGGTACTAAAGCTCTCCTAGCTTTGCCTTTATCAAATATTTCTTTAGGATGTTTGGAAAGGGCACATCCCTCACAATGTCCTTCAGAGAATTTAAATCTAGGCAATATTTTAACCATTTATTATTAACTCATATGATCAAGATAGTGGTAGTTAAGATGGCTAAACTACTCATGCCATAATATGCTAATACCATCTAAATGGGTAAGCAATGTAGTAGGGGGAACATATGGATAAAAATGGGAGAAGGTATATAGCCTAAAATGGTGATTATCCCTCTCTAATGAAATTTTAGAGTCACTATGTATCTCTCTGATCTCAACTGAATCTGGTGTGAACTTGAATCTCATGCCTTGTCTTATGTGAGTAATCTCATACACTAAAAGAAGATTAGTTGATAGTGAAGGTACACTTAGAAAATTTGTGAATATTCTACCTTTGAATTCAATAGTCCCTCTTCTTATGACCATTGATGGGGTGCCATCACCCAAAGTGATGGAGGACATGCTATAAGGCTCTAAGTTAAGAAACTCAACCTCTGACAAACCCATATAGTGTGATGCACTAGAATCAATAACCCAAGATGAAGTAGATACAAAATCCACTGCAACTAAATCTTTACCCTTAGGTTTTTCCTTCCCTTTTTCCTTTGACTTAGAAGATTATTTGGCTAATGAAGATTATTTGATAGACTCAGGGACCTCTATATTGTTTTTCTCTAGGAGATGTGTAAGGTGGTAAATCTATTTATTCATACACTTATGCTCATCATGCCCATTCTTCTTGTAATAGGAATACTTAACATTTTATCTCTTAGGTTTTCCTTCTAAGGATGAGGTTTTTATGCTAGTTTTTTTAGTGTTTTTCTATTCTTTCTTCTTCTTAGGATCCTTGATCTTCTGTTTCTTATCTTTATTGCTAGAGGCTCTCTATTTTCCATTCCTGGAAATGAGGGTTGAAGGTTTGGAAGAATTGAGGGCTCCCATATAGAATAATTTATCTCGTTACTTATTTAAATATAAAATAAATTCATCTAAGGATGGCATTGAATAGTTTGTTTTCATAAATCTCTTGGTCACATAAAAGGTAGAGACAAATACAAAGTAATCAGGTCTTAGTTTTGCAAGTGCAGAAAGAACTAACTACTCATCTTTCTTATTAGTTCCAAAATATTTTAACTAAAATCTACGTGACTTAATATTGATGAGTAATTCTTATAATGAATCAATTTTTTTATGAATCAAAATAATTAGCTCAATCTTGAGCTCATGACCCCTCATAGTGTCGATTTTCCCCAAAAAGGCTACTAGGATGTCCCATGCTCCTTTGGGAGATTTGGTTGACTCTATGTGAAATAAGAGATCAAGTGACACTGAAAGAAATAATAACCTAAAAGCTTAACCACATTTATTAAACCATTTTGTCTTATCTACTTTAGCTGTTGGCTCAAGTTATACCTCCATAGTTATGCAAAATAACCTTTTACTTCTAATAACCATAGTGATCTTCTTTTCCATTCCTGGTAGTTGAAAGGTGTGAGTGCATTAACAAAGCTAAGATCCATTGTAGAATTAATATTAATGTATTTTATTGTTGTTGTTGTAGAAATAAAATGTGTAGAAAATGAGAGAATTTGAAAATGGAATCACAACCACAGTGCAACCTCCCTAAAACTATGTTAGGCACCCCCCCACCCCCAAATTTTGACACTTCATAATTCAGTGCATTTTAAAGTGAAAATGGGATAGATAGTGGTAAATTTAAAAATATACACTTTTAAAAATGATGGCACTCAATTTTGAGCTACCATTTACAAGATATTAAAGAAATAAAATCTTATCAATAACCCATTTTAAATAAAATATTGCACTAAATGATTAAGAAAGTGCCCTTGAACAAGGTGAAATGTGCCTTCCAATCACTCATTAAAATCAGATCAAAGTATAGAATAAGGTGAATTTGTCTTTTGAGGGGGATTCATTCTCCTACCAATCTGGCCTTAACATCATCTTTGACAAGTGGAAATACAAGCTTTAAAATACTCAAATATTGCTCTTTTTAAAAAATATTTCAAATGACTTTGATTTTTAGCATAATAAATGATTCTATAGAAATTTAATAAAGTCATTAATAATTGAAAATATAAAAAAAGGCAAACACCAATCTTGAATAAGAAGCTAGATGTGGGCCTATCAAGAAGAAATGGTACCAAAAAAGGATGGCAAGTACAAAAATATAATGTCAACCTGATGGGAAAGAAGTTTGCTACTAAAGAAGGTGCAATATATTGGAAGAAACACCAGATGTCTAGAAAAGGATGCTAAGTGTAGTTGGAGAGTAATAATTTAGAAAGAATAGACTTTTCCATCAAAAAGGATGATGCCAAGGTGGAAAAAAGCACTAGAAATGGTTGGAAATAGATGATAAGTGGCTAGAAGTGGACACTAAGCTATTTTATAAAAAATATTGCATAAAACAATGCCCAAAAATGATAAATGGGTATCAAAAAAGTTAGATTAATGCAACTAATATTATACTAAGGGTGATCTAAGTAGATTCAATGCCAAATACTGCTATCTACATATCTAAATGAAAACTCCTCTAAAAATCTAATGACTCCCTAAAAACACAATGCTACACAGAATAGATCCTTCAATGATTTTTTTTGGTTAGATCATAAAACTCCTACAATGCTTAGATCTGATCTGATAAGTATGAATGGAATCTACTAGTTACCACTTGTTTTATGATCCTTCAATGTTGTTACTTTCTTGCATAATAGGATAGGCATTGCTTAATTTTTATGTGTGGCCCTTGTACATTGTGTGTGATAGTTTATTGAACATATCTTTGATGATTTATGCTTAGTATGTGTGATATTTGAACATGTCCATTGCTTGTGGCCCTTGGCCCTACTATTTTTTGTGAAAATTGAACACATCCCTTATTTTTGACATTCTTAATGTCATTTTCATGTGACACTTGGCCGTTTTTATTGTGACATATTCATGTTTATTGTATGAAACCCTCAACCTTATACATGACATTATGTGACATTATATTTTTTTGGTTGTGCTTGATGATATTTGTTAATGGCATGATGATACATATCATGAAAATTTTATGCATAGTCTACTTTAGATATGGTTAATTTAATGATGATAATTATTATATCTACTAAATATGATACTTGTATGCCTCACATTAAATATGTTACATACATGCTTTAATGAATAGTACATTATTATGATGACATACACTTCACATGATGACATTATTATATCTTTATCACATAATATAATTTAATTTAAATTTAATATGAGTTATTTTTAGGCTAAATCCCTCATGTAAAAATGGGGGAATCATAATGCGCTTGTATTAGAGATCCAAACTTCCATGAACATACAAAAATAAAAATTGGGACAAAGTATAGGGTTTAAAGACTAAAAGTAATTCAAATATTAGATTCTAAAGACATAGTTCAAAGATTTAAAGTAACTAAAAAATCAAACACATGATGGATATTGGCACACTAATACAAATTCTTTAGGCATATGACATGCATATGCACTCACTTTGTTAAGACTTAAAGAAAAAAATACACACTTTTAATGCAAATGCATGGGAATATGTAAAATAGTTACAAGTTTCAAATACAATTATAATTTGAGCATATAGGTGTATGACATTCTATATCATTGGTGTAGTTCAAAGAGCATGATGTTTTTTCATGCACATTTTCAAAATTTAAAGTTACTATTTTAAAGTTAAAAAGGAATTATACTTGTTCATGCACATTTTAAAAGATCAAATTTATAGTTTCAAAAAGTATGATAGATATTCATGTACATTTTCAAAGATTAAAGTTACAGTTCAAAATCCATGATGCTTGTTTATTCACATTTTCAAAGTTCAAAATTATAGTTTAAAAGGCATGATGCTTGTTCACAAATATTTTTAAAATTAAAATTTACAATTTCAAAGGAAAATGTTTGTTATTACCATTCAAATCTATGTGTAATTTAGTCAAGATGGGGGGAAAAATATTATTCATTCTCCTTCAATCATGCAAAATAGAATCTAGATACATTTTATTCAATGTGATTTGATCTATTATAGGTAATGTACATTCGAGTCTAGTAACATTCACAAACCTTGGCATTACCTCTTGTGAAGTAATTGTGTGGTTCCATATTCTATTACATGTGATGTAAATTTGAGTTTAGTGACACTAAATAGCCTTGACATCACTTCTAGAGAACCCATTGTGGTTTCATCTTTTTGGATTAGTACATTATGTACTACTCATTTATAATATTTGGAATGTGAATATTTATAACTCAAGGGCTTGATTAGCTATTCAAAATTGAGACTTAATTGCTCTCAATTTTCATTGGTTTAAATTTCACAAGTGATTTAAGAAGGTGGTAGATTATCTATCAGTTATAGGCTATAGGTTAATTAAGTTTCATCTCCATATAAGTGTACTCTTTCCTTTATTTCTTCTCAATTTTTCAATTTTTAGAGTTTAACTTTTTCAAATTTCAATATGGAAAAATGACTACTTCATGTGTTTTTGTAGTTTTTGATAAATTTAAGTGTCTTACACAATTGGATTATCCTCTCAAAGATAAAGCATTTTATACACACTTAGGTTTAATTATTTCTCCTTTACTCTAAAAATTTTATTACTATAATAGTGGGGGGGAAATGTAGACACATAAATCTAGTCATATAGACTTGATATTGATAATAATTGACACATCTTAAACCACATGAATTGTGACCAAATACATGAATCTTATCTACCATTACTTTAATCCATTTATCTATATGTGGGATTGAACCTTTGTTTGTCATCATTGTTACACATAAATTCCTAATTCAAATGCTCAAGGTGATTCATAATATCCTCAATCTGTCTCCAACTAAGGATAGTTATTGTTGATATTTTGGGATAGCCTTGTGCTAGGTGGACAAGACCACTACCAAGGATTTGTCTACATAAAGTGGCCACATCCTTTACTAAATAATAAATAGTTTATAAATTTTAAAATAATCTTTTGGATCTTCCCATGCATTTTAAAAGGTTGGCTAAATTAAATTATCAATATTTTTTCTATAAATACATACCAAAAGCCATTTATTACCCCCACTTGGTTTTCGCTTTATTCCTAACCTACCCACTATTGAACATTGAGTAAATGTTCCTTATTCTTTCTAAATTCAAAATCATTCACAAAAAGCAACCATGAAATAAGTCTAAATCATCTCAAATCAAGTTAAGAGCTATCATTTTTAGTTATGAAAGACATATTTCTATCTACATATAGAAATATTACACAATCACTCTAGGTGGGATTGATTTCATTCCTAGGAGTGTTACATATGTAAGAAGTAATTAATAAGAATAGGGGTGATTGGGGTTAGTTCAACCCATTACACTCCTCATCTATTTTTTTAGGTTTCAAGATTTCATGGAACCCTTAAGGTTTCAAATAAAAATAAAATAAAATAATGAATTATGTGTGGCACAAATAGATTTATGATATCTTAGACTACTTAGTAGACATAAGTGCATAAGGCACAATGGTCATATTTTCATCACGATCAACTTAGACAAGTCCATGAAAAATAGACAAGATCAACTTATGTTGTTATCTATGGAGCGTAGACCTATCTAGGAATATTATTAGATTATGTGTCTAGATCTATCTTTGTAATTGTTTTGGATTTATAACTTTTTATTAGCAGTCATTAGTCACATTCAACTGGGATAAGTCTATATTCAATAGACTTGACCAACCTATGTTGTTGTCTAGAAGGCATGGACCTCTCTAGATATAATTTTAGATATGCAAAATCATATATTTTGTTTATTTTCACTTTCAAATATCTCAAATAGTCAACAAAATCTTGATATGAGCTATGTATATTTATTCTTAATATTTTCTAAAAATAGAAGTTTTCCATATCTATCAATTTCCAAATTTAGAATTATTATTTATTTTACATCTTTAGCATTCTAATATCTATCAAGTTTTAGAACTATTATCACAATGACATATTTATTTTTAATGTTAAGTTAAAGGATTTCATGAATAATTTCATTAGATATTAATTTTTAGTGAAATTTTTTACTCATGTATATTTTAGTCATTTGGGTTTAGTCATTTACCCAAATGAACTCCATGATTAGTCATTTACCTAGCTAACATTTTTTACTCATATTTTTGGTAATAATCATAAGGTTGAGGGACCCACTTTATCACATAATCACTATAATCATTTGTTAGTAATGGGATGAATGGTGAATGTAATTCAACACTTTGATATTCACACCCTCTAGCCTCTTTGCCAATTGGCAAAGATTTTAGTGATTTTAGTGCCTAATAAGCCATCCGTGTCTCACAATAATTACCAATGTGGAATTAACCCAATTAAAACCCAACCATATATTTTTAATGTTATGTTTAATGATTTCATGAGCAATTTTATTATATATTAATTTTTAGTAGGATTTTTTACTTCTATATTTTAGTCATTTACTCAAATAACCTCAATGAATAGTATTTTACCCAAATGAAAAATTTTACTCATTTTTTTGTAATAATCACAAGGTTAAGGGACCCATTTTATCACACAACCACTATAAGCATTTGTTAGTAGGGGTAGGAATGGTGAATGTAATTCACCACTTTGAGTTTCTCACCCTTTAGCTTCTTTCCTCATTGGCAAATATTTTTGTGATTGTAATGCCTAATAATTCATGTTTGTCACACAATCATTACCAATGTGGAATTAACCCAATTACAACCAAATCATGTTTTTAATGTTAAGTTGAAGGATTTTATGAGAAATTTCATTAGATATTAATTTTTAGTGGCATTTTTTACTCGTGTATATTTTATTCATTTGCCCAAATGATTTTTTACTCATGCATTTTTGGTAATAATCACAAGTTTAGGGGACCTAATTTAGCACACAACCACTATAAACATTTGTTAGTATGGGGGAGGCCACTTGGAGCTTCTCATCCACTATCTTCTTTCCCCATTGGAAAAGCTTTTGGTGAGTGTAGTGCTTAATAAATCATCCTTGTATCAAAATAATTACCACAGTGGGATTAACTCAATTACAACATAATCATGTATTTTTAATGTTAATTTGAAGACTTATATGAACAATTTCATTATATACTAATTTATAGTGGGCTTTTTTACTCGTGTATATTTTAGTCATTTGGGTTTAATAATTACACCAATGACCTCCATGAATATTAATTTACCCAATTGACACTATTTTTTACTCATGAATTCTTTATAATAATCACAAGGCTATTGAAACCAATTTAGTACACAAATAATATAAGTATTTGTTAGGAGGTGAAAGGAATGGTGAATGCAATTCATCACTTCAGGCTTCTCACGCTCTAGTCTCTTCCTCCATTGGTAAATATTTTGGTGAGTGTAGTGCCTAATAATTAATATTTGTCTCAAAATAATTAATGTGGAATTAACCTAATTACAACCCAATCATGTATTTTTTATGTTAAGTTGAAGGCTTTCATGATAAATTTCATTAGATATTAATTTTTAGTGGAATTTTTTACTCATGTATATTTTATTAATTTAACAGAATGACCTCCATGAGTATTAATTTACCAAAATGACATTTTTTGCTCATGCATTATTATTTAATTATCACAAGGCCAATGGACCTAATTTAGTATATAACCATTATAAGTATTTTTTAGTAGGGGAAGGAATGGTGAATTTATAATTCACCACTTTAGGTTTCTCACCTTCTAGCCTCTTTCCCCATTGGCAAATATTTTGGTGAGCATAGTGCCTAAAAATTCATCCTTGTTTCACAATCATTACCAATGTGGGATTAACCCAATTATAACCTAATCCTTGTCTTTCTTATCCTTCTTATACTAATAATTTTTGAAGCTGAATTTTTTATATTCAAATATGTTAGTTTATGTCATATGAGGATAATTTGAGTTTTTATTATTCATGTGTTTCCATTTTTTTTTCCATTTTTTTAATTTTTATTTTAGAAATTAAAAGTAAAAATCCTCACATATAATTTTACTTGTGCATATTATATATGATTTACTTATAGTATTTTATTTCTTTCAATAAAGGGGACACCCCCTTATAATAGAGGAGAAAAATTTACCCCATCATTATTTTTAAAACACTCTATTTTCCTTAGTGCCAAATATTTATCCAAATCCTACTAATCATTAAATATTAGAGCCTTGTATCCATTGGGCATCTAGTCAACATGAAAATATTTAAAATATTGAAAATCATTTAAAATTATCAGTTTTAAGAACATCATAGCTTTCAAATAATATAAAGGAGTTGTCAAGTTTTCAAAGTGCTTTTTTGGGGACATGTATAATTTTAGTTGATGAATGTTTCTCCATTTTGACCTTCATATATTTGTATCTCACTTATTCTACTCCATAATGCAAGAATATTATTGAGTTAAATGAATTTAAATTTGTTATTTATTCATTTTTATTTAAAAATTATACCAAAGTTATCTTTTATGTTCTCGTATGATTGAATTCATCTTTTCCCTTTGGTTAATGCTACTCAAAACTATTTACAAAAATAAAACACATACATAATTCCAAGTGAACTTATGTAAGGTGATTTGGGATCATCTTATTTTACTTAAAAAACCAAAATCATATATGGATTTTGTTAGTTAAACAAACCCATTAACTACTAGAGAGAAATAACTACCTTTTATAATAATTTTTTTCCCTTAGATAAATTTGGAGTAAGCAAAATTTATTCACAAGAATAAAATCAATAATTTGATCCATTTGGCTCCTTATGTTTATTTAAAATCAGTCTCATCTTTAAAATGCATACACTCTTGATTATTACTCTATTTTGGTGATGCTTAGGATAAAAATATGAACATTATATCTTTTTCTCATGTTATGATGTGAGAATGATTTATGGATATTTTATGTTGGATCCAAAAATATTTTGATAACTTATGAGACATTCCCTCTTCAAGGATAAAATTATAAATCATTCCCAAGATTTAGATTCTCATTCTTTTTTTTCCACCATGCTCATTTTATTATTATTGATCATTATAGTAGTATGAAATGAGGGGCCATCCACTATCAATTTTTAGGCCTTATTTTTCTTAATGATATTCATATATACTATCTTTAAAAAGAAAACAATATTATCCAAAATTAGGAAACACATTTATATCATTGTCATAAGAAAAAATCATTAAGAGAAGAAAATTTAGGATTTGAATGTGAATCATTATCAATAAATTTCATTCCTAAGTCATATTTTTCCTCTAGTTATTCTTTTTAGGACATTTTCCTCCTCAAGATATAGGAGGTATTCTAGAATCAACTTCCATGTACATTATTCAAAAGCAGACAAGGCTTCATCTTCATGATCACCCATTGTAACTAGAACTATGCCAAGATATTATTTTTAATAAACATATCAATTGTCAAGTCTTTCTCATCCTATGAATGGTATTTTTTTGATATCAAGGTATTGAATAGGATGTTCAATTATTTGGAAATCACACCTATGAATGATCTATTTTTTTAGTTAATTTTGAATCATTTGCATTCTCTTGTTTACACTCAAGTTCCTAGAGAAAACACTCCTCCTCATTATCTAACTCATTCCATTAGATTCCTATATTTTTAATTTAATGTTAATTGTACCTTCTTATTGATGAAATAAAAAACCATATTCATGTTTTCACCTTTAAGAAAATATGCAACATTTTAAACTTTTACATATTTACTATCATTTTTACTAATGAAAATACTTGAGACTAGATAAAATTCATATAACATGAGGATATTTGAGCTTGTTAATAGAATACAAAATAAAACTCTTGAAATTTTAAGAAGCAAGGCCTTGGGGTGATATGGACAACTAGTTGTTATTAGAGGTTTTGAATAGCTATCTAGTTTTGAAAGGCTAAAAAACCTTTGGAAAATTTCCCTATGAGGCTTGTCACTTCATCCATTGAGTGAGGACTCATGGATTAGATTTTGGGTGGTTATGTGGGTGTTATATTTTCTCATGAGAGTTTTTTGGAGCACAAAAAAAAAGTAAATTAAGAATCATTATAGGCATGGGAGTAATCTGATTATCTTGTGTTAGATATCTATTAGCTAACACAAAAATTCCATAGAATTGAGTAATAATACTTCCACCTAGGTGATGAATCATTAGGGAAATATTAGGTTAAACTTATCTTAGATAATATGAGAATGCCATATCTGTTAAAGTTCTAAATTTTATAGGTATTATTTCCCATGTATTTGTAAATATGAGATTGAAGTCTAATATGGCTTCCATATATTCTCTATTTATTGTTATGAGTTATTATATCAAAGAAAAAACATTTAAATTCTCCTTGAACTAATTGTGTAGTCACTCTTCCAACTCATCCTAGATTGAAATTGATTGTAGAGCCAATGACTGAAACCATTCTTGTGCTTTTTATTAATAATTATAAAATGAAAGCAACTTGAAGGATACATAAGGCTTAGTGATGTGATGTATTATAAATATATTTTAAATATATTTAAGGTGGTCCATAGGATAGGCATAGTCATCTCCTATTAATGTAGGAAGTGATCTAAAAGCTAGTTTTAGAATGTCATTCATTTTTGTAAGTGTAGTGGGATATTAGAATACTAAGAGACAAAGGATAAATCTCTTGGGTTGTCCATGGAAATTATTTAATTACAAAAGTTAACAATAATTTGATAAGGGGGAGGGTATACTTAGATAAATACTTTATTTTTTAGCTAGTATAGTTTCTAGGTTATGAGAAATTGCTAAATTTTTAAAGTAGATATGAGATTCTCACCAAAATATTAGATGAATGTTTTAAATATCTCCCAGATTGAATAACAAACATGAAATTTTAATTTAGGTCCCACTAGGTATGCCTAAAATTGTTGATGGTCTAATGTGTCTAATTAAATAATACCCACACAATAGTCACAACATGGGAGATTATAGTCAATGTGGAACTACTCCTTGTAGAACAAATTCCAAAGATAATTGGTTATATTTCCTATTTTTCAAAGGGAAAAAGGAAAAAGGAAAAAAATGAAAAGTGTGATGATATGGTAAATTTGAAATGGTTGAATGCTTATATGAACAAACATAGAGCTATTTAAATATGCAAGAAGAAAAGTGAACGCAATGTAAATCAATAAAATTCAAGTAGTGAGATCTAACTCAAAAGTGGGAATGATTTTAAGAAAAAATCAAAATAATGATAAATTAAAATCATGAATTATTTTATCAATATAAATAATAAAAACATGGAATACATTCTATTTCATTAAAAGTCTCGGAGAAATTATCCCATAAAAATAATAGAGGCTTTAGATCTACATTGTATGAATACAGTGACTTAACAAGTCTTAGAAACAAACACTTTTATAATGAGGTAACTACACCCTTTTATAGAATAAAAATAAGATAAAATAAAAGGAAAGGGGATTTTAATTCTCAAGGATTAGGTATAAAAGTAAGAGAAATATTTTACTTTCACACTTTCGACTATAACTTTATAATTATGATCATGTAGTTAAAGTGACCCTCTTTGTTGTATCTTAGAGTACCGACTTATTTTTAAAAATGTTTTTCATATCCTATATTCATTTAATTCTTTTGTTTTATAATTGATTATTTTGAATAGTATGGCCTGTGCCATTTTTGTGAGATATGATTTCAATTCCACCCTATTATCTCTTAACAAGAACTTGATTATCCTTAGATTGACCATTTGAGCCACCTTTTACTTATACAAGGAAATGTATAGATCTAGATTATATAAGAGCCTAAATATTTGTTCAATTTTGCACACAACTTTCAAATCATGCTACTAAATAGTTAGTGAGAAGATTTAAAATATCTCTGTGGAGAGGAAGTTTTTAATTATTTAATTACAAAGGGGAATGAATCTAAATATTTTAAAATAAACATAGATTAAAACAAAAATCTATGCTTGTGATAAAAAATATAAATTCTTAAAATATGCAGGTTGATTTCCTTGCTCTTCTTCACTTTATCTTATACCTTAATTGAATGGATAGATATCAATGTTGGAGAACTAATCGAACAACATGATCCACTTTTTAGATGTTGATGTCATCAAAAATATCTAAGGATATCTCATCTTATCAATCCTAGGTTGATCAGATGGCATTATATATTCCTCATATTATTTGAAACTCTATCATAACTACAATGTATCCTTTTGATGATTTAACTCCTTATGCAAGACCCAAGCTATGCAATCTTAAAATTTGTGACTGATTTTTACACATAAGTTGATTGGATGGTATGAGGGGATTTGGGAGATAAATAGTGTGAGGCACTTTTAAGATACTGATGTTACATAATTTTTCCCAAATTTTCTAATGCCATAATATCAAGGATGATCTAATGGCTAAATATTTGTACTAAGCTTCTTTACCTTATATTAACATTAAATAAACATGAGCTTTGAAGATCATAAAATTAGCTAAGGAAAATTGATAAAATAATAAACATAATTATGAAAACAAGCCTTAGGTATAGAGATATATTTTTAAAAGTATATCTCACCAATGTGTAATTTTATCTGTAATGAGAAATATGGATTATGAATAGTAGGAAAATTGAAGATCTTCCTAGGAGCTTTGGAAATCTAAGATCTTGAGATACTATTTGGAATGCAGTTTGAATCTTTCCACTTTGATGAAGAATATTGAGATATAAAATCTATCTAAGAGGACTTATTTTATTTAGTAATCAATAATTAGAATGCTGGTTTAGTATTATGCACATCCAATAACTCTTATAACTTCTTTATCTCTTCATCATTATCCAATAACTCCTGTAACATATTCTTTATCTCTTCATCATTATCCTCCTCTCCTAATTTTTGATGTTGTTTTTATTATTTTGAAAACAAATTAAATGGATATGGTCTAGGTTATCTAAGTTAATGTTCCCCTTCTCTATCTGATGTGCTTAATTTTGTGTGCATTTATCCTTCCTTAGACATGTTGGTTTGATTTTATATTATAAAAAACTTATCTCCAATAGTTTTATGATTTTTAACATTTTTATTCCTTGACTTATTCATGTATCCACTCTCTCTCTTCCTATTCTTTGAGGGTTTCTCAATTTTATCTTTCTTGGGAAATATTTTGCCCTTTTTGTACTCACTTGCCTCTTTCTCAAATTTGGACATTAGCAATTTTGGTTCCTCCTTTTGCTTTATAATATCCTTAGTATTTTGTGCATCACTTTTTTTAAATCTAATCCTTCACTATTTTATTATTATTTTAATTGATATTCAAATCATTTTATTTAATTTTTCCCACATTGGCTTGTCATTGATCCATGTGGTTTCAATAGACATAGGATTTATTGTGTGCATTTTCTTACACTTCACCTCATTAACTGCACATTCATGTGTGGGATTAAAATCCAAGTTCTTATTATCAAATTCCTCATATGAATAAATAAAATCCTTACCTATCATGATGAATCTTATCTTTAAGTTTTTTTTCTCCTTATAAACCTCATTGATATCCATAGTTTCAAATAAAATTACATTCAACCTTGTCAATGCACATTCCATGTAGTATATTCATACTACACATGACAACTTAATCTAGGATATTTATATGCCATCTCAATCTTTAATATTCACCAAGGTATAATGTTACATTATAAAAAAATATAAATACTTTTTGTATGATAACACCAACCTTGTATGCACTCTATGTTAAGTATCAAATGTTATACTCACATTCTTAAATCATTTTTAAAATTTTATCGTATATGTTTTATACATATAGGTAGTGCACTAATGAGTGACATATTTTTATACTTATGAATTAATTTCATGTGTTATTTTTAATGACTATGTTTTTATAATCCCCACTTCTAGTAGCATGAAAACTAGGTATATTCCCCATTTGAAGGTTCCTCTTGTAGAGTGTGTATCATCAACCAAATTGAGGATTTATTCTAATATAAAATTTTAAAGATTCTACTTTACCCCATTATTTACAATATATTATGCCACATACATTATAAGTTTAGACACATCTCCCATCAATTCACTATGGTTAGCTACTTTACATTGATTAAACACATAATTACCCACATCAACAAGGATGAAATGTGATTTATTTTTATAATATAGACAACATAATGCATCTTTAATTTCATTCTTACTAGATCAATCTGGGTGTTATCTCAGAATGCTACGTATATATCTTATATCTTATCCATTATTCTTCACTATACTTACATGGTTGTTATATGTAAGTGAGATCTTCATAAATTATCCAATGATGTATATTATCGCTTTGTGAAATTGAGATAATAACTATTTCATAAATGCATTATGCAGAGTAAGTCCCATAATTCAAATATCATGGTTCCTTCTAGGTGTTCCCTTATAATTGCTTGACATTCCTTCCTCCTCGATGCATCCAAATCTACATTAACCTCCATCATAATGTCCACCTTATTTTGATTGAAATAATTAATAGCATAGTCCTAAAATATTTGTATTCAGATATTTTTTAACCTATATTTCATCTCCAATTTTCCTAAGAGGTGGATTGAACACTTTAATATTCTTCCCCATTTCCCGCTAGTTAACTTTCTAGACCCTTTGGTCAGGGTTTTTTATTATTTGGAATTTGTTTCTTCCATTGTATTTAATTTAGTTGCAAATGAAAATATTAAAAATTATTCCTCTCTCTATGTTGGAGGTGTTATGACTAACATTGTTTTATTACATTCCATGGTTGTGTAACCATAATTATTTACACCTTTACTAAACAAACATTTCTCATTAAATTGACTCACTTCCTTAATATATCTACAACTCTTCCCTCCTTAATTAAATTTTTATTTCCACACTCATTCGATGATGTTATAAATTCTCTTGTGATAACTCAGTTTTTTCAACTTTAATTGATTGGATTCCCTAATTATTTCTACACATAAAAAGGATAAAGTTCTCTTCAATTCCCTTAATTCAAAAGAATTATTATTAAAGGATACATCTTTCCTTATGTAGCCTTACCTATATTAGTTTTTTAATTTACTCATGAACCAATTTATTATTTATCCTCTAATGATTTAATTTTAAAAATATCATTTTTTTGTGTTTTTCTTCTATGTGAATTTTGTAGGCATTATGTTTCACCCTTGGAGAGGGTTATTCAAGCTCTTTCTAACTAAGATACACAATGGGAACAACCTCAGGCTATGGGTATCCTATGGTAAGCTTGAAGCTCTAGAAAAGGTCGACTTCCTCTGGGTAGATCACCTAACCTAATGTTTTTGCTTTGAAAAGGGTTAGAAAGGGGGATAGGGTAACTAAGAGAGATAAAATAGTGATGAAAAAAATTTATTGACACTCACAAAAGCATGAAATAAAAATTGACTCATCATAATATAATTCCAACTCACAAAATCTCAAAATATAGCTAATTTGCATAAGTATTTCATAAACGAGGCTCACAAAATAATGAATGGAGTGAAGAGAAATTATAAGATTCACACCAAGAATATATTAATGGTGTAAAGATCTCAAGTTCATACCTACAAATATCTTGAAAACACTTTAAAATAGGCAAGAAATAAGGACAATAGACATGGAAGAACACTTCTTCACAAGGCCATCATGCACAAGCTTGCTAAACACAATTTATAGGCAAGAGATAGGTAAAAATCATCTTTATTACTTTAAGAGGTATTTCATATTATTTTTTTGGTAGGGATTCACTGTGTCAAATGAGAGTCTCTTTCTACACTAGATCGATATAGGATTTATGTCACATAGATCGAGCCATGGTTGATCATTTTGTCAGATTCATCACCTTGGTCCTTTTGTGCTACAATTACCACTTGTATTCATTAAAAAAAATTCCCTAAAAAATAAAGTGCCAGTTACCCACCTACCAACTGGTGCAAAATATATGACAATGGCAATCATATGAAGTAATTGTTTTCATTTAGTCTTTTTGTAGGTGACCAATCACTTATGAGAGGATGATCAAAACTAAGCCTATCCTAATTTTTAAAAATGATCTTGAGATCAATTGTATGATTATTCTCTTGCCATACTCCACTAATATCATACTAACTGTATAGTGCTTTTTAGAACTTATTATAGCTCTAAATGGAATGGAAAACCAATTCCCTTATTGGTTTTCTATGGACACCTCACTCCTTGATGTATCCATCTAATTCAAATCAATAGGAAACCATGTTTCTACAAGTCAAAGGATTATAGAAACCAAAAAATTGTTATACATGTGGATCCATTTTAAAGAATAATGAATACAGTCATGAAATAACACTACAACCTCAGAAAATATGACATGTAGGCTCTAAATCTTTAAACCATGGATCTTAACTATTTTTCTCTCATGTTCATACATTTGCATGCTTAAGATCACAAAATATTTTTATCTGATGTGTCCACCTATGTGGCCTATCCTTATGTTCTCTACTTCATTTTAAAATATTATTATTATCACTTTGGACATGTGTATTCATCTTATACACCTTTAGAAACTGATCAAATTTACTCCATTGATCCTCTCCAGAGTCTCCTAGCTTTGACCTTCATTATTAGCCATTGATCTACATTATGTTTCTAAGACTATGCCACTTGGTATCCCTACATTTATATTTATCATGGATTTAAAAAATGTAATAATTGGTAGTCCCACGTGCCTCCTATGGACCCTACTATTAGTTCATGTAATCAAACACACTTGCACCATGTGGTAGCCTTGCATATAATCTAATATTATTTATTTTTTGACCTCATGTGCACTATTGATCTCCTTAGAATGATTCAACATGCTCTCTATATATTTGATATGTATGATCAAATGTGGACCATTGATTTGATAAATCACCATGATCATGATACTTGTCATTAATAAATTCAATCGTAGGATCCACTAACTTGTTGACCTCATACTCTCTATCGATATTCATCCACATGGTTGGATGTAATCCATCGATCTTTGATTTACTAGATCAAACATGGACCATTGATATTTATTTAACAATATGATCAAATATGGGCCATTGATTTACTCAAAAGTTACCATGATTAAGACACATGTCATCACCACATTTAGTCTCAAGATCCTTTGACCTTTTGACCTCGAGCTCACCATTGGATCTACTTTTACATGATTAAATGGTGCCATTGATTTTTAATCTATTTATAATATTGTGCCATTTGGTAGCCCCATATTTAATTTCAAGATCCTATTGAATATTTTAAATCAAAATGGTTATTTCTCATGGCTTTAGTTTGATGTTCCCCAACACGTCCCAAACTACTAGATCTTTTTTTGAAGGCATACACTTGGCTTGAATTTGTGAATTATTTTTCTAAAATGAATTAGCTCATTGTCTTATCTATGAAAACTAATTCCTTTATTAATTTTCTATATATTTTCACTTGTTAGACGTTTAAAGGTCACTAATTATGAATTAGCTCATTGTCTTATCTATGAAAACTAATTCGTTTATTAGTTTTCTATATAGTTTCACTTGTTAAGAAAAGACAAATGAACCAAAACCCTAAAGTGAGTAATTCCTTCCCTTGATCCTTAGACCATGGGTATATATGAATATTGATTAGGATATATAAGTAAAAGCTTTTTATGTGGGCCAATTTTGGCCAACATTTTTGGTGACCTCGTAGGATTGCATGCCTATTATGTAACAAATTAGTTGCCTTATCTGATCCATTTAGCATATGGGGTCACAAGTATTTACTTCCCCTCTGATGAAAATTATACAAGGCTTCCACTTTCTAAAAACCTCTTTTTAAAGCAATGAGGACAATAAAAAATGAAACAACATAGTGCCCAAAGCACTTAGGGAAGAGAACACACAACTAAAAATGATGTGCACAAGGAACTTAGAGGAAAACAACAAAACCTAATATATTATGTAAAATATATAAGATGGCTATAAATTCTTCTAAAATTAAGGCTTTAAATGAATCCCATTAACTAGGATGGGTAATGCCTCCCAATCTAGATAGTCAAGTTGATAAGCATTATGTTGTTTACATTCATGGATCAAGTAAGGGCCACTCCACAATTTGTCAAACTTGGTATGGTTTCCTATCTTTGCCTTATTTGAATCCCACTTGAGGACTAGATCCCCTTATTTAAATTCCCTTGCTATGGGTCTCTTCTCAAAGGATTTCTTGACTTGATCTTGGTGTGACTCTAATGTCTTCATTGTAAGGTCCCTTGTTTCTTCAAGATCCATGAGCTCTACCATCCTTATACTCATAGGTTCAGTCTTCATCAACTCAAGTTGATGGGCTAATTCCAAAGTAGGTAACTCAAGAGAGATGGGTAGTTTTGCCTCCCTCCCATATATAAAGACAAATGGCAAGTTTACAATGGAAAATTTAGGAGTCACTCTATCAGCCCATAGGGTTGTCTTTAATTTTGTGTGCCACATTCTCTGATTCTCTTCCATAGTCCTCTTGATGATCCTTATAAATTTTTTATTTGTGGACTCTACCAATTCATTGCCTTAGGGGTACTAATTTGGGGATTTACTAAGTTATATTCCTAGTTGAAGTTCCCATTCCCTTGTCTTCATGCCAACAAATGTTAAGGCATTATCTAAAATTATTGTTTTTGGTACACTAAACCTCATCACTATACTATCATAGAAGTCTAAAACTATTATTTCAATGGCTCCTTTCAAGGAAATTACTTCCACCCACTTGGTGAAGTAGTTAGTAATAGTGAGTAACCATTTATGTCCTCCACTGAAAGGTGGATTTATCATTCTTATGAGGTCCAGACCCCTCTGCATGAAGGGATGTTCCACCTAGATTGGGTTGAGAGGAAAGGCTACCAATATTTCCTTACCTACAAAGAGATCACACTTTTGACACTTTATTACCCATGTATATGCATCTTTGAAGAGATTGGGATAATAATAACTAGCCTTCACTTTTGCTACTATAGTCCTTGGATAAAAATGGCCTCCTGTATGCCCATGATATAATTTTTCCAAAATCCTAGTCACTTGGTCATCGTCAATGCACATTATAAGCACCCTATTGAGGTCCTTTTTGAATATAACCCCATAAACCAATGCATAAGGTATGGTGTGAAGTATAAAATACCTTATCTTTGCCCTATACATAATTTGTGGGCATTCACTTGTTATTAATAAATGTGTCATATCTTGAAGATAACTAATGTGAGATGGAGATGTATCTATTTATGAGTTGTCTTGTGTCACCAAGATAACCTCTTTGTCCTTATGAAGGTCATTCACCCTATGCTTATATAAGCCTTTTCCTCTTACTAGCTTAGTGATATTAATCTCCATGTCATACTCCATGACCTTACTAATCCAACTAGCCCTCTTTTCATTTAATTCTTTATTAAGAAGGAAGTCCCTCACTCCAAGATGAGACACCATAAGATATATTTTGCCATTGAAGAGAATTGATCAATTTTTTTCAAAGATTCTTACTACCGCAAGGACTTGATTTTATATAAAAGTATACCTTACCTCATAACCCTTAAACCTTTGATTGAAAAAGGTAATTGGCTACTCAAGTCCTTCACCATTATTTAGAATTAGCATAGCTAATATATTATTAATATTGGTAAAGGTATATAATATGAAATACATTGAAAATTTAGGATTCATGAGTGTGGGTGCTTGGTTAATGACTTACTTGATAACCTCAAATGTTGATTTACCTTTATTTGACCAAGCACTTGGTTCTTCTTCAACATGGAAGTGATGGGTTTGACTAAGTTTGAAAAAATAGGTATAAACTTTCTCATGAATTTTATTTTGCCAAGGAAACTTTGGATTCCTTTCTTATTCTTGGGTAAGGATAAGGCCAAGATGGAACTTATTCTATCAAGATAAATAGCTAATCCCTATTTTGAGATAATATGTCCTAAGATTTTTCCTTTATGGATGGAAAACACACATTTCTTAAGATTTAATGAGATCCCATATTCTTTGCATCTTTGAAAGATCAACCTTAGGTGATCTAAGTGTTCACTAGCCTTCTTGGAGAAAACTATTATGTCATCCAAGTAGACCAACACCATCTGATTTAAAAATCCTTGGAAATCCATGCCCATGTCTTTTTGGAAAGTATCCTTAGAATTTTATAGGATAAAATGCATCTTTTGATAATTATATGTGCCCCAATTTATGGTGAAGATAGTCTTATATTGGGCTTCTTCTCTTACCAGCACTTGGTTGTATCCCAAGTACCCATCCAAAAGAGAGAAGCATTCTGAACCAACAACCATTTGAAGGTGTTGATATATAGATGGTAAGGGATAATGATCTTTCAAAGAGACCTTATTTAGGTCTCTAAATTCCAGACACAACCAAACCTCTCCATTCTTATTTCTAATAGGTACTAGGGTGGCTATCGATGAGGAGTATTTGATGGGAAAGATGATATTGGATTTAATCAATTTAATCAATTATTTCCTCATTAGCTCTTCAATTTTGGGGTTTATAGGATTTTTATTTTACTTGATAGGCTTAGTATTAGCCTCCAATTATATAGTGTGTTGGGCTAACTTGGGATCAAAGCCTCTGAAATCACTATATTTCAAAACAAATGTCTAAATATTCCTTTTAAAGTACAATGAAATCATACCTTTAAACCTTATTTCTTACCTTTCTAAGCTTGAGGAGCTCATATTTGAGGATAAAAATTCTTTCATAGTTATCCTCATCAATTGACATTACTTCCTTATCTTTCCTCATATGGTCTCCCTCATGGAAAATGCCTTCAAGGGTGACTAGCCCTTTACAACATTTTTTAGACCTCAGCTAAATAATTTGTTCCTTATATTGATGTTGGAGTTTACCTTGGTTCATTAAGAAAACTTAGCTTCTTGATGTAATAAACAAGCAATCTACTTTTCATTGACAAAGACCTACCAAGGAGCCTCATCATTTGGCACTAATGGTCTTACCACCACTGTAACATGTGGCTACATTTTGGATTTTTTTAGCTCATTTGGGATGTCAAAATGAGCTCCCATAACTGCCAACCTATCAACATGTTGATTTTGGTTCCTTGGCACTATTTGGATGTTTAAGGCCTCAAAATATTCAAGTATGTCCCAAAATCTATGTTTGTAAGATTTCATTAAGGAATATTCATGGTGTTTTATCCTCTAACTTGATGCACTACTATCTCAGTATCCCCATATACTTGTAACCACTTGATTCCTTTCTTACTAGCCCATTAAAGGCCATGATAAGGCCCTCATACTCAGTTGCATTACAAGAGCAATTGAATTAGAACCTATAAGAAGAGAAGTACTTATCATTGGAAAGAGATACCAAAATTACACCTATACCTAGTCATGTTTTCTCCTTGAGCCATCAAATAATAATTTCTACAAACCACTAACATCTTCATGTGGCCTCATGAGGGATGGAAAGAATTCATTCTACCCATACAAGTAATGGACACACATGTATCTTTATTTAATACCTCCCAAATGGTCAATTAACTTATTTTCACTTGATAACTCATCCAAGAACATATTAGGTATGCCTCTAGGATGAATGTCTAGTTCTTGACCAACCAGGTGTTCATCCTTATCTTTGGGCTATCTGGCCCATAATCCTCAATGTGAAATTATGTAATAGGCTCAACTTTAATAGACAATTTGGTCCCATATCTTGTCTTGAAATCCATATAGGACCAATCCACCATTAGATAACCCCTAATATTTGTTGTGAAGTCTCTTGTTAAACATAGAGAGAAATGAGGAGGCACATCTAGAAAAACACATCTTGAGCCACTAAAACACTAGGAAAAGCATATAGGGTCAATTTTAGACCTTTTATGATGCCATTTGGTTTGGTGAAAGATCCATCAGGCTATAAAACTCCCTTAGATTAGGTTTCATACTTCAAACCAAGCTTATCAACTATTGACTTTGGCATCAATGAATCACTTGGTCCACTATCTACCATGTAGTTATGTACCAAAGAGTCACTAATGATTAGAAAAATGTATAAGGGAGGAGGTTTGACCACCTTATATGATTGTAATTCATTAGGTTTCCTGGTTGTATTGGTGAGAACCATGTTTTCCTTGCTTAGTGGCTTCTCAAAAATATTAATCTTTGAAAAAATTTCTTGAAGGATATCCACATGACTAGGAATGAAAAACACATCCCACATTGGCACACTCACATTGGATTTTTTATTTCTTCAACAATTTTGATGGGCAAGCCACCAACTTTTGCTTTTTCTTTGGGAGCAACAACCATACTTTAAACTTGTGAGTTTTAGGTTATAAAGGCATTCCCTTGATTTTGATTCTTTGGAGTAACTAAAACTTTTGGATATATTAGAAATTTTGGATCAATATTAAGTTAACTTTAATTTGATAATAATGGGGTAATAGTAAGAGGCTCTTTGACTATTTCTTGGTTACCATCCATGTTCTTTCTCTTAAACCTAGTATTAGCTAATACTAGAATGTTTGTTTGGATAGAACTATCTTGTTGATTAGATGCATAGCATTATCCCTACTCATAATTAACCATTGTATCACCCAAATGGTTTGGTCCTTCATTAGGCTCTTTTCCTTGTTGAGGATCTTATAGTTTTGTCATCATAGGTATTTCTATATTCTAAGCCATAAGAGATTGATTGTATCCATAACTATCACCTTATTACCATAGATCATTAAAAGCCTGATTGAAATCAGTGTTTGGGATAATGGATTAAACAAAATATTTATTCTAAGGCATATTTACCTCACTTTATTAATCAAATTTATTATTATTAGGGACCAAATTATTAGAGGCACTTGTAACATTTTGATTATAATTTTTTCCCTAACATAGTTAGGTTTCATTTGTCCTTAGCCTTGGCCTTGGAAATTTCCTTTATAGGGTGGCCTATTGGATTTATAAGACTATTGATGAGGTTGACATGGAGGTGGATAAGGTTTATTGAGTTGGGATTTTTACCTCTTCACATTCACCAATTCATTTTCAAAGGATGGAAACATGCTCTTGAGCTCTTGGAAGTTCTTATTTTCTTGGGAGTCATTAGGTTGACTAATTGAAGCCTTCTCTTACTTTAATGTAGGTATGGCATCAATTTTTCACATAGGTGGAATGGTAGAAAGGGGAGGAATTATTATAGGAGGTGGTTGAATCTCAAGAAACAAAGTAATTGATGGTATAGATGTAAGTTTGCCAGCTTGTACTAGATAATTATTTGCTTTGATTGTGACTTCATAAGTATTTGGTAGTGTGTTTCCACCCATAGATTGGATCATTAATGCAATATCATTGTTAAGATATTTTAGATAGTAAAGGAAAGCATTGTTAGGTGTAGGCCCAACATATATTGGGATCATGTCCCATGTCTTTTTAAATATTATATTGAAATCTTACATAACCTCATGAGGAGCCCTCTTGATTGTAGTTAACTGCTCAACAAGTGACAAGTGGTCACTTTTATCTTCAAACCTTTTGCACAATGCATCACCTAACTGATCCCATGCTGTGATGGAGTTAGAAATAAGGTTTATATACTAGTATAGGGCTTTACCCTTGAAATATATGGCAAAAAACTTAATGGCAACATTTTCCTTATTAATGTCATGAATATTATATAAGTTGGATACATCCCTAAGGTGCTTATAAGGGGTTGTAGACTGGTCTTCCATGAAGTAAGGAATAATTTTAAGTGATATCAATAGAATAAGATCATCATGATTGAGGTTCAATGGACTCTAACCATTGAAAGTAATAAAAGGGAAAGCTCTAAGGACTGCCATGGCAATGAAAGGTGCTAATAAATATATTTTTATATAGGTAGATTTTGAAATTGGTTTAGGAGGAAAGTTTCCCATGTAGGGGTGAGTGTTAACAAATCTCAACCTTCTTATTGAGTTTAAAGGTAATTCAAAAAATTTAAAAGGAATACCTTTGGAAGCTAATCTTGTAGTCACCTTTGGCATGAAAGATATCTATTTCTCTACTATAAAAATGTTGAGTGTTCTTTGGAGTTTATAAATACTAAAAGATGAAATATATAATACTACAAATTGATCAAATAAACATCAAACTTGACCAATCTTATTTGAAAGTGGTCTCACCTGTTATGTCATAAACTATTTTAGGCATTAGTTTGTAACCTTAGAGAGGGTTCTTAAATCTCTCTCCAACTAAACTACACAATGGGAATAACTTTAGGCTATGGGTACCCTATGGTGAGGTTAGACCTCTAGAGAAGGTCGTGTTCCTCTTGGTAGATCACCTAACCTAATGTTTTTTGCTTTAAAAATGGAGATAAAGGGGGATAGGATAATTAAGAGAGATAAAAGGGTGATTCAAAAAATTGATTGACACTCACACAAGCTTGAAATAAACACCTATTCAACATAAGATAATTCCATCTCACATAATCTCACAATCTAGCTAATTTGCATAAGTATTTCATAAACTAGGCTCACCAAACAATGAATGAATCAAAGAGGAATTCTAAGATTCATACCAAACATCTATTAATATTATAAATAGATCAAGTTAAAACATGGAAATAACTTAAAAACACCTAAAAATAGGAAATAAATAAGGATAATAGACATGGAAAAACACTTCTTCACAAGGCCATCATGCACAAGCTTTCTAAACATACTTTAGAGGCAAGAGATAGGTAAAAATTATCTTTATTACTTTAAGAGGTATTTCATACCATTTTTTTGGTAGGGATTCATCATGTCAAATGAGAGTCTCTTTTTACACTATATCAAGCTAGGATTTACATCACACATAAGCATATTTGTGTTAAGGTAGATAGTGCACATTGGGTGTTGAGGTAGAGCCTTGGTTGATCATTCTGCCAACTCTATCACCTTGGTCCTTATGTCTTGTGGTTTCCTTGTGTATTCATTCAAATATATACCTTAAAAACTAGGTGCCAATTAGCTACTTGCCAACTGGTATAAAAGATATGACAATGGTAATCATACCAAGTAATTATTTTCCTTTAGGCCTTCTATAGGTGACCGGTCACTTATGAGAGGATGATCAAAACTAGGCTTACCCTAATTTTGATAAATGATTTTGAGATAAATTCTATGATCATTCGCTTATCATACTTTGCTAATATCTTGCTGAATATATATTGCTTATTATAAGTTACTATATGTCTCCATGGAATGGAAAACTAATTCCCTTATTGTTTTTCCATGGACACCTCACTCCTTGATGTATCCATCTCATTTGAATCAATAAGAAACCATGGTTCTATAGGTAAAATCATTTTGAAAGCCAAGAACTCATTTTACATGTGGATTCCTTTTAAAAAATAATGAATACAGTCATAAAATGACACTAGATCATCATAAAACATGGCATGTAGGTTCTAAATCTTTAAACCATGGATCTTAACTATTTTTTTCTCACATTCATACATTTGCATGCTCAGGTCCACAAAATATTTTGATCTGATGTGTCTACCTATATGGCCTCTCCTTGGCCTATCTACTTCATTTTACAATCTAACTGTTATCACTTTGGACATGTTTTTTCATCCTATGCCCCTTTAGAAACTAATTAAATTTGCTTTGTTGATCCTCTAGGGAGTCCCCTAGATTTTACCTTCATTGTTGGCTATTGATCTAAATTTTATTTCTAAGATTGTACCATTTGGAAGCCCTATATTAATCTTTATCTTAACTTTGAAAATGTGACACTTGGCAGTCCTACATGCCTCCTATGGACCCTATTGTTAGTTCAGGTGATCAAACTCACTTATGCCATGTAGTAGCCCCACATGCAATCTAATATTATTAACTTTTTGACCTCATACACACTATTTATCTCCTTATCATGATTAAACATGCTCCATTAATCTTTGATTTGTATGATTAAATGTGTATCATTGATCTGCTAAGTCATCATAATCATGACACTTGTCATCAACACATTTAATCTCAGGATCCACTAACTTATTAACCTCATACTCATCATCAATATTCATCCACATGATTAGATATGCTCCATTGATATTTGAGGTACCAGATAAAATGTGGAACATTGATCTCTATTTAAAAATATGATCAAATTTGGCCCATTGATTTATCCATAAGTCACCATGATTGCGACACATGTCATCACTACATTCAATCTCAAGATACTCTGACCTTTTGACCTTGGTCTCTCTATTGGATCTACTTTTTCATGATTTAATGTGCACCTTTGATCTTTAATATATTGCTAAGATTGTGCCACTTGGTAGTCCTATGTTTAATTTTAGGATCCTATTGAATCTTTTAAATTTAAATATCTATTTACCATGGCTTTAATTTGACATTCCCTAACACATCCCACACTACTGGATCTTGTTTTTGAAGTCATACATTTGGATTAAACTTGTGAATTATTTTTCTCAAATGAACTAGGTGGATCATGACTATGCTTAGACCTTTAAAGGTCACCAATTATGAATTAGCTCATTATCCTATATGTTAAAACCAATTCCTTTATTAGTTTTCTATATAGTTGCACTTGTTAAGAAAAGATAAATGAACTAAAGCCCTGAAGGGATTAATTCCTTCCCTTGATCCTTAGACCATGGTTGTAGATGAATATTTATTAGGTTTTATAGGAAAAAGCTTTGTATGTGGGCCAATTTTGTCTAATAACAACCTCCCTTTTTGGAATATTTTTATTTCTATATGCACACTAATCTTGTATATCTTCTGATTTATCCTTTTATTTTATGTTCATTATTTGTGTCGCACCTTTATTTTAAACCATGATTAATGTGTAGCTTCTTTGTACCTTTGTGCAAAAATCTTTAAAAAATTTATTGTTAAATGATCTCCCTATAAACATCTTTCACTTAGTCCTCTTACACACCATCTTATCTTTTGATTTCTTTACTTTTTTTCCCTTATTTTATTTTTGTAGAGCCATTTTACCACTTATATGTAGGAATCCACTATGCATGATTACCCCTCAAATAGATACTTTGATTTATAACATAATAATCATAGAAGATCCCTCACTTGACTCACTTAGTTAGATTAATATGATAATATAAACTTATTACACACACTATACAAACAAGTTAATGAAAACAAATTACTATAAGAATTAAATGTTTTTATGGTACATTTTCACAAGGCTAGTGACCTTTACATCAACCTCTAGGGTGGTCATTTAAATTAGGGATTAAACCTAGTTTCATTGAAGTGCACCTTTAGTAATTAATTTACACATGCTAGTTTCTATAGTGTGGAAAATTATACATGGACCCATCCATCTAAAGTAAAAATTCCCTAGGTTATTTCCATACATAGAAGTGTAAGATCTCACCTTGGTACTGAAAACACAATTTCTCACTTTAGGTGTGCCTGTCATGCCAATTTTTTTGACAAGTATTCTATAACCCTTAGATCCTTCTAACAAGTAAAATTTTCTCATCTAAATTCATCAATTATACCAACATCTTATTCAATGATGCATGATTTTCTAATCCTCCTACATGCATAATATTTAATGAATAAATGAAGAATTGTACTAATAAAAGACCCTTTCTCCTGTAAACTATATATTAATGTGTATACCTATTCATTTGTAATATTTTATATATTATTATAATACAATTTATACTCAATCATCCCAATCCTGTATCCCAACATCACATATTTTAGTGAGCATAGTTCCCTATATTTTTAAAAATTCCTCCATTACCTTATTTTATTATGGATGGTAAGGTGTTTTATTTTGATGTGAAACCATGAATTCCTTAAATAATATGTGAATTATTTCCAACATAAAATGAGTACCTTTATCAATGATTAAACTTAGAGGACACCTTTATTTTGTTATGATGTTTTCCAATAAAAACCTAGTTGTAATTTTTTGTTGTAAAATCCTATGTAGGCATAGCCTTAGTCCATATTGTTAATTATTTTATAACCATTATGATATAACATGAAACACTATGTAGTTTTATAGGGTTAATGATACATTTAAAATATATAACACATTTATCAAATGGATCCTATGTAATAATCAAGATCAATGGCATTTCATCCCATCTATTAGGGTTACCTACCCATTGACAAATATCACATTTCTATGTGTATTCCTTTGTATCCTTGAAAAATGTCAACCACTAGTACCCAATCAATAAGATATTACAAGTAACTTCCTCTATTTTGTAGTGTCCCCTAATAATTCCTTCATGGTAATTTCACATCATATTTACATGTTTATTATCTAACACACATCTGCATAGTAATTTCTCTCTTCCCATTTTATACAACTTTCCTCCCATTAGTTGATAGATAAAACCCAAAATGCTAAATACTTATTTTGGTTTGTCATCTAATTAATAGGGGATAATTTTAAATTTAGGGATGAAATTATGTTTTCCAATTATTCAATAACTATATGTACTCAATATATTTGTTCATTTAACATGTAATCCTTAATAGTCCACACAATTTCATATGTCTTAATGTGTGTCAAATGGTCTTGTCATGCATTTAGTCTTCTAGGTTTCCCCACCAATAAAAATTTAAATTCTTAAAATAACTCTTACAAAAAAAAAATATGTCCATGCAACATCAATTTGTTCACCAAATAATATAGGGCTTCATAATAAAACCCCCAAATTAAGTATCAAGAATATATGTCCTTAACTTCTATAGTGCATACACATTACAAGTGATTCCATCTCTATTGTTTTAAAGTTTTAATAAAACTTAGATAAATTCATGTTTGAAAATAAATTAGGTTAATAAATATTCCATTTTATAGGTTTCAGAAGTATTTATTCCAATTTAGTTGTGGATGCATCAAAATTCACATGAATCAAAATATTTTAGTCCATAAACTATAAAAGTGGTGCAGTAGCCAATTTCCATTTTAATTTCTTAAAAAAAATCTTATTGAATAACCATATAATTAAATAGGCCATATTTCATAATTAATTCTTTTAGAGGTCCTAAAATATGTGTATAATTATAGATAAACTTACTATAATGTCCATACTATCCAAAAAAAAGTATGCACCTCCCTTTGTGTCCATGATGCTTCTAGTTATAATATCATCACTACCTTCACATGATCAACTAATATGCCTTCCTTAAAGATGATATGAAAAAAAAATGTACCAAATAACACTAAAAATGCATACTTATTGTGTATCCCTAAAAATATATGGTTGGGGTATCTAGGGTTAAGAATATAAAAATGAATAAATAAAAGGGTGATAAACTGATTTAACCTTTTAGGGTTTTACTAGTGTAATTCTTGTGTTTGGTTAAAATGATGAGATGTCTAAATCATTCAAATAATATGCAATATGTAAATACTGAATTGTTATGAATATTGACCTTCTTTGAATTTCTAAAAATAAAAATGAATATGCTTAAATAGAGACTTATCTATAAAGTGACTATCTTGAATGATTTGGGTTCTGAAAACTAGGTTCTAGATAGTTATGAGTGTTTTAAATAGGGTCTTAGGATTTGTTTTCTCATTGGATAGTAGTGCCCCACTTGGATAATATTGTTATGTTACTGTAGTGTCCTCAAAGTGGCACTAGTTTTCTCTTTTTAGGATTGTATGTATTTTTTGGGAGCACCTACACCTATGTTTTAGGTCCTATTCCTATGTGTATGAAATATGGAACTCTATGTTGTGCCTATAAAACTTTATTTAGTGTTCAAAACCTAATACTTTTTTAAAGTATGGCATGAGCAATAATTATGTATTTATTAGTAGGATAGTCTAGACATCCTCAACACCTTGATGTGAAGGGAGTTTCCTACATACCAATACACTAAAGAGGGATCAATCCTAGTGTAGTTCTTCCACCTAGTGCTTGATGAAAGTACAAGTTAATGCTAGAATGAGAGTGGACTTGGATGCTTTGAATGTGATTGATCTTTAAAATCTAGGTTTAGGGCTACTATAGATGGTAGTATGTATATGTAGGGTAGAATAGGGATCAAATACCTTAATTTTGCTCAACTTGTCTTTTATTTGACTATGATTTTACATATATTTTCCATCTAGTGAATAAAGGTCAAATAGACTTGTGTTTATATAGATATGTAGTTTGTGAAGATAATAAAATGTACTTAGGCCAACCTTAGGAGGGGCATAGATTTGAAAAATTATCCATTCAAGAGAGTTAGGGCAAAGGCTAGTAGCACCCAGTTGGGGCACTAGTGCCATGTGCATGTAGTGTCCCAAATGTGGTGATAATTTCCACCTAGTAGACTACTAGGAAAATTGGGTTGGGACCTAAGAAAGCTATCTTGGGATTGTGTTTGAGCTGACTATAAGTTATTATGGTCGAACATAATGATTAAAAAAGTGTGACAAAGGCTCTTGTTAGGAATATAAAACACAAATCAATAATAATGAAATAAAGACAAAAATAAAATGTAGAAAACAAAACATAATAGAGACACAAATATAATGTGGTTCACCCAATATGGGTCACAACCACATAGAAATAGCCATTTCTTCTCTTATTTAGTCCAACAAATAAAGGAAAAAACCTACAATACATCCACTGCAATATCCTCTTCCCTCACAAATAGTGTGCCTACATTATTATAATGCCCTCATATCAAAATAAGGTTACATATTAGAGAAAAATTACATCAACATAATTTTTACCATTAGATATGTGACCTAATAGTGAATGGTCCAAATTTACTATGAAATTACAATATTTTACAATGCATTTTTCGCAAAACTTTGATTCAGGGGCACTACCCCCAAACCCTCATTAATGGTGACCATAGTGGGGGGGGGAAATTACCCCCCCCCACCCCCCCCCTATGTTGGGAACTAGGCATTTTAATAATATCATATTCCACCATCCATCAATCTCCCACTTGGAGGCTAATTGCTACAGCTCTACCGCTACAACTCTTCTTTGGATTTATATTTAAAATTTGACCCTGACATATTTATCATCTTCCTTGTTATCTGTAAAGACCTATTGAAGATGAAAAACTTTCCATTTTCTCCTTTATGACTACCTTTGTTATCATATCTACAAGATTTTGAATTGTATGGATCTTTTCCAACTTCAGTTGACCATTCTCCAAAACTAAATGAATGAAGTGATACTTGAGTTATATATGTTTATTTCTTGAGTGGAATGTTGAGTTCATTTCTAAATCAATATCACTCTGGCTATCACTATACAACTTAAAATATTCTAGATTTTGTCTCAACTCTTTCATTAACTATTGTATTCATATCATCTCCTTACTTAATTTTATAACTATAACATATTTTGTCTCTATAGTTGACAAATCACCTATCTTCTGCAATTTTGAAATCTAACTAATATGTAACCAATAGTGAATACATAACCTATGGTGCTCCTCCTACCATCTAAATCTCTAGCCATGTTTGCATCAAAATATCCTTATAAGGTAACATCTAACCCTTCATAACATAATTTTTTATCAGTGATCCCTCTTAAGTACCTAAAAATCCACTTGAATACATATCAGTGATCCTTTCCTAGATTATTTATAAACCTACTGACAACTCCCACTACATGCACAATGTCTAGTGTTGTGCACACCATTGAATACACTAAGCTTCCAACTGTTGAATCATAGGGCACTTTGGACATGTAATTGATTTCATCTTGTATTTTAGGACATTATTCCTTGCTTAATTTTAAGTGCCCTCCCAAAGGTGTACTCACTAGTTTTGCATCTTGCATATTAAACCTAACACCTTCTTAATGTACTCTTCTTGAGACAATGTCAATTTTCTATTTTCCCTCTCTTGTTATTCTCATACCAAGAATTTAATTTACAACACCCAAATTCTTCATTATAAATGAATTTTCTAGTTTTCTTTTGAGCTCATTTATATCATGCATGTTAGACCCTATAATAAGCATGTCATCTACATACAATAATAAGATAACGTAGCTACCATTATCTAATCTCTTAAAATAGAAATAATGGTCAGAATGACATCTAATATAACCTTGTTATATCATAAACATGTCAAATTTCAAATACCACTACCTTGGAGCTTGCTTTAGGCCATACAAACTCTTCTTTAACTTACACACCATTTTCTCCTTACCTTTAAATTCATATCCCTTTAGCTACTCCATATATGTTTCCTCCTCCAAGTCATCATGAAGGAATTTAGCCTTCACGTCTAACTATTCAAGGTGTAAATATTTTATTTATACCAATATTAAAATATTTCTTATGGAAGTCATTTTAATAACTGGAGAAAATATTTCATAAAAATCTATACATTTCTTTTATGCAAACCCATTTATAACAAGTTTGACCTTATACCTCTTTTTTCCTCCATATTATTCCTTCAACCTATAAACCCATTTATTATACAATGCTATTTTACCTATAGGCACCTAAACCAAATCCAAAGTTTGATTATGTACAAAGGAGTCCATATCCTCTTTCATGCCTTGCTTCCACTTCTTTTTGGTTTCTACCTACATTACTTCTTCGTAGACTTATAACTCACCACAATTAGTCAATAATAAATAATAAACTAATGGAGAGTATCAATTAGGAAGTCTACTTACTCTGGTATATCTTCTATCTACACTTTAGGAGTTTGAGGTACTTGTTTTTGTTGTTTTAGTTGTTGCATATTTTGATTTTTTGGCACTTTTGGAATTTCATTTCTAGTGTTTTCATCAAGTATTGCATATTTTATATTTGGCTTTTCTTGTCTCTTTCCCTACAACTGATCTCTGTACATGACCTTCTCATTAAATATCACATCTGTACTCCTAATGATTTTATAGTTTTAAAAATCCCATAGAAAATAACCAAAATCATTAAATCCATATCTAATAAAAGTACATTTCTTGGATTTTACTTCAAGTTTGGTTCTATTTTCTTTATCAATATGGATAATTACTTCATAATTGAAAGTATTTAAAAAATAATAATCTATATTTTTACCTATCCATGCTTCCTCTAGAATTCCACCATCCAAAGGACTTGAAGTCCCTCTATTTATTAAGTAAACAATATTATCCACAACATCTACCCAAAACTATAAGGGAAAAATTTCATGCAATATCATGATCCTTGCACTCTCCATGATTATCTTGTTCATCCTTTCTAACACAATTTTTTTATGGTGTTGTTTAAACCATCTTCTCTTTATGAATCACATGAGATGAATAATAATTATCAAACTCCTTGCTGAAATATTCACTTTTATTATCTGATCTAACACACTTCAAATTATTTCCTATCTCAGTCTCAACCAAAGTTTTCCATTTATTGAAAGTATCAAAAACATAATTTTTTTATGTGTAATAAACCCAAGATTTTCAAGTTACATCATAAATAAAAGTAACATAATAATAAGATCCACCAAGGGATGATACCTGAGCTAGTCCCCATACATCTATATGCACAATCTCTAAATTTCCATTCTTCTTTATCTTCCCAACTATGAGAAATATAAATCTCTTCTATTTTCCATACACATTTTACTCAAAAAAATCTAAATCTACCTTCTTCAAATATGACAACAAATTCTTTGAGTGGAGAACTTGCATCCCCTTCTCACTCATATGCCTAAGTTTATGGTGCCATAATTTTGTATCTACTTCTATAGATGATAAATTAATAAAAGATTCAACATTACCATTAGATAAATATAATATACCTACCTTATCTCCTTTTGCTATTACTAGTGATCCTTTAGTGACCTTCCACAATTTTTTTACAAATGTGACTAAGAAGCCCTCACTTCCCAACTGCCCTATTGAAATTATATTTCTTATCAACTCAAGAACATGCCTCATATCTTTCAACAACCAGTGGTTTTCATTTTATAATTTTATCTTTATCTTACCCTTTCTAATAATTTTACAAGGTTCACCATCACCCGAATAAACCTATCCAAAATCACCTTGAACATAGTCTTGAAAATATTTCCTATGGGGTGTAGCATGAGATGAATCCCCTGAATCTAACACCCAAGAATCATTAATATTATCTAAAGAAAAGATTAAAGCATATTATAACACATCACCTACTACATTTTCTTCTTGATTTCTATTTTGTTGTCCATCTCCTTGTTTTTGTTTTCAAAACCAAAAATATTTATTTAGGTGTCCTCCCATAAATATAGCACACCAATGTTCCTCTAGATTTGGATATGCCCTTATTAGACTTCTCATGATTCCCTAGGCCCTTTTCTATATCCTTTTATTTTCCCCTATTCTCCATTGTAAAAGCATTATCTAATGTCTCACCTATGTTTTTCTATCACATTTCCTCACTAAGAATAACACCACCAACATCATCAAACTTTACAGTATTTAAACTAGAGACAAAACTAATCACATCCATGACCAATCCATTCCAACTTTTTGACAATGAGTAAATAGTCAAAATAACCCTAACTCATCATCAAAGTTTACTCCTACATATCTTAACTAATTTGTGACCGCGTTAAATTCACTTAAATGATCAAAAATAGACCCACCTTCTAACATCTCCATATTAAATAAATGTTTCATAATAAATACCTTTTTGGAGGATGAGGGTTTTTAATATACTCTATCCAATACCTTTATCACATTCATTATTATCTTTTATTTTTAAATATTGAAGGCCATCGACATTGTTAGGCATAAATGAATTGTTCTTAGTGCCTTTTTGTCAAGAATCTCCCATTCTTCATCCTTCATAGTAATCAAATTATTTAATATTCCACCGAATGGTAGGAAAAGATCCTTATTATATATATAATATTATATTTTCATCTTATATATTTGGTAGTTTTGGTTGTTGAACTTCTCAACCTTAAACTTTCTTTCTTCTACCATTGTTCCCACTTGAACTAGGAACCCTCTTTTCTTATGATTTTATCTTCTAAATAAACCTTTGGCTCTTATAATAGTTGTTAGGAATATAGAAAACAAAGCAAAAATAATGAAATAAATATGAAAATAGAATACAAAAAACACAACATAATAGAGACACAAATTTAATGTGGTTAATCTAATATGGGATACATCCACATAAAAATAACCAGTTCTTCTCTTATTCAATCCAACAAATGAAGGGAAAAACTTTCAATGCATCCACTATAATATCCTCTTCACTCACACATAGTTTTCCTCCAAGATTAAAATTCCCTTATATCAAATTAAGGTTACATATTAGGGGGGAAATGCACCAACATAATTTCTACGATTAGATCTATGACCTAATAGTGAATAGTCCAAATTTACTAAAAAAAATTAATATTTTACAATGCACTTTTCACAAAATTTTGCTTCAATGGAATTTCCCCCAAGTCCCCATTAGGGGGATTAAAATTAGGTTACCAACCCCATGGATACCCATGGTGACCATAGTGGGGGGAATTTCCCCCTCAAACCCCCCTATTGATAAATAGACATTCTAATAAGATCAATCTTGATCATACAATATCTCTAGGATAAGTCTAAGGCTAAGCTAGGGATAAACTATCTTAAGTGATAATATTAACATCCAATTACCACTTTTAGGTGATTAAATTTGCCCCACCTTTATGATATAAATGGAACAAAGTGAAATGATTAGTATAGATGAAAAATAAGCATACCTGGAGTTACCTTGGAAGTGAAGCCGATATAGCTAAATCTGATTATGTGAATCTAGGTTTGCATATGTGAAACATGATCCAAAGAAATGAAATATAATGAAACATGTAAAAAGACCATGTCTATTTTAGGATGCATCTAATCCAAATACCTTTAATAAATCACTAGGGATATCTTTTTATCCCAATCAAGATGATGAAGTTGTAACAGAGTTCTAGCAAGCTTTATCTGTCAAATATTTTTAGAGTGAATATGATCCTAATTTAGACACATGCCTTACATGTAGTCCTAATGATTCTTTTTCTGATCTTGAGATTTTTTATTACTTACTTAAGAGATGATGAAAAGTAAAAGACTATGCTAAAATAAACTAACTAAGTAAAGATGAGTAAAGAGAGAGGAAAAGAACAAATACACCTTATTGGGTATATGAACCAATGAATGAATTTGGTGACAACCTATGTTTGTGAGTGTACATAGTGATCATACCATTGAATATGTTGGATTGAGATAATGTCTTAATTAATAATCATATGGGTAGCTTAATAACTTAATCTTTTTTTAACTCCATCATTACCCACCCCTACTTAGTAGATCTTGATTTGTGAATAGCTTGGATAAGACTTTAAGTATGGCTAACCCTCTCATATGGGTGGATCAAAAACTCAATTACGCTATGAACCCATCATTTCCCACCTATATGAAGTATATGCATCTATAACTAAACTATAAAAAGTTCTAAAAATATCTAAGTATATTTAACTATGTATGTCGACTATGTGGCCACTCAAATATATTAGGTAGATCTAGGCCACTCGAGAATGCCAATAACTATATATAGAGTAAAGCATGAATTTGGTGAAACCTAGAATGTGATGGTAAGTGTATATAGTGTATAAAATGACATGTAGTTTTCCATTCCATTTGATCAACCTATGTGTAGCTGAGTATATATAAACTATGTGCCATGCACATCCCCTAATATGATATTTGAGTATACTTAATCTAAACTAAGCATGTGATAACTAAATCTATGTAGCTATACTAAATGTGAAAGTGATCATGTCATACATGATGCCCCCATATCTATTCAACTGGTATGAATCTGAGATAAAATGCATGTATCTAAGTAAAATATGAACATAATTATCAAATCTATGACTATACCTATGCAAATCTATACTATATTTGGTGTACTAGTCTAGCTAATCTAGATTGTCTTAAAGCTGGGGCTACTAGATAGAAGAACCTTGTCATGAAAAGTAGCACCCTATGGTGGTAGTGTCCCAATCTAGGTGCTATGTCTACCTAGTCTAAAATCTAGGTGATTTGAATTACTTTTTGAGCCTTTGTTCCTTTCTATGTCTACCCTATGTCTAATTTCTAAAAATAAGCCCATATGATGAAATGTATCTATGAATAACAAAGTAGGAGCTTGATCTCTATGACAAACCCCTATGAATTCCCCCTTTTTTGAGGGTAGTTATGAAACTTGTGTAAGAAATATCCTCATAATAAGTATCTTTACAAAATGTGTTAGTTGGATAATGTACATGATATTCTAATATAATGTACAAACATAACATTAGAATGCAAATGAATATGAGCATAAGTAGGTAATGTAAGATGTATGTTGGAATATAAAATTTCAAAAGGGTTGAATGATCTATGCAATCAATGTGTTTACCATAAAATCTAAGTAATTACCTAGGGGTATGGGGCATGATGTCCATCATAGCACCCAAGTAGGAAGTGTACATGCATGAGATCCCTCGTGGCATTAAAAACTAGTGTGTGTGTGTGTGTGTGTGTGTGTGTGTGTGTGTGTGTGTGTGTGTAACAAGTAATTACAAGTGTCATGGTGAAGAAGCATATAAAGAATCATATGTACAAGAAAATGAGGCATGAAAAGGTAGGCCAAGGGACCATAATACAAGGGACATGGGAAATTTCCACTAAATATGAGAATGAATACATACAAGGACATGTTTAAATGTCCACATACACAAGAAAAAAGTAATTTGTCTTAGAGCCACATAGAAAGACATGTTCAAATGTCCACATATAGAAGCAAGAAAGCACACACAAGGGACATGGGCACATGTCTAAAGTATAAAAATAGAGAAGTGGCATAGATATAAATAAAAATGGCATATTTAAATGCCCTCGATGATGGAATAATAATAGGAAACACAATCAAGTCTAATCTAGGAAAACTAGAAATGAAAAAATGTATAACTATGTAGTAAAAATCATTGTAAAATTTAAGATGCATATGTACTAAGTATAACTAGTGATAGTAGAAAAAATATGAGTAATGGGTAGTAATTATCAATATCAAGATTTATCAATGCATAAACTGAAATGTATAGTATGTAAATATAGAACCTAGTAGAAGCAACTGTGCATGAGATGCCTTTGAGTGGGAGGATGTATTAAATGAATAAACTTCGATTAGTGTATATGACCCTAGTGGGTAGATGATATCAAGTCTAGATTAGTATAGTGGACTGGGGTCCTGTATGTAATTTGTAAGAACTTGATAATAATAAGTGAAACATATCTATATGATAAAACTATCTATACTAATATAGTTATCAATATGCAATATCTGGTAAATAGTATAAATGTAAACATAACAATGTATATAATATATAAATTTTGAATTTTTGAAATATTTAAATATTTTTGTATTTTGACATGTTATATTATTTTTGTGTTTTCTAAGTATACGCTATGTAAGAAAATGAAAATAGACTATGTATAAGGAGCAAAGGAGTAGAAGTAAATACTGGAAATGTAAATGAAATAGTATAAAATAAAAGTGTAATGTCTCTATAGACCCAAGATCACATTCATGGGATATGGGTAATCAAATGGTGGATATAGTGGAAGATCATCCAATTTTGGATACTAAGCCTATATAAACTCAAGTAAGTCATTATCATGATTGTCATACCAATCTATATGTATCAATAGGGAATTATCCTTGGCATGAGTTTGGAGTCTATGTATCTGAATGACGTGATGCTCAATAGTGTAAGATGCCTCTTGTGCATTAATGAGGTAAACAACATTAGACCACATAGTATATATGTGAAACCTATGGTTCTCATCTATGTCATCATGTAAAATGCAAACCATGTGTCCATCATGAATGAATGTTAAACATCTATCTAATTTATCAACTATATAATCCATCACCTATAATCATGTTCTATGAATTTTAACATGTATATGAATGTCTCTACTCAAAATGAAGAATAATTTATTGGCCATATTGGGTCCACATGCAATTGGTAATGTAATATGTCCAATAGAGTCTTGATAGTGTATAACATGTTATAACTCACCTTCCTGATAACCAATGTGGTGTAAAAATTCAAACATTCAAGTATTAGGATCATAATCCTTATTTATAACCATATGGGGAAGATATCTATCTACTACAAAGATTTGTATAGTCAATGGATCATGTCATGAATATCTATTTTAGTGATGACTCTATCATGATGCTCATATCTATAAAGTAACTTAGAACACTAGTAGTGGTGGTGCCTATGGAGGTAAAAGCTATATGATCTAGATAGTTCCCTTAGCCTTAAATTTATTTAGTTTATGTTTTAGTGTTGAGCATGTGTCTGTATCATGTCTTATGAGTATGTTAAAGTATGAAATGGTTGCCTATCATGTGGTGATAATCTGCCAGATAATCTATGTTAGACTATGGGTAATATCATCAATCCTCTATAAAGTAGTAGCTTAAAGATATGATTTGGTCTACCTTGTGAAATCCTTACCTAAATATGTATGAATGAATCAATAGTCATGGATGTGACCATATGTGTTGATGGATCAGGGGATTTGTTGTTGACTATGGTTGAGTAGGGTATCCCATAATGTTTGAAACTTAAACAAGTGAGGATACTAATGTAGGGTGAGGTATAAATTCCTTTGAATTATCTCATACTCTCCTAGGTCCACTAGTGTAAATCTCAATCCACATAAATAATCACCAATGTCTATAGGTGGTTAATCATCCTCTATAGTAGCTTATGAATATGTGTCATAATTATGAATGTAAGCCTCTTCTAAATTGACAAGTAGTGGTAATTGGGATATAAGGATCTCATCATTTATCTTAGATGAGGATATATGTACTGTGAGATGTTGTTCCTTTATCATTGGTTAAGGTGATTTTGTTAGGAGAGGTTGGTCATCTATCATCAATAAAGGTGACTATATTGTAGGAAGATCTAAAGGTGGTATATGAATAGTCTTCATAGACTCCCCCACCTCATAAGTATGCATTTTATTAAAGAGAATCCTATGAGGTAGGGGTTCGATGAGAACATGAGGTGTCCCATTATATGATGTACTCGATGTAGGAGGCTTAGTGAGCTTGCAATATCTAAATGGATAATTATCTATTAGACATGTGTATAGGTACCCATCAAGCAAAAATTTGACAAATCTATGAAGAGTGGAAGGTACAACCTCCATATAATGTATCCAAGGTCTACTTAGTATAATATTATAATGTAAATGGTTTGGTATTACCTGAAAGTGTGTAGAAATTGTCTTTGATCCCATTATAATGTCCAATGTGATTGATCCTAATGTTTGTCTAGAAATGTCATGAAATCCTTGAATGTGCTTGTATGTCTTCTGAATAGATATTATAGCAACCCCCATGGTTCGTATAAATGTAAGGTTACACATATTGAGTCTTGAATCACTATCGATGAGAACTCATTTAATAGTTGTATTTTTGATTTTAAATTGAAAAAAAATGAAAAGTTCTGATCAATTACTGATTATGAAGGTAAATCCTAATTTCAAAAAATATATCACATCCTCCACATCTTTGATAGTATTCATGAAAGATGAAAAATATGATGGATCAATATCATGAGGCACATATGTGTGATTAAGTGTTTGAAACAAAATATCCTTGAATATTATTGATTTTTGAAGTAATTCCAATATAGATATTTTAGTTGGTGTATTTCTCAATTAATCCACTACATCAAATTCTCTTTTCTGATCTTTGGGTGCTATCATAGTATGCTAGTGACAAGGAGGTATGGTAGGGTTATGTTACTCTTGTATAGACTAAGAAGGCACCCTATTCCACCTAGTGATAGCTCAAACTATGGGATATACTATTTATCTTGGGTGAGTAGTAGAGGTGGGATGGGAGCATAGATAATCAAGTGGTCTAGGTGGAGGTGGAACAAAAGGATTCCTATGAGCCCTCTATCATCTAGTAGTTATTGGAGGTAGCTCAAAGTGAGCCATATAATAATAATCCACAGAAAAATGGGGATCACATGACAGAGGAATAATATGTAAACCAAGCTTATCTTTAACTAACTCAATGATAGGAGTAACATACATGTGTACCTTATACAAATAGTTGGTAATAAACATGCTAAGAAAAGTACCAAGATTTATAACAAGAAGTGAAAAATGTCTTATATTATGATAATCATGGTAGCAAGTTGTAAAGTGAGATTGAGTAATTGCTAAAAATTGTGAACCCTAAGGTTATCTAGGGTTAGGGTTATTTGCAATATAGGGTTTATTTACAACAATTTAAATTACATGTAAATAAATTAAAACCCTAATATGAAATTGTTTTATTTTATCTAGGTTATATAAAAAAATAGAAAATTAAAACTATGTAGCCCTAATTTATTGCACAAAAAGTTGGATTAATGCAAGCTAGGGTTTGAAGCAATATCTAAAGTAAGTTAGGTTCACCAAATGATTTAACCTTTTAGGGTTTTAAAAGTGTAATTCTTATGTTTGATTAAAGGGATGAGATGTCTAAATTAGTCAAATAATATGTAATGATTAAGTACTAATTTGTTATGAATTTTGACCTTATTTAAATTTATAAAATAGTAATAAATATGTTTCAATAGAGACTTATTTAGAAAGTGACTATCATGGATGATATGGGTTCTAAAAACTAGGTTTTGGATAATTCTAAGTGTTATCAATATGGTCCTGAGATCTATTTTCTCACTAGATAATAGTGCCCCACCTGGATAGTAGTGCCATGTTGTTATAGTGTCCTCAAAGTGGCACTAGTGACCTTTTTATATGACTATTCCTATTTTTTGGGAATACCTATTCCTATGTTTTTATGTCCTGTTCCTATGCACACAAAATTTAGAACTCTTTGTTTTGCCTAGAAATCTTGATTTAGTGTGCAAACCCTAATCCCCCTTGAAAGTATGGCATGAATAATAATTGTGTCTTCATTAGTAGGATAGGCTGGATATACTCAACACTCCATTGTGAAGAGATTTTCCTTCATTCCAATACTTTGAGGAGAGATCAAGCACAATGTAGTTCTCCCACCTAGTGCTTGATGAAATTACAAGTGAATGTTAGAATGAGAGAGGAATTAGATGCCTTGAATGTGATTAAGCTTTAAAATCTTTGAAATATGGGTTTAGGGTTGATGTAGATGGTAGTATGCAGAAGTAGGGTAGAATAGGGATAAAATAACTTAACTTTTCTAAACTTATCTTTTATTTGAATAGGCTTTTGCCTATATTTTCCATTTAGTGAATAAAGTCAAATATACTTATATTTATATATAAATTTAGCTTGTGTGGGTAAGAAAATGTGCTTGGGCAAACCTTAAGGGGATCATAGATTTGAAAAACTATCTTTTCAAGAGAGCTAGTGTAAATGAAATTAACACCAAGTTGGGGATACTCATGCCATGTGGATGTAGTGTCCCAAATGTGGCATTAATGTCCACATGGTAGACCATTAGGAAAAATGGGTAAGGATTTGATAAAGTTATCCTAGGATTTTTTTTGAGTTGATTGTAAGTATTTGTGGTCTACATAATGTCTAAAAAGTATGGTAAAGGATTTAGGATAGGTCTAAGGTTAAGCTAGGGATATGATAACTCAAGCGACACTCTTATCATCAAATTACCACTTTTAGTTGATCACATAAATAGATCTATAATAGGTCAATAATTTTTGAAACTTAGATAAAAAATATACTAAATTTATTATGCTGAGATATGATAAAAATGGAAATTATAGCTATGCTAGATATTATAATGATAATGAAAATAAGTACTTAGCTAGTTTTGATGCTAATATAGATTTAGATCTAGAACATGCAGGAAGCTAACTATAAGATTATTCTATAATAGTTGAAAAATTTAGGATTTAGTGCCTTTGTAGCTTTGGGTTAGCGTTGGATGGTTGCATTGATGATAGTGTCTAGGTTAGATGTAGGTGTCATATATGTAATACCTATCAAAATAAGATGCAACCACCTAGATGATTCTAGTATTTTTTGTCACCTTCACTCTAGTGTATTCAGATCTAGGTCATGGATTGTCTCTCCTTATTAAATAATAAAACCCTAGTTCCTCTTCCTCATAGTGGCTATGGAAAAATGGGTTAGTAGGCACATGGTGTCAAGCTACCCAAAATACCCCTCTATTAATGATCACTACCTACATTTCCAATACTCTGAGGAAGGTCTTATACTTATGTAATTCTCCCCTATGTGTTAGATTATGTTTAATAACGTAATATGAGGAAAACAAGTACAACAGTGACCTAGATTGTAACTTGGAAAATTAGGCTCTTAGGCTTCTCCTTTAGTACTTCATACCTATGTATGTGTTATTCCTATGACTGATATCATAATATGAGAAAATAGGAAAACTTTTGATTTATTGAGTATTTGATTAAATGATTTTGATAAGTTGCCTTAATCTGTGATAGGTGAAGAATGAATGAGGGTCCGTATTATATTTATACCAATCCATTTGAATAAACAACTCACATTAAATGATTTAATTCAACCTTTAGATATGTTTCATTTGAAAATTGGATGAATTTAGGGCATTAGACACTCGCATTAGAGCAGGACACATATGTCAGCAAAGGTGTTTATCTAAGATGGAAGTGTCCAGGGACCAAAAAAGTAGGTATTAGATTAGAACTTATAGAGGAATAAGATAAATAGGTTTTAACAATTATGGGCATTATATAAGACTTGGGTCATCAATATAATACTGGTCAGACTAAGAGATAGGCCAAGGTGAATAAGAGAGAATAGATGTAAAACTTGTGGAAGCTAGAAAGGTGTAGAACTGAGAATAACAACCAAGGTATAAGTTTTTCAAGTGTAAAATATTGAGGTGATATATATTTCATAAATAGTTTCTACATTTCCCTCCTTTTAATCTAGTAGTGGAATTGCTAGTTTAAAGGAAAGGAATGCATACCTGGGTCTGTATAACACACCTTGTATTTGTTTGAGTCTAACCTGAGTGTTTTTTTAGTGGCTAACATATAAAAAAGATCATGTTACATTGTATAATCAATACATATAATTTCAAATTCAAATTATTGAAATTGAAAGAGATCAATGTTTAGGAGTACACCTGTGTATCGATGTAATCATCTTGCCTTTTGGAAACTTGATTTCAAATATGTATCATTATGAATCACTAAATTAGATATCAAGATAAATATATAAATATGGAAAGTGCATATATATAAGGAGATATAAAGAGATAACTATATGAGATCCCATGCCCCCAATCTTAGAGCAAAATATAAATTGTCACTTGTCAGTTGAGACTAGCTCAACCGTGCAACCCAGTCACACTTATAACTTGGTAAGTGTGAGTGAACCAAGTCAAATAACACTATAAAAATGGTGAGGTTGGATGATAAAATTAATTCCAACATGAAATATTTGAAATATTAAGTGATTTAATCATCTCAACCATACCAAAAAAGGAACCAACTACTATAGTATATTGGCTTAATATATTTCATAAAAGTCTAACTTGTTAGGTGGTGACAATCCTTGAAAGTGTTTATACTCTAAAACTGATTTAGATTTTATAATATTAGGTTAAAATTGCATAGTATATGCACCTCAGATATGTCTCATGTTAAAATTATGTATAACAATGGCACCAATACATAAAATTTTACCATAAATATGTATCTGAATCATATAATTATGTGTTTTGGCCAATTTAGAAATTTGAACAAGTATGGAAAAGATGCTTCCCAAGCATGCCCCACTATATATGGAGAAATTAAAAATTTTATACAAGTGTTAATGTAGAATACATATTTCTAAAACATGTCCCCACTATAATCTGGGTATGCTAAATATTGAGTAAGTGTGGAGAACATGTTTTCGAAACATGCCCTCACTATATATAGGAAACTATGAATGTGTGGAAGCCATGTATTTATGACATGCGCCCCCGCTCCCCCCCCCCCCCCACCCAACTAAATATAAAATTATAATGTACATGAAATCCATGCCTCTATGAAACACCTCCAATGATATACCCCCTTTTGAGTTGAGGAAAGGATATAAACTAGTAGTTACCTCACCTTAAAAATATAAGATAATCATATAAATGTGAATGAATCATGTAGCATATAGGAGAACATGTGTAGGTAAATGTATTATTGTAGCTCATATAATGTGATGACATAAATGCCTAAGATGTATGCTAAGTATGATGGCAATGTCTTGATAGTAATAATACAAGCTCAACAAATAAATCAAGCACATACACAAGAGCACTCAAAATCAAGTTAAAAGGAAATGATCTAAGACCATAAACAAGGGGCATGTTCAAATGCCACACAATAAAATGGACATGACTTAGTTAAATGTCCATAAAATTAAGAATGACATATTAAAATATCCATATAATAAGCAATGACATATTTAAATGTCAATTAAATAACAAAGGCATAAGGGTTAAAAATAGTGGAACATATTTAAATGCTTGACAAACAAGACAATAACAAGGAAAGATACTCAAATAAGTGCATAAAGGAAAACAAAAAAAACCAACATAAAATTATTATATTAGCCCATGAATCAAATGTGTTAGCAAAAAATGTCAAGTACATAGCATATAAAGTACACTAGAAGATATAATCATAGATAAAGACATGTTTAAGTATATATATGAGCTCAAACATGATAATTTAAACTGACCATAAAATGATATAACCTAAAAGTATCATTATCATAGAGGTGGTCACCCCCAATGTCTTGGTGACATGAGTAGAGGGAAAGCCCAACATTTATAAGTGAATAAATCATGTATCTATGTATGCAGTTATCACAATCAAATAAAAGTGTGAGAAACATGTGTATGTATAAGTAATTGATATGCTATCCATCAACATGAAACTAACACATAGATTTCAAGGAGCCAATAGAATATGTAGGTGTTGATAATATTTTAGGATTTTTGAAATTTTTGGTATTTTTGGAATATGGGAAATAATCTCATGTAATATATTTATCCAAGTGCTTAATGGTCACTGGAATATTTAGATATTTTCCTTAAGTGTGACAAGGTGGTATACGCCTTTTCCCAATTATTATGTAACTATAAATGGTCCTAACCAATTTGGTTTGAACTTCCCTTTCTTGTATTTTTATGAATTGGTATTATTTTGATTTAATTTCAATACCAGGTCACCTAAAACAAATTCATGTGGACAAACCATTTTATTAAATGCTCACTTAACATGATCTTGATAAACTTGTAAGTGTTCACCACCTTTCATGCATTTTTAACTCAATAGTTCTAATTGATGAAATATATTTTCATATTCATTATCTTTGATGATGTATTTTAGAGAAACACACAAGGAATATATCTCAAGATCAATAGATAAAACATCCTCTGTACTATATACCAAATAATAAGGTGTATCTAGGGTAGGTTTCTAACACTAGTGTGGTATGCCCATAGAGTATACACCAGCTATTGGTGTTAGTCAATACTGCATCACTCAAATGTCTTACCAAGTATCTTAATAATAGTCTTATTAGTTACATCTACTTATCCATTACCCTATGGGTAATAAGCTGTAGAAAAAAGTATGCTTAATTTTTTATTTGCTAAATAAATGTTTTACCATAGTATTTTTAATGATGTTCCATTGTCATAAATAATAGCTAAAGGTATGCCAAAGTGAGAAATAATATTGGTCATAAAAACACTACACATGTCATCCCCTATGGTAAAATCAAGTGGAATTGATTTCACCCATTTTTAAAAATATTATGTAGCTATTACTATGAATTTATGTCCTCCCATAGATACCGGATCTATCTTTCCAATAAATTCAAAACCCCATAAGAAAAAATGCCATGGTGAACAAGAAATTATAACTTGTGTGATGGTGGATGATTTAAATTCCTATATTTATGGTACTTTAAAATTAATTTTTCATGTTCAATACACTCTTGTTCCATGGTAGTCCAATAATAACCTTAGCATAATAGTCTTTAGGACATGGCCCATCTACTAAAATGTCCACCATACTCACTGTCATGTATTTCTAAGAGTGTGGTGTAGGCTTTATATTTGTTTAAACATCAAAGTAATTATCTATAAAGACCTAATTTGAATAAATCATTTCCAATAATAATATGAAAAAGTGCTTCACATTTTAATTTGTGCCTATCATTATGTGTGGAGGGGCTTGGTATATAAGCACCATAGAGGAAATTATAAATATAATTATACGATTCTATGTTTGTAGAATTGTGAGTAATAAAAAGAATGACTAAGGCATCCATTTTATCATAATAAATGGAAGGATCCCATAATTATCATATGTTAAATTCCATATGATCATCATTGATATTAAAAGGCATCAAATATTATACAATTGCAATGGCATATACATGGTAGTTATCTTTACAGGGAATACTATTAGAAGAAAATGTATCAAATATCTTCATGAGCCTATACACCATTTATTTATATGGTATAATATGCTCCACTTTGGTTTGTTAATTATTGGTAACTTGATTAACAATAAATTTAGAATCACCAAAAACTTTAATGTCCTTTATATGAAACTTATGTGCTATGGATAATTGATTATCAGGGCCTCATATTTAGCTATATTATTGGTTAAAAAAAAGGATAATATAAAGCAAAATCCATGTATTCATCCTCTAGGGTGTAAAAAACAATGCAAACACCTACCCCTATTATATATATGGATCCATCGAAGAACATTATCCATGGATTGAAAGATATATTATATGCTACAAAATCATCACATAAAGCTTTGGTGAGAAGAAAAGGATTTGGTAAGGGAGATGTAGGTAATTAGTTGGATAAAACTTTATTTTATTAGATTTTGGGATATAAATTTAAGATCATATTTTTTAAATTTCATCACCCATTTTTAAATATGACCAATTAGGTGTGTTTCATTTATAAATAAATTTAATGGATCTTATTTAATTATAACATGAACCTCATTATTGAGCAGATAATGTTATATCTTTTGGGTAGTAAAAACTAGGGATAAACATAATTTTTTTTATTTTTTAATATTTTATTTCATAATTGACCAATTGGTGATTGATTTAATATATTTCTCACTCTTTTTGATCATCATCATATTGTGCTAATAGGGCCCCAAGGGCCTCATGAGTGGTTGAGATATAAATAAGTAATGGTTTATCATAAATAGGAGGTAGAAGCACTGGTGGGTTTGATAAATATTCTTTGATTTTATCAAAAAAAAATTGACAAACATCATCCCATATAATTTTACTTCCTTTTTTATAAAATGCATGAAATGAAATGTTTTATCAGCCAACTAAGTAATGAAGCACCAAATAGTCTAAATTATACCTTGTAAACATCATTAATACTTTAGATTGGTTGGTGGTGGCATTTTAACGATGAATTTTACATTTTTTGGATCAACCTCAATGACTCATTGATAAATAATGTACCCAAGGATCTTCCCCGAAGATACTTCAAAAACACATTTTTGGGGATTTAGTCAAACATTGATTTTTTTCAAGCATTCAAATATTTGTCGTAGATCAATAACATGGTCTTGGTGATGTTTAGATTTTGTAAGTAAATCATCAACATAATTCTCAATAGTTTTAGGAATAAAATAATGAAATATATGAGTCACATCCCTTTTTTATGTGGCTCCTACATTTTTGGGTCCAAAAGGCATGATCATATAACAAAATGTTCCTCATGATGTAGTAAATGCTATATTTTCTTGATCTATGAGGTTAATTTTAATTTGGTTATATCCATAAAATCCATCCATAAATAAAAATGTCTCATATTTATCTATAGAATTGATAATCATGCCAATATTAGGTAATGGAAAATCATCTTTTGGACAAGATTTGTTTAAATCATGGTAATCGATGCAACAACAAATATCACCATTAGGTTTTGGAAAAGGTACAATGTTAGACACCTAGTCAGAATGTGTAATAGCTTTGATAAATCTTACATTTAAGAGTATTTAATTTAATATTTTAATAATAATGTCATTTTAAGATTCATCTTATGAATGTTTTGTTTAACTGACATTGCATTGGGATACAATAATATATTATACATTTCCATCAATTGGTCAATTCTAGGCATATATGAATAAGCCCAATAATTTTTTTTTGGGGAAATCATGAAGGACTTCCTAATAAGCTTTTCCTTCATCACCTTACATCGAGGGTATTTATTTACTGAATTATAATTAATTATTTATTCATTTGGTAAATTATACTTATCTATGATAAATGTTGTATTAGGAATAGTGTTCGATGTGTTATGTTGGACATTTGTATCATTACTCTCACAAAAGTAAGCATGAGAAGATGTGGCATGAGGAAAACTATTATTATGATAAAAGGAATGGATATCATCATATGTCTTTAAGTACACTATTAAAGATTCATCATTGTATAACTCATACAATGTCAAAAATTTTAGGGAAGCAGTCTCATTAATCAATTGACTAATTTGAGTTCCATTGTAGAAGTATGCATACATTCTATTTTGGAATTTTAAAAACAAGTTTTATTATGAGAATTGTGTTGTGACTTACAAATTTTTGTGAAAAATCCAAGCCTTGATGATTTTTATTATTTATAAATGAGATAGGATGACTTATACCTTACTCATTTTTATCCAACACTTGTACCTTGTACCTATATTTGAGAAAATGTCGAGAACCAAAATTAATATTATAGG